>PVKS010000106.1:0-225063 GCA_004027875.1 Aplodontia rufa
TTTCTGTTATGATTATTGCTGTTGATTGCTAGGGTCATAGCATTGTGGTCTGAAAGGACACACGCCGACCCTGACTTTTTAAGGTCCCCACACTCCATAGTACCTTAGCCTGTTTAACATGTCTGGAATGAGTAAATGAACTGATCTTTTGTACTATCTCTGCTTCTGATTTCCCTCTTTTATTCAGGTTTACCTGCTCTGTGTTTCATTCCCTTATAGCTCTGATAGCGAATCAGCAAATTAATAGAGAAATTATTATTGATTGAAAACCTTCTGAATGTACTCTCAGACACTGGTGGGAGAGTGGACAAAGGAAGCAGCATTTGTGCAGGCCTGAGCTAGGTTGCAGGGGAGCAAGGAACATGCTGCCATCCAGGAACTAGGAGGACCCTTGCTGGAGCATGGAGCAAATGGGAAGGAGACATCAGACAAAGTCTGGGAGAAAGATCCAATTGGCAGGACACGAGGAACATGTTAAGAACGTGGGTTTTAGTTTTAAAGGATAATTGACAAGAGAAATGGTGGTCAGCTGTTTGTGAAAGATCAGTTGAGGGCAACATGGAGAATAGATTGGAGGAGCTCAAAGACAAGAGAAGAAAGATGCAAAGACAGAAGTTAAGAGATGCTGGGATATTTGGGTGCAGTGATTTCCCAGAGAGGTAATGGAAGAACCCTTTGTTTTAGTCAGCTTTTTCGATGCTGCTGCGAAAAGATCTAACAAGAACAATTTTAGGTGGAAAAGTTTATGTAGGGGCTCACAGTGTCAGAGGTCCTTAGTCCATAGAAGGCTGGCTCCATTCCTCGGGGCTCCAGGTGATGCTGAACATCACAATGGAAGACGTGGCTCCTTGAAGTAGAGAGAAAGACTCCATGCAAGATACAAAATATATACCCCAAGGTAGGCCCCCAGTGATCCACCTCCTCCAGCCACACCCTACTGCCTTCAGTAGCCAGTTAATCCCCTGAGGGGATTGGGTGAGGCTCTCATAACCCAATCATTCCACCTCAGAGCCTTCCTGCACTGTCTTTCACGAGCTTTCGGGAGACACCTCACACCCAAAACATAGCACCTTTTGTGTGCCCAGGGCTTGTGTTGCTGAGAGGGTGTGGACATAGGAAGATTTGGGAATTGAGAAGATGGGTGGTATCTATGTGAATTGGTGACATTGCTTAACTTTTTATGTGTTTTTTCTTGTTATTCCATTCAGATTATGATCTCCTTACAAATCTGCTATTGTTCTGGGAGGTTTCTACGTTTCCTTCGGTATTGTTGGGGCTTCCATTTCTTTGAACTTCCTGGGATAACCAGTTAAATTTAGCTGAAAAGTCCATCTTTGAATTGACCCCCAGGATCTGTTGAGAGTGTAGAAGAAAGAGGAAGCATCATGGCCTAATATTGTCTCTTCGTCGTTTTGTGCTTAGACTTATCTTTAGTGTCATTTTAGTGAGATTTAATAATGGAGGTAAATATATGTGTTAACTCTCATTTATTTGTGAGCCCTTATTAAATCATTAAAAACTGGCTTAACATACCTTTTTGGAGATTTGGGAGCATCTGCTTTGGTCAGTTTCCTGTTCTCATCTTCTAAAACTAGCAATAGCATTTGACCCAGGTCACAGTTCATCAGTTTGTTCTCCTTCAAGTGTTTTTACACTTGGCTTCCAAAACACATGGCCACTCATACTTAGCCACCTTTGCTGGTCCTTCTGGACCTCTTACCATTGTTATGCCTCAAAGGTTGGCCTTGGATCTCTCCTCTGTATCTACACTCTCTGTGTGGTGAGTTCACCCCACCTCCCGGCTTCAAACAGCATCTTCTTTTGATGATTATCAACTCTTTCATTGATGGTCCAACCTGGGTCTCTTCTCTAGAGTCCAAATTGATCTATCCACTGCCTGTCCATGTGTATGTCTAATACCTCTCCCATCCTAGTGACCTTGCAGCTGCTGACCATGTTTCCCTAGGTGTCCACATGGCTTTCTTGCTAGTCTCCTTTAACCCCATACCCAGATGTCTCCTTAATGAGTCTTACCAGATGAACTGGTTTGCATTTCCCACAGATTCCCTATCCTTCCTCACTTTATTTTTATCTCTAGCACTTTCTACCACCTAACACTTCACATATTTTTCGTATTTATTTTATCGGTCTCTTTTTTCCCTACAATGGAAGCTGGGGAGCAGGGAAAGGAATTTTTGTCTGCTTTTTACCTCTGGGTCCCTAGCATGTAGCATAGATTAGCTGCTCAGTAATTGAAGTTGGTCTAGAAAATAATTCATGTCATCTTGGGAGTGGTTGCTTAACTCCTCTGAGTTTATATTAATATGAAATTCAAAGATAAGAATGTCAAAAAAGGGGCTGGAGTGGTGGCTCAGAGGTTATGGCGTTTGCCTGTCATGTACGAGTCTGTACTTCAAACCGCAGCACCAGGTTCACGACGAAGTCTGGGAGCAATGAAAGCCACATGAGAAACTAAATAAAACTGACTCTCTCTCTCACTGTCCCTCTCTAACAAAAAAAAAAGAAAGAAAGAAAGAAAAGAAAAAGTCAATAAAAAGCAACAGCAGCCAAAATAGGAAGCAAGGAATAGTTCAGTAAAATATGAGCATTTCTACTTATATTTTTGAGTGCTCACACACACTTTCTTATCCATGAGCTCATTTAATTATCACCGCACTATTTATAAAATATAGTGATTTTCCCCATTTTTATTACTAAGGACACTGAGGTTCAGAAAAGTTAGGTAGTATGTAGCTAGCACAGCCAAAGCTGAGCATTATACAAGCTGTGCTTGTCTGAAACAGATTAATTTAGCATTTCAACAGTGACTTTTTTTCTCTTATAAGGAGAAGAAATAGATAACTTAAGAAAACTTATTCCTGTTGCCACGGGCAACAGGTGTGAAGGGAAAAGAAAAATAGCTCTTTCTGGTTTAAGAGATTTTTGCATTTCTGACCATCCATTTACCTTACTTTCATAGTTATATCTAGAAGCTGTAACTTGCTCTAAATCTCTTCTCTCTCTCAAATTGAAATAGCCTAACTTGGGGCTCCCAGTCTGTTCCATCATTTCTAAATTTGTTCATATTAAAGGTAATTCTCAGTGAGATTCTGGACGTTAGAAGCCCCAAGCGATGGTGACGGAGCAATGTTATTATACAGTTGCAACATCTATGTAATAAATACCCAATTATATTTTAATATTATTAGAAGACAGAAGCCAGCAACTCTAGTTTGATTCTCAATCCATCTAAGATTATGGTCAAGAAATATATAGATTTTATTTTTGAAGTTAAAATATTTTTTTTCCCAACAGCTTGCTGTCATTTAACATTCTTAAAGAAAAGGAAGGGCTATAGTCTGGACTGTTTAAATTTTTGAGAATTTATTGATCCTGCTCCTTCTGGTTGGCAAGTTGAGACACAAAGTCAGGGCTTTGTAGCCTGAACCCGACAAATCATAGCTAAGTCAGACTAATGGGGGACAGAGAACACTGGAATTAGTCAAACAGTAAAACTGCAGCATAAAGAGAAATGCAGCCTTTATGTTTTGCTTATACTGTAACTCCAATTAAATGGTAACTAGGTCTGGCAAAGTATAGGTCCTGAAGGGTGGATCTTCTTTTAATGAGTAGTTAAATGTTTTTTAATTAACAGGTTGTTTGTAAATATGGACAAGTATAAGTTATTTTCAGTGGTTTAAATATTTCGGCTGAATTATTTGCCCCTTTTCGTTTCTGCTTGGTAAGCTTCTTGTCATGGACTAGCCAGACTAAACTACCACCAGATCCAAGTTACATAAGGACACTGAAGCTCAGCTTGAACCCTGATTCTTCATGGTCATCGAGGCTCAGTGTTCCAGGCTGGTGGGGGACAACGTCAGCTTTTGACAGCTGTCTGCTGCCTAATCACCCCTCTCATGAGTCCTTGCTGCTCATGGGAAATGCCAACGTACTGTTTTCAGGAGGGCAGCCCTCAAACTGGTACCCTTGAAATGGACTTGGAGGACTTTGAAGTGCAGGAACTCCTATGCTCGGTTTGCTATTTCAGGAATTCTTGCTTCCCACGTGCTCTCTGCAAGGGAAGCCTTCCCCAGGTCCACACTCTAAGTTAAACTCTCCTTCCTGCCTTTGCTTCCTTTGCCTCCTATCTGTGCTCTTAACTCCCAGCCCTACTACTCTCCATCACCCCCCCCTCTATTTTGCTTATTGGTATAACGTAGTATCATCATCATCATTCCTATAAATCTGGTACTTGTGATGTCCCAGGCCTTTTCTTTAGAGGTTTGCTTTTTTAATTAGCATGTATTAATTGTACATATGAGTGGAGTTCAATTTGATGTTTTCACATACATTCTCACAGTGTGTGCTGATCAAATCCAACCTCTCCTTTTCCACCCTTCCTCCCATACCCTTCCCAACTATCAGTACACTACCCTGCTTTCAGGTCAGTTTCTATTAGCTACCACATATAAGAGACAACATGTGTTACACATCTTTTTGTATCTAGCTTATTTCATTTAACATCCTGACCTCCATTTCCATTCATTTGCCTGCAAATGACAGGATTTCATTCTTCTTTGTGGTCACGTAGTACTCCATCGTGTACATACGCCACATTTTCTTTGTCCATTCATCTGTTGATGGACACCTCGCCTGATCCCATATCTTAGCTACTGTGAGTATTGTGTCAATAAACACGGGTATGTAGGTAGGTTTCTCTTTGGTATGCTAATTTCATTTCCTTTGGGTATATACCCAAAAGAGGGATAGTTAGGTCATGTGGTAGATTTATTTTTAGTCTAGTTTGTTCATTTTGGTTGTTAGGAATTTCCACACAGTTCTCCATTATAGCCATACTAATTTTTATTCCTAGTAACCGTGGATGAGAATTCCTTTTTCTCCACATCCTTGCCAACATTATCGGTTTTTTTTGTTTTCTTGATAATAGGTATTCTGACTAGGGTGACGTTATCTCATTGTAGTTTTGATTTGCATTTCCTAGTGGGAAATGATATCAAGCATTTTCATATATTTGGCCCTATCTGTTCAAGTGATTTGCCCATTTTTACATTGGCTCACTTGTTTTGTTGTTTTTTGAGCTCCTCATGTATTCTGGATATCCTCTGTCGGATGAAGAGTTGACAAATGTTTTCTCCCCTTCCATGGGCTGTGTCTTCATTGGGTTGTTTTCTTTGCTGTGTAGAATCTTTTCAGTTTGATGTAATCCCATTTGTCAAATTTTACTTTTGTTTTCTGTGCCTTTGGAGTCCTCTCCAGAAAAATCATTATCTGTTATGAAGTGTTTCCTGTTTCCCTCTCGTAGTTTCAGTTTGGGGTCTTATGTTCAGAACTTTGATCCATTTTGAGTGGATGTTTTTGTACAGGGTGAGAGGGGTCAAGTTTCAGTCTCGTGTATATCCAGCTTCACAACACCATTTATTGAGAGGCTGTCCTTTCTCTGGGGTACATTTTTGGCACCTTGTTGTGAACCACTTGGCTGCGGATATGTGGATTTCTTTCTGGGATCTCTGTTCCATCCCATTGGTCTGCTATATCTGTTTTTTGTTTTTGACAATGCCATGTTGTTTTGGCTACTCTGATTCTGTAGCTGTGTTGAAATCAGGTATTGTGATGCCTACAGCTTTGTTCTTTTTGCTCAAGATTTCTTTGGTGCATCCAGATGAATTGCAGGATTGCTTTTTCTAGTTCTGTGAAGAATGTCATTGGTATTTTGATGGAGATTGCATTGAATCTGTGGATTGTGTGTTTGGTAGTACAGACATTTTAACAATATTAATTCTTCCAGGCCATGAACATGGAAAATCATTGCATTTTTTAGGTCTTCAATGCCTTTTGTCAGTGTTTCAAATTTTCATTGTAGAGGTCTCGTACCTTCTTGGTTAAATTTATTCCTAGGGTATTTTATTTTATTTTGTGTAGCAATGGTAAATGGAATTGTCTTCATGATTTCTTTCTCAAAAAATTCATTATTGATATATAGAAAATTAGTCTTCTCTCTTATTTTTTCTTTCTCAGAAAATTCATTTTTTTTTAAGAGAGAAGAACAGTGAGAGAGAGAGAGAGACAGAGAGAATCAATTTTTATTGAGTTTTTCACACGACTTTCATTGCTCTGACGCTTAGTTGTGTACGTGGGTGCTGGGGTTTGAACCTTTGTACTTGTGCATGCCAGGCAAGCGCCGTAACTCCCGAGCCACTGCTCCAGCCCCCAGAAAATTCATTATTGATATATAGAAAATTAGTCTTCTCTCTTATCTTTGTGTGTGTGTGTGTGTGTGTGTGTGTGTGAGATCCTTTGAACTGTGGATTTTTTTTGAAGACTGAGACCTTTTTGTTAGTTTCTCTTGTATCCCAAACAACTAGCAGATGGAGTGGCATCTAATGGAAGATGCGGTGAATAAATAATGTAGAGTTATGCTTTGTATTCATGACAGATGCTACTATGTTCTGTTTGCCTCCATGGCATTGGACTGTAACCACCAGGAGGCCTTGGGAAACACTGTGATGTAGAGCTCCTAGCTTAGAGTTTGCCCCTCCAGTTTCTACCTCTTCTTTTCAGGGACAAGGAGAAAGCCAGAAGACTGCATATAATTTTCAATTTCCAAACTAAGAATGGAGGGAGAGGTGACAGAGAGACAGGATATTTGTCTGCTCTTCCACGCTTTTTTTCCCCTGGCTTTCTAGAACTAACATAATTGGGGAAAGGGACAACCCAAGACATTGAGAGGGGCCATCCTATTCTAAGGACTCTCTAGAATGGACTTTCTGTATTTATAAATATGGTGACTAGCTGTCCTCATTTGCCCAGGACTATTCTGATTTTAACACTGAAAATTCGGTTTCCCAGGAAACCATTCCCTGGGACATAGAAAGCACAGGCTTTTGGCAGTGGGTGCTGAAGGTCTGGGGATTAGATGGGGGGAAGGAATATAAAACCCACAAAGCAGCTGCAAAAAATATGGACTGAAAGTATTGTTGGTTTTTGCATCAGATGGATATTGAATAGGTTATCTGCCCTTTATAGTCGCTGTCACTGCACAGTAGTGCTATCATGACTGCTAGAAACTAGCAGTTTCTGTCCCACTGCAGATGTTAGTGATTTGAGGTTCACAGTAATGGGCCATCCATTGTTGCATGATTCAGAATTATGTGACTTAAATGTGCTGTTAAGGACTTTGTAATCATGAACATTAGAAACCCAGCTTTTACTTTGCCTGTTTATTTTTTTTTTATTTTATTTTTTATAAGAGAGAGGGACAGTGAGAGAGACAGAGAAAGAGAGAAACAACTTTATTTAGTTTTCACACGGCCTTCGTTGCTCCAACACTTAGTTGTGTATGTGGTGCTGGGGTTTGAACCCGGGTCCTGGTGCTTGCCAGGCAAGCGCCCAAACCGCTGAGCCACCGCTCCAGCCCCACTTTGCCTGTTTATTAACTGTTGTGTTTTGTATCAAGATAGTGGTAACAGGACTTGGGGTGTGACTCAGTGTACAGTGTGTGCTTAGCATGTGTGAGGCTCTGGGTTCAATACCTGGCACCCCACCACCCCCACCAAAAAGATTGTTCCAGGGTAATGCTACCTAAAATGTTAATGTGGTAGATATTCTGATTATGTTTTCAAATGTTCAGATAATTAAAATGAGAAGGATTTCGATACCAACACCAGCATGACCCTGACCTCACTGATAAGGATAAATGACTGCTCTAATGATAGATGCAAGGGCATGTACAACTGGATTACAGAGGTGAATGATCAAACAGAACATGCTACACGATCTACAGAAAAGGAATTGGGATTGGAATAGTGAAGAAGGCAATGTGAAACCACTTGTGGAGATTAAATCTCACTAATTTGGACTGAGATAAGCAAGTACTTCTAAATGAAAAGCTTTTTCATTTCCCCAGTAAGCACCAGTATTCACTTGGAAGCAGCAGGTGCAGGTTGGTCTTGGGCACACCACACAAATGAAAGACATTACTGTGTAGTTACCCTGATGCCCCTTCAAACTGACTAAAGGTACACTTCCTGCTTCAGAAGTTGTCTGTTGTGGGAAGACACAGGGAAGATCTTGGTAACAGACACAATGGCCCCTTATCGTGGAGAGATGATTCTATCAGGTCTTACCTTGCTTTCTAGTAATGTCAAGGGATGCATCAGATCTTGACAACAAAAAATATTCCCCCCAGGTCTTTAGAATTTTAATTTGGAAGATGAAGTTTCAGATCATCTTGATTTCTGTGGCGATTTTGATGAAATCTTAGAAAACATAAAGCAAAAAGATTGTTGCTATCTTGCTGGAATGCAAACTTTTCTCTTGTCTATCTGCATGTTGGGAAAATGGTGCAAAGGCAAATTTTTGCAATTCCATCCAGTCTGTAAACTTAATCAAAGAAACTAAAATGATCTTCCGGCTAAATACCTTCTTCACCTGGAGCATAACACACTTACAAAGAGTACGATTTGTTTATGGGTAATAATGAGACTTTCATCATGCAAGCTTTAGGTTACTTTTCAGTTTTCTCAAAGCGTGCAGAAGCACTGAATGAAATGTTTGAATTCATGGGAATGGAAGAGGATGGTCTTCCTTTCTAACTCCATGACGTTAAAATGTTAGCCTGTCACCAAATCACATTTTCCAAGTCTGGGACAAAGAGGATGTTATTCTTTAATTTGGAGACACATTGAGGGTGCGAATGGGGTAAAAAAGTAGAATAAAAAAATTTCTGTGCTACTTCCTCAGAAGTGCTTGATAATCTTTGATGAAACCATAAAGAACCTAGAAAAGGATGAAGAGGGGGCTGGAGCAGTGGCTCAGCAGTTTCGTTGCTTGCCTGGCAAGTGCAAGGACCCGGGTTTGGACCCCAGCACCACGTACACAACTAAGTGTTGGAGCAATGAAGGCCATGTGAAAAACTAAATAAAGTTGTTTCTCTCTTTCTCTGTATCTCTCACTGTCCTTCTCTCTTAAAAAAAAAAAAAGAAAAAGAAAAGGATGAAGAGACTGAATTTTTTGATTCCATGTGTAGTGTGTGATAAGAACTCATGGACAAAAATTGAATCATTATTTTGAAGTACAACTGCTAAAAAATATTTTAAGTTGCCCAAAACAGGAAGCCAAGTTAAATTGGACTTTCTTACCTAAACCACAACTGACTTTATGAATTAAAATTATGCTTTTACTTAAAACTATTTCTCCTAAGAAAGAGATGTTTAACTTATATCCATTTGGAATGTTTTAAAAAATGACAGACAAACTTAAATGTGACACATGAAACTTGAAAACTTCTTAGGACTTAGAACTGGGTGAAGAGTTGACACCAAAAATAAGATCCACTAGGGGAAACATTGATAAATTGTAACTCATCAAAAGTAACTTCCTCCCTGGCAAAGAACTGTCTGAGAGGACGAAGAAACAAGCTGAGACAAACTGCATATTCAACCAGGTCTTTGTATCTAGAATATATAAAGAGCTATTAGAAAAGACCAACAGATGTTAACATCTTACCAAAGGGGATGAACAGGTGGCAATAACCATAGGGAAAGCTGTTTGACATTATTAGCTACTAGAGAAATGCAAATTAAGTCCACAAAATACTATTACACCTCTGTCAGAATGGCTAAGATGGAAAAAAAATACTGATAATACCATATATTGGCAAGGACACAGAGAAATTGGTTCACTCCTACATTGCTGATAGGAATGTAGAACAGGATTGCCACTTCCGAAAACAGTTCAGTAGTTACTTTCAAAACTAAAAATGGATCGACCATACAACTCAGCATTTGAATTCTTGGGTATTTGTTCTGGATAAAGAAGAATATGTTTGCATGGCAGTGTGAGAGCATGTTCATGACACTTTTTATTCATGATAACAAAAAATTGGAAACTACTCAAATGTCCTTTAGTAGGTGAATGGTTAAACAAACTGATGCATCTATAACACGGATACTGTGCTTATGGAAAGGAAGGAGTCATCCTTTACATGCAACAACTTGTATAAACCTCAAAGACATTATGCTGAGTGAAAAAAAGCCAATTCCAAAAGGTGACACACTGGATGATTTCATTTATGTAACATTAATGAGGTACCATAATTATAGAGATGGAGAACAGATTAGTAGTTGCCGGGGATAAGGATTGAAGGGAGGGGACGGGTGTGGCTATAAGCGTTAACAAGAGGGAGTCTTCTGGTGATGGTAGTTGATTATATACAAGACTTCATTGTGATTAAACACAGATAGAGCTGTACACTGTGTGTGCAGCTATACACTTGAGTGCATTTATGACTGCTGAAATCTGAATGCTGAGTTTGGATTGTACCATGTCAGTTTCTAGAGTTGAGTAAGGTGTTAACATCAGGGGATCCTGGGTGTAAGGGGCATGAGACTTCCTTGTACATTTGTTTGCGACCACCTCTTCTGAGTCTATAATTATTTCAAAATAAAAAGTTTTATAAAACAATGGATATGTGAGACATGCATGGCTGATATGAAAAATTTGTAAATGCAAACAACTTGATCAATAAGACTGTAGATTCAAAATGGGTAGATATTTTTGAAGATCTGAAAATGAATTCCCATAAGTCTGAAAACCTGTTTATGCTATTAAATAAAATCATAGGTATTCCACACTCCCCTGATTTTTTTGAGGGGATCTTTAGTTTGATGTCACCCCATTGGACAGACAACGTGGATCAGTGTACGTGGGCTTGAAAAGAGCAGAGCTGCAAGTCAGTGTGCGTTTTACATGTCTGAATTCAGTTTTACTACCACACAAAGAAGGAGGGCTGTCTTCACAACCGCAGACAGTTCAGATGTACTCGTGGAGAAGGAAACTGAAAGAGTAAAATATCCTATTGTACCAGGGAGCAGAAAGAAACTTTTTTGATATTATTAAAAATAGGCAATATCTGCTAATTAATGTTCATTTATGACCTCCTTTTTAAAAAGCCTTAACATTTATATATCTTCAGAATATACAATATAAAGCCTACAAAATTTAAATGGTCAGTAAAGAATTTTTAAATGAGTAAATAAGTTGCTGTATCAGAACAGAAACATTTAAAAATATTGTTATATTTTTCTCACATCTTATTTAATTAGTCCCCCTACTAATTACTAATAATCGCCACTCTTAACCTGTTGTATTGTTGTTTTGCTTAATTTATGTAACAGAAAGGTAAATGATAGAAAATATATATTTCATATGTTACTTTTTTATGTTAAAGCAGTAACGCATGTTACTTTAATGTTTGTCTTAGCCTGTCTGTGCTACTATAACAAAACACTATAGACTGAGTAATTTTATAAGAGCAGCCATTTACTTCTTAAAGTCCTGGAGGCTGGGAAACTCTAGACCAAGACACCATCTAGTCTGGTATCTGGTAAGGGGCATCTCTCAGTGTCCAAGATGGTGCCCTGCTGCTGTGTTCTCCAGGGTGGAGGGATTCTGTGTCCTGATGCAGAAGGGGTGGAAAGACAATAAGGGGAGATTTCACTACCTTAATCTCTCTGAGAAGTTAGAATTATTGAATTCTGTTTGGGAGGGGCTCCATCCTTGTGACTTAATCAGCTAAGGGTACCTCCCCTTAATACTATTACCTTGGTGAATAAGTTTTAAGAAATGGATTTGGGGGACTTTCAGGTGGTAGTTGTTACTGCTGTGTCCTGGGTTGACTTTCAAAGTTTGTCATCGCCTGAGTAGTTTAACATTAGTGGCAATGAGAAGCAAATAAACACAGCTGCAACTGACTTCCCTGATTCAATTGTGACCCACCTCTATATTCCCTTAAGGTGGGGTTGTTGAGGAGCAAACTGAGCAGCTCACACATTGATTTGCTTCTCCTGCACCACTTCCTGTGCCTGTGTGAGGTACTGACCCATGTGGGCTGTGGTGGCCCCACCAACACTGCTTGTAGTGCCACAAAATTTACATTTTACATGTATTCTTAAAGAATGCAACATTGTAGATAGCAAAGATAGGGAGTGAGAGAAAGGAAGTTTAAAAAGAGAAAGCAACCTGAATTTTTAAAATAAGAAATTTAGTTTCTTGGCATATAATAAAAGGTACTTAAATGTTTGGTGAATGGATAAAAAAATGAAAAAGTGAATGAACGAATGGAGAGTGATGAAAAGTATGTAAAGAGTTGCTAAATTTTCCAGTTTAGCTAATTATTTATAGAGCCTGTCTAAAAAGGAATTAGGGAATACAGATGTGAAAACTTAGATGTTCATTACATTTCTTAATTGACTTAAACAGAGTCTACCTATAGGAATATCATATCTGATGCTATTTTAGGATCCAGTTCTTTGCTGTGTGGTTCAGGATTTTAGAGAAACAAACTAGACTTTGTCAGAATGTTTCCAAACAATCCAGAGTCAGGAAACCGCACCCTTTCAAAACACACTCTCCCTCCCGTACGTGCGTTTAAGCTCCGCTGGGGTTTTATGTTTTTTAATTGGCCCAGCTTTTATAAAACTTCATTTTCATATAATATGTACTACCTTGTAGAAATTTTAATCATACTTAAAATTGGAGCTTTTAATGGCAAAAAGGTACACAGATATTATACGTATCTTTCTGAAACTTGTAAAACCCACCAGTAACCTTGTCCTGCACAGACCTCATAGTGTCACGGATGAGAAGAACTTCAGCTATTAATCCTTCAGGACTCTGAATGTTACAGCTTTAAAGGGTCTTAGAATTCACACAGTCCACCATTCACCTAGAAAGGTGCTCTCAACACCTGACTCCCCCATTGTGTGAACAGAGGAGAAAACTATTCCAGGAACTTTCCCAGAGGATTTTCATCATGTTCTTTCTGATGCCTTCCCCATGTGTGTTCTCTACGTATTCACACTTTATTAAACAAAAGAGGACATTATTTTAAGTATTTTTTAAGAGAGAGAGAGAATCCGTTTTATTTATTTTTTCATCTGGCCTTTGTTTCTCTGACATTTAGTTGTGTACGTGCTGCTGGGGTTTGAACCCGGGTCCTTGTGCAAGCGAGGCAAGCCCTTCAACCGCTGAGCCACTGCTCCAACTCCTCATTTTAAGTATTATGTGGAATGATAATGAGTCTAATGGATCCCCCACCCCAGCTCATTGTGTTCCCCTTTCAGAAAGAGAAGGCAGGTCTGTCAGTAGCAGGAGAAAAGTGTTCCCCAAAATGAAGTAGCCTGGCTGGTGCTACCCTGGTTTCTGCTGCACCAACTTTAAGCTTTGGTTCAGTTTTCATTTGTCTCTTTCAAGTTTTAGTTCCATAAATAATGAAGCTGCCACCAAGTATTCTCAGCTTTTGAAGTCTGTTCTTCCCAAATAAAATAGTTGATAATCTTTTTGTGTGTTATTGTACCTGTTGAATGTTTAATTCCAAAACTGTACCCCCAAGAGGCTTTTGCAACATTTACTATAGTTTGTTAGTACAAAATAGAATAAGATACTTATAAGTATCTTACGATCATTTACTCATAAGATCCTTGTGCGTTTAAAAATGTACTTATATAAAAATTATACTGCACCTTTTTAAAAATATAAATGAAGTGGTTGGGTAAATTAGCATGTAAATGTAGGTGGTAGTTGTGCAAACAGTAATTTTAACATACTGAAAATAGCCATATGAATCAAAAATTAAAGTATCAAAGTAATTTAAAAATAATCTCCAAATAAATAGCTACAATTATGGAGAACTATTTAACTCTCTTGATTTTATTTTTCTTTTACAAATAACATTTTGCTAATGATACTGAAATGAGCTACACAATTCTTATGAGGATTATTTTAAAGTTATGTGACTCAGCTGAATTGATTAGTTGTAATTTGCTTGAGCTTTTTGCAGTAAAAATCCTTTAATATTTTCTTTTAGTGAAAACTACCTTGACTAAAACATCTATATGCACCTCAGTGACTTCTGTACATCTTTTTATAGCTCTGTGAACACTCTAATTTTATAGCTGAATCCATCATTTACAAGTGAAAACCTATGGTAATGAGGAAATGTGATTTGTTCTCAGAACATAAAGTGAAATGTGCTGTTGGAACGGGTACCTGCTGAATCCCGTGTGATAGGGTGGCCTGTATGTCCCCTGGAGGAGGGAGGTTTAGCCAGCCTGTAAGGGGAATGTGTGTTATCTCTCTGCACTGGCTACCTGGGATACAGAACTGTCAGGAAAGAAAGTCAGCAGCAGCTGCCACGAGTCTCAAGGACTGTTTCTCTAGTGCCTGATCACTAATGAACAGAGGTAGAGCCAGACCTTTTAGTCCAAGGGGGAAAAACTAAAAGTTCTTCTTAATCCATCTGCCGTACTTACCTCTATCAGCGGAGTAACTACCACCCTTGGTTTAATAGCACTTCCTGTATACAAAAGAGGTAACCTACTCAAACTTTCCGTTGTCTTTAGAGAAGTTTCTATGCCTATTATCTTTTAGTGTCACAGAAATCCCATTCAGACACCCTCATTGACCACATGCTGTATACCCCACAGTGCTAAGAAGCTTTTCTCTTGAATGGGTGCAAACATGTGTGTGTTATACTCCTATAGATTTAGCCTTTTGCGTCAGTTAGTCATTGATGTATAACAAATCATTCCAATATTTAACATCTTAATGAACAATCATGTTCTGTGGGCTGGTAAATCCGGCTCATTTCTACTTAGTGTTGTACCTGCCTGGGTTCACTTAAGCAGATGCTTGGCTGTTTGTGGCTTGGCTGAAGCTGGAGGATCTAGAATTCTCTCACTCATATGTTGAGAGGTTTGGCGGACTGTCAGCCTCAGCATCTCATTTCTTTTCCATGTGACCTCTCCAGCAGTCTAGTGTTGGCGTTTCCTGTTTCAGGGTTCTCAGCAGCATAGGCTTGCAAGCCCCAGTGCCAAGTACTTTTGAAGTCTCTGCTTGTGTCATATTTGCCCCTTCACTGAAGGAGATCACACTGCAGCCCAGATTCGAGGGATGGGGGACCAAGGATCACATCTCTTGAAGAAGAGAATTGCAATAGTATATCCAAACAGGGATGGAAAGAATTTATGACAATCGTTTACAATTTGCCTTACCATATCTGGCAGAAATATTTTTGTTTTTATGTCTTTGTTGATTTTCAGGATAAAAAAAATTTAAATGCATACCAACATTCAAACGTACCCTAGACTAGAGAGAATAACACAGTATAGTAAACCTCTCCTATGCCCATCACCCAAATTTACCAATTTTCAATATTTTGCTACATTTTCCTCTTCTATTTTTAAATCTTCTTCTTTGCTGAAATATAGCAAGTCTCAAACATCATGCCATCTCAACTTTGCATGTTTGAATATGCTTCTCCTAAAAAGGGGTCCCTTAGATAACTGCAATGCCACCAACACATCTTGGTATCATCTAAATGTACATCATCAAATATCCCCAACTATCTTTAAGAATGTCTTCTTAAAGCAGGTAGATTTAAAAAGAAATCCACATCAGATCCATTGCAAATCTCAACTTAGTTTTCTTTTCTTCTATTGCTCCATTTGGAAAACAGATCTGATTCCTTCATAGAACCTCCCACATTTATTTGCTTCCTATGGAATTATTTAACTTTTACCTCCAGCTCCTGTGTTTCTGTCTACTCAAATGAGCACAATAGGGTGGATTTAATTCAGGTTCTTTTTTTAAATAGAAGTTTTTCATAATTAGAACTATGTGTTTCTAATTGCCTCTTTATGCCTCATGGGAGGCATGTATATTTGCTTGTCTTATTTTGGGTGATGCTCAGGTTGATCCTTTGCTCTTTTGGTGATCGTTTCGGAAATCCAGTAAGTGCACAAGATGATAATTTTCTCTCATGACTTTCAGATTTATTAGCTGGAATTTGTGTATGAGGAACTTTCCCTCCTCAATGAGAGTTATTTGGTTATCTGAAATAAAGTTCATGCAAAGTGTAACCTTCTGTTTAGTTGACAGCTAGGAAGTAGGGAGTTGGTGTCCAAGTTATGTCCAGGGATGTTCAGTGAGTTATTGTTCGTTTTGAGAGCTCTCTCACCTTCTTGCTCTTTTTTATGAATTCATAGGTTTTAGATATTTGGTATATTTCAGTCAAATGCGTTCTTTTTCTTTTCTTCCCCTTTCTTCCTTCCCTCCTTCCTCCACCTCTTTTTCTTTCTTTCTTTTTCTTTTTCAGGGTCAATTTGTATCATCTTTGGCCAATGGGAGCTGCTTGTTGGCTTCTGTATCATTTTAACCCATTATTCTTTGAGAACTTCTTTGAATTCTGTCACAAAATATTCCCAGCACATTCTTTGCTCCAGACTATAATTAGCCATTCTTGGCCAGAGATTCAGTATGGACTTTAGGAATGCTCATTGCTGTAGAGTTTTAATTATTTCTAGTTCTTTTCAATGGCCAGAGGGGGGGGAAATATATATATATATATATATATATATATATATATATATAAAATAGATATATATATAGAGATATCTATCTATCTATATATATATATATAGAGAGAGAGAGACTTTTTTTCAATTTAAATTAGAACTTCTTTGATTTTATGCTTTTTTTCTCTTTTTCTCTTGGATAGAAAAATCTTGGGTCCTAACAATGTTAGCATGCACTAATATGCATCACTATTATAACACATATAACAATGCTAGCATGAATATATAAGTTTTATACTAGTTAATATACAAAAATGTATGTTTTAAAGTATTTTTCTTTTAGAGAGAGAAACAGACAGTGACTGAGAGAGAAAGAGAGAAATAATTTTATTTAGTTTTTCATGCGGCTTTTGTTGCTCCAACAGTTCGTTGTATACGTGGTGCTAGGGTTCAAACCTGTGTCCTTGCACATGCCAGGCAAGCGCTGTGACTGCTGAGCCACCAGTTTAGCCCTGTTTTAAAGTGTTAATACTGACATTACTAGTAACAGACTACTGAATGAAATTTAAACTTTCTTTGTAATATTGTTTTTCTTAGAATATGCTAAAGGGAAATCTTTTTTCTACATAGTTAGTTCACAGATTTTATGTACATTAAATTTTCTTGCTTTAATTTGCTTCTAGCTTTCATGATCACATTTTTATTTCATTTTCTTTTTTAAATACATAAAATGTTTCCAAACTCAAAATGATTTACAAGGTATATGTAGAAAGTGTTCATATGATTGCTTTCCTCTCCTTCCTGTAAAAGTAACTATATTATTTGTTTTTAGTTTTCCTTCCAAAGTTTCTTTTTATAAATCTCAGCAAATATGTGTATAAATTTTTATTCTCTTTAAAATTTATTTTACTTGGGCTGGAGCAGTGGCTCAGCAGTTATGGTGCTTGCCCAGCATGCCTGAGTTTGCAAGTTCAAACCCTACATACACAATGAAGTCTTGAAGCAATGAAAGCCACATGAAAAACTAAATAAAAATTATTTCTCTCTCTCTCTCTTTCTCTCTCTCACTGTCCCTCTCTAAAAAAAAAAAATTTACTTAACAAGGCCCTAAGCAGCTTAGTGAGATCTTGTCTCAAAATAAAAAATAAAAAGGTCTGGGAATATAACTCAGTGGTAAAGTGCCTCTGGGCTCAATCCCCAGTATCCCTGCAAATTATTTTAAAAATAAAAACATATTTATCTTTCTTAGATGTAATATTTTATGAAATCTTATTAATTTCCCATATTTCTCTTGTTTTAAAAGACTGTCAAAAAGATTTTACAACACACATCGTTAAAAAAAATTATACTTGGGGGAAGCCTTTGGCTTCTTTTAAGGAATATATTTGTGCTAGTTAGCTTTCTGTCACTGTGACAGAATATCTGAGAAAAAGAACCTAAAAGGAGTAAATATTTATTTTTGCTCATAGTTTGAGAGATTTCAGCCCATGGTCACTTGGCCTTTGTCACTTGGGACCTGTGGTGGCACATTATGTCATGGCAAGAGTATGTGGTGGAGGAAAGCTGCTCACCTCATGGTGGCCAGGAAGCAAAGAAGGGAGAGCCAGGGCTCCAAAATCCCCTTGGAATCAAGGGCTCATCCACAGTGACCCAACTTCCTTCTGCCCCACCTCCTTCAGGTTCCACCACCTCTCAGTAGCACTGTAGGCAGGGGAACAACCCTTTAGGATCCAAACCATAATAATAATTCCCCCACCCCCCCACCCCTGCAATCTAGTGAGTTTGGTACTCCCTGCCATCTTTGGAAGGACAGATTCCAAACTAAAAAGGTGTAAATAGGTTTATTCTAATTTCCAGTTGCATTTGAGAAAATGTTTCATAGCATAGTTCTTTCACAAAGATGAGCCTCAGGAAAAAAAGCTTCTTGAACATAATAAGAAATGTGGAATTCCATGTGTACTGTTTGCATTGTCCTCTGACTTTTTTGGTATATATTCTGCCACATCTAGTCATGTTCTCAAATCTTGACTTATGAAAAGTTTAGAGGCTCAAAACTAACATGATCAAGATAGTTTTCATAAGGAGCTGGAGCGGTAGCTCAGCAGTTTCGGTGCTTGCCTGGCAAGCACGAGGACCTGGGTTCAAACCCCAGCACCATGTACACAACTAAGTGTTGGAGCAACAAAGGCCATGTGAAAAACTAAATAAAGTTGTTTCTGTCTTTCTCTGTCTCTCTCACTGTCCCTCTCTCTTTAAAAAAAAATAGTTTTCATAAGATTAGACAGTAGGTGGAATTGGCAAAATTGGAAGGGTGTAAGAGAAATTCAAGAATTAAATTTGACAGAACTTGATATATTTTAGTTAATAATGTTGTACCAATGAGAATCTTAATTTTTAACAACTGTCCTGTAATTATGCAAGATATTAACCTGAGGGGAAGCTGCGTCAGTGGAAAAATGTTTAGGATCTTTCTGTTCTCTTTGCAACTTTTCTGTAAAATCAAAGTTATAATGAAGTACTTTTTTTTTTTTTGTAACACAAGCACACACACAGAGTCAACTAAGAGGCAAGACTTAGAATTCATGCAACTAAAAGGATACATAAGGGGCTGGAGCGGTGGCTCGACAGCGCTTGCCCGGCATGCGCGAGTACACTGGTTCAAACCCCAGCATCATGTACACAACTAATTGTCAGAACAACGAAAGTCATGTGAAAAATTCAATTAAAAAAAATGATTCTTTCTGTCTCTCTCTCACTATCCTTCTCTCTTAAAATGAAACAAAACAACAACAACAAAAAGATACATAAAGAAGGTAAACAAAGAAAAATAACCTATTGGACAAAAATGGGTAATTAACAGCATCAGGCAAGTGACATGCCATTTCTGTGCACCAAATGGGCAGAAATTTAAAAGATTAACGTTATCAGGTGTTCATATGGATATGTATGGGGGGAAACAAGATAAGTTGATTTGCTTTTCTTGGAGAGCAAGCTGGAAGTATTCAATTAAAATTTTTTATTAGTTTAGGAAATCTATTTTTATTTTTTAAAATAAGCCCATCCTTCAAGCCAGAAAATTCTGTTTTGGATACCTCTCCTAGAGGAACACTTACACATGTCCAAGAAACATAAGAATTTTCATTGCAACAATTATAATAGCAGAAATAATCTTAAACTTTAATACATTCATACTATGGAGTTTTAGAAAGCCATTTTAAAATTAGAAGGCAGGTTTTCATTGTTTGAAATATTAAGTAAAGACAAAATATTAAGTAAAAAATAAACTTCAGAATAATAAATATTGTCTGTTATTTGTTTAAACACCACAAAACAATGTATTCCTATATATCTGTTTCGTCCTCTCTTTATACACACACACACACACACACACACAAACAGAAAACTGTCTGGAAATAAGCTTTGTAGATAGGGTTAAATAACAGTATTCCTGGGTAATAGGAAGGGGAATGTTTACTATTTTAAAATATCCGTTGCTTGGGGCTGGAGTGGTGGCTCAGCGGTTAGGGCACTTGCCCAGCATGCGAGTTCAAACCCTAGTACCACGTACACAATGAGGACTCAGAGCAACAAAAGCTGCATGAAAAACTAAATAAAATTGTTTCTCTCTTTCTCACTGTCTTTAAAAAAAAAATCCGTTGCTTGAACCTTTCACAGAAGGAATGTGTATCAATTTTGTAAAATTAAGAGGATATTCCTAAAGGCCTGGACATTTGATAACAGAGACCTAGAGTTGGTAGGGACCTCTGGAGAAGCTTGTCACAAACTGATGAACAGTAGAGGAAGAGTTGGACTCAGCGTTGCCTATACGATCTGGGGCCCAGTAAGAAATGCACATCAGGGCCTCTTGTTAAAAAAGCAGAAATAGGGGCTGGAGCGGTGGCTCAGAAGTGACGGTGCTTGCCTGGCATGCACATGTACGCAAATTCAAATCCCAGCACCACGTACACAACGAAGTCTCAGCAACGAGAGCCATGTGGAAAATTAAATGAAAATTGATTCTCTCTCTCTCTCTCTCACTGTCCCCTCTTTCTAAAAAATAAATAAATAAAACTAAAAATAAATAGAAAGTAGAAATAAGTGCTCTTCGATGGACATGCAGCATGAGGCTTTTACTTCTGCAATCTACATCTTCTCATGTTTTTTATTTATTATTTCATGTCACTCTTAGTAAAGAACAATTAAAAATGTGGATTATTAGCATGAATTTTGCTGTTCATTTTGTGTAATATCAGTTTTAAGTGGAAATTTCAGAGTGTTCCATTCCTATGAGGGGACACTGAAATTACACAATTCAAACTTTGTGGCTTGTCCCTGGAGAATGCTTCAAACTGGCCAAAGGAGACAAAAACAGCCAGACTCAGGTTGGAAGGAGGGAGAGAAGATCCCATCCCCAGGCACAGAGCTAGCCTAGGGAGCATCCCCTGTGTCTGGCATGGGGAGCATAATCACAGGAAACACAGACCCTCACAGGCCCTTGGGGTCCCACTATCACATGCATTGGGCCTGCTGGCTTGTTGAGTCTCATTCTCAAAAGCCTAAAACATCCCGCTATGGATAGGGTCTGGGGAAGTTTAATCATATGCCTGCTGCTCCAACCCCGCAGCAATCAGCATAGATTGTTAAACTTCCATGACTAGACATTTTGGTCCCTGATTCTCTGCTAGGCCAGAAGCTCACCCCCATCAAGAAGTGGCCTCCAGTCAGCTAGCCACCAGACAGGAAGTGGTGTTGCCTGCCTGGGCTCTTTTGCAGCCAAAGACACTGTGTGTACAGATACTGGACCCCACTCCTTGCTCAGATCCTTGTCAGGGACAGAATTGGAGCAGCATGGACTTTAAGGGGTTCAGTAGGGGACAGCCCAGAATCCCTCCCAGGAGGTGACTAGACATAGGACTAAGTGTGACAGCAGAGGCCCCAAGACCCCAAACACACTCCAGTTATAGCATAGATCTTCATTTACAAAAGATGAATTCAAAACTGAAATTAGTGAGATTTGAGGCACCAACTGCAGACTGTTAAAACATGCTGCAGGGCCCTTCTGCACTGGGGGCCTTTATACCCACACTGGTACACGTCTTTGGAGGTATCCAGGAGACAGCAATGTTTTTGTTTTGTTTTGTTTTAAGAGAGAGAGGGACAATGAGAGAAAGAATCAATTATATTTAATTTTTCATCGCTCTGACAGTTGCGTACGTGATGATGGAGTTTGAACTCACATCCTTGCGTATGCCAGGCAAGTACCACAACCACCAAGCCACCACTCCAGCCTATCAATGGGTTTTTTGATTCTGGGTTTAAAATGGGATTAGACTCTAGAGAAAGCTTAAATTCAGAGATAGAATTCTTTGGCAAAAGAGAGAATGAGGTTGATGGAGAGAGAGGACACAACCCAAAGCATCAGCCCCATCCTGGCCCAAACCCAATTCCCAGCCCAAGAGAAGAAAAGCAGGTGTTCAGGGTAGGTCTGTCAGTATTTGAGGAGGAAGGGAAGAGAGTTTCCATTCCTCAATTTCTATTCTCTCTGTGGATTCTGTGAAGAGATGTTTTGCTTGGGTTGGGGAGGGTATCTTTGAGGCATCATTAGGAGAGTACAGAAGATGCATAATAGTTGTTGTAGAGAATAGAGGAGACACTGCTTAGAGATGAGCCAGAGGCTGGCTGTCAGCCTGGCTGGTTCAATAGTTATAGACTTTTTGAACTTCTGAACTGCCTGGTTGCACAATATTCAGGACCCTAAAGTCAAAGTTCCACCTCGCCACAGTCAGAGGAAATGTGGCCCCAAAGGAGGAGTTCTTTATAGGAAGACTCTTTATTCTGAAATGAATAAAAAATGACTTGAATTTAATGCTTAGATGTCTTTTTTTTAAAAATGAAATGACTGATAAATAGGTAATAGCATTCTTTTTATGTATTTTATTGTAGTGAAATATACTTAAATCTTGCCATTTAATTGTGCATTTCAGTGCACAATTTGTAATGTTTGTTTAAAAAAAAGAATGAAGAGTTGGTATTCCCCTATCACCCTTAAAGTGTTTTAAAAAAAATTTTACTGGTATATGAAATCTAAAAACTTTATGAGTCTTAAAAATGTCTTCACCATTTAACATTGTTATATGACTTTATTGGCAGAGGAAAATTCTGAAGACATTTATAGAATTTTTCATGACATGGCATAGGAGTGAGATGAAGATGATTTATTTTTGTTGTTGTTATAATGCTTTGATGAAGTTTCCCTGCTTATAGGATTTTGTGTATATTCTCTTCTGTAACTTTAATAACATGGTCTCATACTCTGCTGTTTTGTCCTGATACTTCCTCTTTGCAGTTCATGCATAAACTTGTAGCTCCTACCGAAAGTAACATAAATATGCTTTTCTGAGGATCTGTTTTGCAATGGAAACGTAAGCACACATATGTAAAATATAGGTATGATTATAGTTGTTCATTAGATGAAGGCTGTAATAAGTGGCACTAAGATTTATAAATATCTCATTCAAACCATGTTTCTTTCATTTTGAGCCGCAGACACCAACTATCCCACAGGAAGTTGTCTTTGTAAGTGTTGTGGTTTTTTAGTTTCCTGTTCGGTTACATTAGATGATCAGAAATAAATCTGTACATTGGGAAAAATTCTCTGTTAAACTTTATTGTTTATTAAAGTTAAGAGTGAGGCTTTGAGATTATGCTGTATGCTTTCCACTCCAGATCAAACCACCTTCCCCAAAATAAACTATAGGAATGGAAATGTTTTTAATTCTTCACAATAGTTTTTGACATTTATTTTTTATTTTTTATTGTTTTTAAAGAGAGAGGGACAGTGAGAGAGACAGAGAAAGAGAGAAACAATTTTATTTAGTTTTTCACATGGCCTTGGTTGCTCCAACTCTTAGTTGTGTACGTGGTGCTGGGGTTTGAACTCGGGTCTTCGTACTTGCCAGGCAAGCACCAAAAAACGCTGAGCCACTGCTCCAGCCCTTGACATTTATTTTTATCAATAAAAAAAAACTTTCTTTGGTTATTTGGAGAAAAGGGGATACAACAAAATACAATTTGATTTAGATACGTAAAATATCTATACAATTTACACAATTTAACACTGTTCAATTTAGATACAGTTTAACTTAGCTATTAAAAATATTACTTTTAGGCCAGGCAGGGTGGCACACATGCCTTTAATTCTAGTGTCTTGGGAACCTGGGCAATTTAGAAAGACCATGTCACAAACTAAGAATAAAAAAGGGCTTGTGGGCACAGCCAAGTAGAAGGAGCTCCCCTGGATTAAATCCTTTTGTTGTTGTTGTTGTTGTTTGCTTAATCACTCAGCCACACACCCTCCCAATTCTTTTTTTAAATTTTGGAACAGGGTCTAGGTTGCTGAGGCTGGTTTTAAATTTGGAATCCTCCAGCCTCAGCCTACTGAGTTGCTGAGGATTACAGGTGGGTCACCAAGCCTGGCTGAGCACAAAATTAAAAAAAAAAAAAAACACACATATTTTTAAATAACATTTCAAATGGATTCTGTATTTCACTGAAATATTTTTATTTTTAATTGATATATTTTCTCTCCCCCCCTTTTATTTTTAATTTTTGGCTAAGGTAGTAAGGATGGAACCCAGGGCCTCAGGCATGCCAGGCAAGCACTCCACCACTGAGCCACATCCCCTTGATTATATTTTTATTAGTGTATTTTTAATATGAGTTAAAGGTGTAAAACTATAGAAGTCATTTTTTTTTAAAGTAATTGCAGAACAAGGCATTATCTGTTGTGAAAACTACGAGATGTGTTGAAAATTTTACAAAGAAAACTGATGCTGTGGGAAAATTTAAGTACATTTCATATTGACAACTCAAAATAGAAGAAAAATGCTTGGTGCATGTTTTGGAGTATGTTCATCCAAGATAACAGACTCTGAATATAAACAAGTACCTAGATTACATTTTTTAATTACTAGAAAGGATATCTTAGCTTTTAAAAATGTATGGATTTGTGAAGTAACTACCAGTAAATACCTGCAAGAGTACAGTTATTGAGTGAAGCTATAAAGTTCTGCATTTCTCCAAAGACACTCTACTCACAAAAATACAGAATAGAAAAAGTAAATTTTTTGCCCTTGATTTTTTTTTTTTTTTAAAGAGAGAGGGACAGTGAGAGAAACAATTTTATTTAGTTTTTCACGTGGCCCTCATTGTTCCAAGACTTTGCCATGTACATGGTGCTAAGGTTTGAACTCGTGCATGCAAGGCAAGCACCGTAACTGCTGAGCCACTACTCCAGACCCCCTTGATTATATTTTTAACCACAGCATTCTCAATATGAAATAGTTTTGCTTGATTTCATAGTTTAAAACCATGGCAAAGGCAAAACTGTAATCAGCTTTATTATTTTGGTGACAAATTGTAATCTAGAATTTAAATTATATATTGGGAGACGATGTAAGAGTAATAAATGAGAAAAAGGAACAAATGTCAGTGCATTTGTAGATATCATCCCCAGATTTAGGTGTCATGAAAGACACCCTACACCTCCATATAGGTAGGCAGGTTATGCATATTGCACATCTTATTAAATGTTAAGAAAATGTGAAAGGTCTTCCACAACCACCTCTTAAGATAAAACATTCTATCAAAATTTAAACAATGTGTTTCCTCATAAGAGAGTTTTAATCATCATTTTTTTTGTTTTTGTGTTTGTTTTTAATAAAGAGAGAGGGACAGAGAATCAATTTTTTTTTATGTGGCTTTCACTGCTCTGACACTTTGTTGTGTATGTGGTGCTGGGGTTGGAAACTGCACCCTTGCACATTCCAGACAACCACTTTGCCAAGCCACTGCTCCAGCCTGTTAATCACCATTCTTAAGAGAATAAATAACACTTTGTCCAAAGACAAAACAATCTTATATAATATGACATTCTTTTTTGAGAGAGTGGGAGAAAGGGAAAATCAATTTTATTTATTTTTTCATCAGGCCTTTGTTTCTCCAACACTTAGTTGTGTATATGGTACTGGGATTTGAACCCAGGTCCTTGTGCATGCCAGGCAAGTGCCATAAGCGCTGAGCTACTGCTCCAGTCCCAATTTTTTAAAACAAAAATTGTTTCAACTTTTTTTTTAATGCAGGGAAAGAAAAAAGAAGGAAAAGAACAAGAGTTTGCTTTGAAGAATGTTCTTTTCTGGTTCATATAACTTAAGCTTACAAACTATATGGTAGTTTACTTTGAAATCTTAATTGATATTTACATATTATTATTTCTTGGTTACAGTTAAATTTGATGTTTTCATACAGTTGAATTCTAAAGAGAAAACCATTGCTTAAATTCTGATAGGTATGTTTTTTCCCCAATTCTTCTGAGCCTTTTGTGAATTTTACTTAGATGTTATTTAATGCTACAAAGAATTTCTGAAATTTGTGAGGAGCTTTACTTTTTTTTCTGAAATGTTTATCTCTATTGTTAAACTAAATTTACTTAATGGCATCGTGTCACTGGACAGTATTATTCCTTTCCTCCTGCAGAATCACAGAACTAAGCAAACCCTTTGGCATCACCACTGAGAAGAGCTTTACGTTTTACAAAGGGTAAATTAATGAGGCTAGGAATGTTTTCCTACATACAGATTCCTTGGTGTTTAGCAAGGTCTTAAGCATGGGGGAAAGTTTGTGTAGTGGCTGATTAAACTGGATGAGGACTGCACATCTTTACATCCTTTTTTCCAGCTTGAGCTGTAGGAAAAGGGTTTAGAAATGCCGAACAGCCTGGCTACTTTACTCGCCAAGAATTTCAGCAATTTTTATGGCTAAAAGCCTACTTTTGAGATCCTGTCTAGCTGGCAGAGAGACTTTGGGTATATCTTGGGGGCCTATTGCGAGGTGGGCCAAGATATCACAGGTCTCTTGGGTGTTTCTCAGACTGCCTGCCTCTCCCAGAGCCCCTGGTGTGACCAGTTTAGTGAGGGCAGTCGCTCTGTCGCGCAGAAGAGCAGGGTCTTGAGTCTGTTAGAGCGCCGCAGAGACGCGCCGTACACGAGAATGTATCCTCTTTTCAGTGGGGCAACATTCAGACACGTGGCGACAGCTGTGACCTTGGCTATTTCCACAGCTAAGGAAACGACTGTCAGGTATTGCACAGGCCAACCTTTCCTGCCACAGTCCTGCGTTGGGCTGATCCAGCAGCGAGTGGAAAAGTCTCTGCAATCGAAAAAGCTGTGGCACACAAGGGCTTGGGGCCTCGGTGGGGTGGCGAATTCTGCAGGACTTCGATTAAAAACACACCCCCCCCAAAGACTCCCATGGCAGCGGAAACTGCCTTCAAGTTTCTCGGGTAACGGGGCTTTTCCTTCCGCGCCTCGGGTCGGACCCCGGCCGCGGCCCCGCCCACTTTTGCGCCCCGCCCACTGCCCCGCCCCCGCTCGGCCGGGCATGCTCAGTGGGCCGGGCTAGCAGGTTTGCGTGGCTGCCCGGAGTTGCCGGCGCCGGTTCAGCCCGCTGACGCCGCGCCCCTTCGCGGCCGCGCGTTCCGTGGAAGTTACGTGTGGGAGCCGGCTTCCGAGGAGACGCCGGGAGGCCTCGGGCGCTGCCGAGTGGCGTGCGGGCGTGGCCGACGTGGCCGGGTTGCGAGAGCCTCGGGAGAACGAACAGGCGGCCGCAGTCGGAGGGAGGCGCCGGCCGGGCGCGCCCCGTGGAGAAGACCCGGGCGGGGCGGGTGCTTCCTGGACTTTTGTCCGAGTTGAATCCCCTCCCCTTGGGCTGGGCCTTTCCGCCCGCCCCCCGTCCCTGCCCCTGCCCCTGTCCCGCTCGCTCCCGGGAGATGTTTATTTGGGCTGTGGCGTGAGGCCCGGGCGGGCCGGCGGCGCGGAGTTTCGGGTCCGAGGAGCCTCGCGCGGTGTTGGAGAGAGACAAGATGTCCGCCAGAGCCTCGGCCGCCAAGGTGAGCGCCTCCGCGGCCTCCAGGGCCGGACAGAGGCAAGCGCGGCCGCCCGCCGGCGTCGGGCCGCACCCCGCCCTCCCCCGCTGGCGAAAGCCCTGGCGCCGGCGGGGTGGGCCGGGTGGGCTGGCGGGGGGCGGCTGACTGCTCCGAGCCCTTCGGGCGGGCGGGTGCCGCTCTGGCCGCGCCTGGGACCGGGAAGCCCGTGGGAGAGGACCGCGGGCGCGCGGAGCCGCCGTCCCGGACAGGTGCACCGCTGCCGGTGCCTGGCTCTGGCTCGCGGCTGGCAGGGACGCGCAACAGGTTCTGCGCGGGGGAACTCGGCGCCCGGCGAGGGTTCTTCGTGCGCGGAGGTAGCCGGCGGTCGAGGTTTGGGGTGCTACCTCCAGCTGGCCGGTAACTGCGATCTTTGGAGGAGTGGTTGGTCTCCGGCGAAACCCTGTAGTTTCGATCTGATGTCACCCGCTGCGGTATGCGCTAGGTAGCGATAAGACGTTGAGACAGCTTAACACTACCTGTGAGTAGTAGGTCAGATTCTTTCATTATGTAGTATTTACCTTTAAAACACTTAAGTTCTTAACTTTTTAAAAATAATTGGAGTTACTTCCAAAAATAACCCAAGATGCTTTTGCACATGAGCAATAAGTTGAATTCCTAAACTAAAAATTACTAAAGATCCGTGGATTTAGCATAAAACGTAACTTTGCGTATCACTTTTCCCCAGGACTTTGAAGTATTGTTATTTTCTCAGTTCGTGGATACTAACTTGTGTTACATTTAAAAAGCTCTAATTACCCAAAACCAGTTAGAGTCCTCCCTTTTTGTATATTTTAACTTTTTTCATCATAGTTTGCTCATCGAAGAATAACAGGAATACAAAAATGCGAAAAGTAAAAATCTCCCCTTCAAAAATAATCACCTCTTTAAATATTATAGAGGTACTTGAACAAGCAATGGGATTTTTGGGGGTAGGGTTTTTTTTTTTTGTATTTTTTTCGACTTATTTATTCTTAACATCCAGGAGCAGATGTAATGTCGCTGAAGTCTGAACTCTTAACAGGACTTTTTCCTTGCTGGCAGAAGTTAGCTGTTGCATTTAGTAGTGAGTAGATATTTTTAAAAACCATAGTACTCTCTTTTAAAGAAAAACTTAATTTATACTTTTTTGACTTTATATTGATGAAGTATAGTCTAAAGGTAAAACGATCCAGAGATTAAGATTAAAAGGTAAAATATGGCCTTGTTTTTTATTTATCTTTTCTGGAGCTTCCTTTCCTAGGAGGAAAGGCATTGTTTCCCTGTTACACAGAATATCACTTTGTTCCTGAAGTGTGATATCTGGTACTTGATATGCAAGATAACACACTTATAAAGGGTTGTGTCAAGTACAGAGAGAAATGTTTTCAATAGATAGCCATAGTAAGATGTTTAGAAGGAGTACTATTTTTACTCCTAGATTATAATACTGAGATTTTATGTAATAATGAAGTGCTTCACTAGTTATATTACATTGTAGGGACCTTTGCATGCTTAAACATTTATGATTAAATTAGGAGTTGAAAACTTATTATTTTTTTAGGGCTGCATTGTGGAACCATCTTGATATCCTACATAGAACAAGGCCAAACATAAGTAGGTAAAATGAAGTAATCAGTTGTTTTCCTAAATTACATTTAATTTTTTTTAATATAGAGGGACAGTGAGAGAGAGATAATCAATTTTATTTCATTTTTTACATTTGGTTTTTGCTCAGAGGCTTCCCCGTGTATGTGGTGCTGGAGTTCGAACCCACGTCCTTATGCATGTCAGGCAGGTGCTATAATCTCCTAGCTACCTCTCCAGCCCCTGCATTTAATTTTTTAAGGTGGTCCAAATGCTTACAAACCAAGCTTTGTGCTTAGTACTTTACATAGGATGCTTTTTATTCATTCCACCCCATAGTTAAAAAAAAAAAACAACAACAAACTACAGACATTAATTTTGCACCTTCAGAAGCTATTAGCCTGATAGTTGTGGAACTCTGATCCATGCCAGTACTTTTGTTTTTTGTTCATTGTAATGGTTGAAGTTTTTCATCTTATGAATGTGCTTCAATTTAGATCATCATTGCCTTATTGATAGATATATAATTTGTTTCCAGGATTTTGCTGTTGTGGTGTAGTTAAGTATATTTTATGTGCTTATACTTTAATATTTGTACAGAACGACTATGTAGGAACAATATTGATGAGTTTCCTGAATCTTAATGATATACAAAAAATTGAGTCAGTGAGATAATTAAAGTATACTTTCTGGATGAAAATGAGTCCGTATTACAGGAATTTACCAGTTTCCCCTGACTTGATGTATAAATGTAATACATTTCCAAATAGAATTCCAGTGTGGTATTGTAGAAAATTTGACATTGATAAGGAAGTTTACCCGATAAGTAAAATGATACATAGCCACAAAATTTTGGAAAAATAAGGCCCTTTTGGAAACCGTAAATTGATATAAATTCAAAGTCAAGTAGTATATCAGTTGAAGAATAGAGACTGGAACAAAGTGTATCTGTTTTTATGGGCTTTTAGTGATTATGTTCAGCTGCATTGAATTCATGTCAGATATTGTTCTATATGCTTAATTAAATTCTCATAGTAACCCTATGATGTAAGCATTATTGTTTTTATTTTTTGGGTTAAGAAACAAAGTAACTTGCCTAAGTTGATTTAGCCTAGTAAGAAGGGGAATAATGATTATTATGTGATTATTATGTGATTATGTGATAAAATGTAGATTTTCAAGGAAAGGATGGATTATTCAGTAGATTGTGTTAGAACTGTTGGTTATTCGATTTTTAAAACACTTTTCTGCCTCATAAGTCTACCCTTTCCCGCAAATCCAAATAAAGCCTAAATGTTTGGGGAAAAAAAAAAAGCAAATAAAATAAAGCACAAAATACTGGAAGAAAGTATAGGGCACTATTTTTTTTTTTAAATATACCTGAATGGGAAAGGGCTGCTTTGTGCATGATATTAAGTAACAAAGGAAATATACATCTGAATTTGCAATCAGAATTTTATTTAGTAGTGTATCTGATACAAAATTATTTGAAAGTAGAAAACAAATTTGAGGGTGGTTCTCTGCCTTGCAAAAGAATTAACTATGTAAGAAAATGGTATAAATAATTATTAGGAACATTTTCATTGGTTGAAATGAAAGGAAGTTGGAGTGGCTTCAGGATTTCAAGCTGTTCCACTTTGGAGGAAGTAATAAATTTGTATTTAAGATTGTTATTGTATATACTTATTATTTTGTTGTGTACGTCAGAGTTTCTCTGACTTAGGGATATTTTTCTTCCCTGGTCTCTGTCTGAAATGATAGTGTGGAAATGATTTACACCATTTTTTAACATTGCAATATTAATTTATAATATTCTCAAGAATTAGTATATTGTATCAAGTAATCACAATAGGCTTTTCTCCGTAGTTGAATGTTTTTAAAAGTTAAGAACTGGGGGCTGGAGTGGTGGCTCGGTGGTTAAGGCGCTTGCCCTGCATATGCAAGTACAGGGGTTCAAACCCCAGCACCCACGTACACAAAGTGTTGGAGCAACAAAAGCCATGTAAAAAACTCAATAAAAATTGATTTTCTCTCTTCCTCTCTCTCATTGTCCTTCTCTCTTTAACAAAAAAAGTTAACTGCAGAAAATAGTTAAACTAAAGAATAAAACTAATTATGAAATCAATATTTACAGATAGAAATTGTTTCTTGAGTAACAGTAACAATGTGGTTTTAATTTTGGTACTAACTGATCAGTGCATATTTGCTTCATATTGCTTTAAAAGTGAAATAAAAATTGTTTATGACCGTTCCCTTAATTGTGTCTGCCAACTTCTAATGATCTTCACTTTGAAGAGTCTGCTCAGTTTGTACAATATTTTTTCACTAGAACTACTTTTACAGTATTTTAGACAAAGCTTTTAATTTTATTATGTTGATATGCTTGGCATTTTAGGTGCTTGTTTGGTTGACTGATAATCTTAATAGTTTTTTTTTTTAAGAGAGTGAGAGGGACAGAGAATCTTTTATTTAGTTTTTCATCTGGTTTTCCTTGCTCTGACACTCAGCTGTGTATATGGTGCTAGGGATTAAACCCAAGTCTTTCTGCATGCCAGGCAAGCGAAGTAACCCCTGAGCCACTGCTTCAGCTCCTTAACTACATTTTTTTAATCCCTAAATTTGTTTTAGGATATTTTCATAAGAGTGTTACTTTCAAATAATAACAGTGCCTTTTCTCCCAACTGATGATTTTTTTGTAGGGGGGAACTTGCAAACTGAACTTTTTTATCAGATTTAAGGAAGACGCCTGTTGCTTGCTATCAGTGATAGAGGTCAGCCATCCACACCAACAGACATTGAGTTTGAAACCAATCTGTGGTTTTGAGGGCTATAATGCAGTATTACATAGTATGGCTTCTTGTTTGGTTTGAAGGAAAAAAAATTACAGTAGTTTCAGTTTTTTTTTCTTCCAATCCTGGAAATAGTGTTGTAACTCTGACTTTTTACTAGCTCTTTAATCTTTTTTTTTCTATTTAGAGACCAGATGTAAACTCAGTACAGTTCTAAGAATAAAACTGAGCAGAAATAAGATAGATCACAATGCTGCTAAGGAATTTTGTGAAAAATTTGGAAATGTAATCTTGTTTCTTGACGTCCTGACGTGATAAAATTTTGGTCTACTGAAATACCAGGAATCTAGCTGTGAATTATCATATGTAATGTTTCCCATCTCTGACTACTCAGTCACAGAATGTCCCAGGCCCATATAGCACATTCACACGCTCAGCATGGAGCTGATTGAGCAGCATAGTAGCAGAAGCAAGTTAGTAGAATGAGCAAAGTTATGTTTTACTAGCTATATCTAGACTGATATTCCTGAAACATTTGACTGGAATATTTGAATCTTGAAAGGCAATCTTGACAATACTTATTTAATTTTAATATTTAATATTGTAGAGATAGATACCAGTTTTAAAATTGATCTAATTTAACCTATTTCAGAATAGTATTTCCTGTATAAACCAGCAATAAAAATGGGCCTCTTGCTATCTCTGACCTACAGTTGTTCTTTATTTATTTATTGTAGAGAAGAGTGGCTTCAGGTTGCCTCTTTGTGGGTTAGCCAGATGCTTTATTTCCATTCCTTCTTAAACAGATAAATTCTTAATGGTGAGAAGTATGTGGGGAGGACATGGGTAGGGAGTTTTATTTCGTATCCTAAAAATAGATGAAAACAATGGATTCCAAATGATTTAATTACACCAAAGAGCACTGATTTAGATCATGAGAAAATCAATGGTACCATAAATCACACCATTCGAAATGTAATAAAGCCCTGACTATGGTATGTGCAGTGGTCAGTACTGAATCTTAGGTGGTCCTTATTTTTGGATACATCAAAAGATAAGATTTTGCGTTGTATGTGGCTTTCAGGTACCAGAACAACCTATTTTGTGCTGGCAGAATCCTGGGAAGTTGATTGGAGTTGAACTCAAACTCGTGCAGAAAGAAGAAAAGAACTGTTATTACTTTCTGTGGGTATAAGTTAGAATAAGGGTAGTATATACCTTGTACAAGGAAAAAAATGTTTTTGATAAGCTGAAATATTTGGGGTTTTTTTTTAATAGTGTAAATTCCCAAGATCAAAAGTTATTTTTCCATCTTGGTTATCTTGGGAATTTTTACTTTTTTGGAATTGTCACTGGTTTTGGGAGGGGGAGTTGTAAGTAGTTTGTGATGACTGAACATCATATGTTAAACTTAATGGTTAGCTCTTTTTATTCAGTATGTAATTCTGAAATTTAGTATACCAGTAATGATTAGTTCTTTTTGTTAGCTCAATAAACATTAATTGAGCACATTTTGTTTTAGATCCCTGTCCTTTAGAAGCTTATAGTTGTCAGCTGCTCTGTGCTGTGATGGTCAGTGTCAAATGAGTAATTCACTGTTTAAGAACTAAAGAATTTGCATTGTTAACTCTTAAAAAGTAAGTATGAGCAACCTCACACTCATCTAGTAATGGATTCTGGTATTTTCTTGATTGAAGGAGGTGGTAGAGCCATGTCTAATACAGTTTCCATATCTTTCCTTATTAATTTTTTTTAAAATGTTGCTTTGAACTGAACCTGGATACATCCAAAGAAGTGTTTTTAGTATGTTTGGTGTAAAATTTTGATTGGAGAAAGAGATTGAAATTACAAAAGTAACTGGAACTTATTTATAATTCTTTATACTCCTTGAATATACTGACATAGTAAATGGACACTATACCAACTGTTACTGTTTACAGTTAGAGTCTAACAATTTGTGAAATATGTAACAATATTGATTTTTAAACTGTATTTTATGTTTAGCAGATACTGCATACCCAATATGTAACAGGCACCTTTGTTGGTACTGGATATAGAGCAGTAAATGCATCTCTGTTCTGATAGATAATAGAGCATTTTAATAATGAAGGTAGACTGCAGCAAATAAAATACTGTAACACAGAATGATAAATGTTAGAATTCCTAACATGCTATTTCTGCGTAACAATCTCCCTTCCCCAATTATATCTGTCTTGCCTTTTTGGCTTTTCTTTATAATCTTACCACATAATTACACATTCCATCAACACTATGGTTTTCTTATTTCTAAACTTGACACTAACAGAATCTCCCTGGGTGGATTTTTAAAAATTTTTTTTTATTTTTTAGTCTGAGCAGTGTGTGTAAGATGATTCATGTTGTAGGTAACTAGTTCATTAGTTTTCATTGTATTCATCTATAAATTTAAGTGATTTGTTGTATAAGGACTTACTGACATACTGGCTTTGGGAAAAATAGTTTGAATTAGACATCTGTGGTTTTTTGGGAGGCAAATACGTCAAAGAGGAATGAATTAGGTAAGTGTCATTGCCAAGTCATTGGAGTACTAAAAATTGTATTAAAGATAGTCAGCTGCTTTTGGTTTTCTTAATGATTACCCTGAAGTTAAAGTCTGTCTTAATTTTAGGGACATCCTTTTAGGGGCTGGAGCGGTGGCTCAGCAGTTAGAGTGCTTGCCCGGCATGCACAAGTACAAGGGTTCAAACCCAAGCACCCATGTACACAACTAAGTGTCAGAGCAACGATTGCCATGTGAAAAACTCAATAAAAATTCTCTCTGTCTCTCTCCTCTTTCACTCACTGTCCTTCTATCTTAAAAAAAGAAAAAAAAATCATGTAAAAGTACGTTTTAGTAGGTGTCCACTTACCTCCCCTGATCAGACCACTGAAAGTCACTATCAAGAGCAATATGTAGTTTTGGACAAAAACGAGTAAACAGAAGTCTGCCATCTACAATATAATTGTAGGAAATCTTTCCTGATAGTATTATGTAAAGGAACTTCAGGTGAATACAGATATATATGTATATATTTTACAGTGATAAATGTTAAACTACTTAATTAAAAGAAAGTACACAAACCTATATTTTGATGCTGTATCACCTATAAAATCAGAAGACTGTCCCTGGCAAGTAATTTATATTCAGGCTGTAAATATCAGAAATATGTGACAATAATAAACAGTGGCCCCTCATGTTGAATGCTGACTCTTCGATGGCTGTAAGCTAAATGCTTATGTGAATGATCCCATGTGATCTTCACAATTTTCTTAGGAACTATTAATCTCTCTGAGGTTCTAAATAAGCATCAAACAAGTTCAAAATGATATTAGGTGAGTCTTAGATCAGACAAGTAGTATGAATCATGAAAGCCAGAGGAGAGGTACTGTAATAGTCATAGAGCACAGGCTGAGAAGGAAACAGCTCCAGCTGATTGTTGTCCCGGAGGAAGGAAAGCCAGATCTTCCAGTTTTTCAAAACAGGTAGTAAATCTGGGTTTCTACAGATGTTGCCTTGACTTTAAGCTTGCCAGCTGATTTAATATTTTTATACCTTTTAAATTGTGAAATATAGGGGGTTGGAGTGGTGGCTCATCGGTTCTGGCGCTTGCTGGACAATCATGAGGACCTGGGTTCAAACCCCAGCACCACGTACACAACTAAGTGTTGGAGCAACTAAGGCCATGTGAAAAAACTAAAGTTGTTCCTCTCTTTCTCTATCTCTCTCTCTCTAAAAAATAAAAATAAAATAAATTGTGAAATATAGTGCCATATGTACAAAGGTACATAAAGCAAATTCACATTAATGAATTATTTTACAGCAAACTCCCACGTAAACACCTTCCACTTTTTCAGTGGGCCAGATTTTGTATAGAGATTCAGGAAGGAAGGTAAAGACTTGAAGGATTATCATTGAGTAAGCCAAAGTTTCTGTCACTACTTATATGAGTTTAGGATCTAGAATCTGGGACCTGAGTCTACCACTTAATGATTGTTTTCTCATTATTAAATATGTGAATATAAAAATGCAAACAATGTCCTTCTCAGGGTAGTAGTTTACTCAGCACAGTACCAAGCATCAGTAAGCTATTACGTTAGTTCATTCTTTTTACAACATTTTAGTTGAAGCCCATTTTAATATCAGAGAAGAGGCATATTGAAATTATGGTTTTGTGTGTATGTATACATGTTTATGAATAATTTACTTCTTGACGAAGATCGGTCAGATGTTTTATGGTTTGAGAAAGGCCTGTGGGCTCTTGAAATACCTAATGAAAAATTTACTACAGTGACATTTAGTCTCTAGTCTGATAGTGAAGCAATAGGGATTAAAGACCATTTCAAATTCAGTGTACCTGACTCAGTTTGGATTATCTGCCTAGTATGGTGAATGATTGATTAGCAAGTTCTGTTTAGTTTTTGACCTGCTGAGCATGTCACATCTTTCCACGTGTTCCATCTGTACTTTCTACCATTTGTATACTCTTTACCATCAATAACCCTTCCCCAACACTACTGAATTTATACAATAGATTCATAAGGAGTATGATACCACCCATCTTTCCCTTAGAAACTTAAAAAAAAATAATTTCCCAAAATTCAAGTTTGATTTTTTTGATTAGTTTCTCCCCATCCCCTTCTAATACACACATCCAGATTCCTAAAATTCCTGTACTTAATGCCTTTAGAAGTAAAAGATCATAATTCATAATATGGATCTACTCCTAGTGTGTTATTTGGCTCTAGTCTACTCCTGTAGCTTCGTCTCGCATCTTTCTCTTTGCTGTTTGTATGCTTTCTTTGTTTTTAGTTCCCAGCAGATACTGTACTTCCTACCAAGTTTCTCTGATGGCACTATTTTTCTTCCTTCTTTCTTTCATTTTTTTTTCCCCCCCGCTTTTCCGGGCTGAGGGCTGAACTCAGGGCCTTGCATGTGCTAGGCAAGTGCTCTGCCACTGAGCTAAATCCTCAACCCCTGCATAGTGCTTATTTAAGCCTGTGATTATAGATTTAGTCATAGAAGTATTTTGATTATCATCATTATCTGGTTCTCCCACTAGACTATAAGCTCCATGTTGTCCAAGGTCATATTGCTTATGACTGGTTATTTGCAATTTAACATATGTCTAGCACATAATAAACTCTCATACATTTGAATGAATTGAGGCACTTTCCTATCCCAGGGCTCTTGATTGTGCTGTTTTCTCTAGCTGGAGAATTTCCCACTTTTATCCCTGTTATGCTAGCACCTGTCCCTCAATTCTTTTCCTGAATCCAGAAACTAGGTCAGAACTCTATACTTTATGCACCTTACTCTGTTCTTCCACAGCACTTGAAACAACTTATACTTAGTTGTCTGTTGGTTATTTGATTAAAATCTGATGTCCCTTCTAGATGAGCGTTGTCTTTTTACTCTTATTTACTTGCCAGTTACATTAGACCATCTCAGAGTGAGCCTAGAAACTCTCAGAAATCTTTTCCAACACTAGTTACATTTTTTCTTTCTTTTCTGAAAGGGAGGGGAGGCAGTTGCTGGAGTAGCCACCCAGAAAATTTTGCTTAATGCTGCAGGCCATAGTACCCACGTTCTTGGTTTGATTCTTAGATCAGTAATTCTTAATCTCATCAAGTTATCTTTCTTTTTCTAAGTGGAAAATTTCAAACCCCTGAAACAGTAGACAAGGAGTATAATGAACCCCCCATGTTACTCTCACCTAGCACAGTTATCCAATATATGCTCAGTTTTGTTTTAGCTATGCTTCCATTCATTGTGTTCTTCCCGTTATTTTGAAGTAAATGTCAAACATTTTATCTTCCATTAATATGAGTATGTATCTTCAAAACATAATGCTCTTTAAAAATATATAATTATATTATCATTTTCATACTTTAAATTCTAAATCAATTAGTATTTTCTAATTGTCTTAAGTATCAACTTTCCCTTTTAAGTATTTTTTTTAAAATCAGGATCCAAATAAGGATCTCTTAATTATGGTTGACAATACTTTTATATCTATCTCTTAGACATACAGGGGACCCCCCCCCCATGTTTCTTTCTCATTTACTCCTTGACTTGTAATTTTACTGGCTAAGGAAAAATTCCTATAGAACCTTACTTGGTCTGGATTTTGGTCTTTCTTTGCTTCTTTGTAATGGTTACAATGGTACATAGCCCTCTGTACTTCCTACAAATTGGTAATTGGAGGCAGAGAAGTTCTGTCTAATAAAAATACTTGGTAAAAATACTACTTATGTTGAAAATTTTTAAGGCAAAATTCCTTTTAATATCTCATCTAATGCATTTATCCAAAATATTACCATTTTGGCATGTAATGATATAAAATTTAAAAATGAAGCATTTTATATTATTTTTCCATACCCAGTAATTGAAATCTATCCTTTGTGTATGTTCTAATAGCACATCTGTTTAGAATAGCCACATGTGGGGCTGAAGCGGTGGCTTGGCGGTTACTGCACTTGCCTGACAGGCGCAAGTACACCAGTTCAAACACCAGCACCGTGTACACAATGGAGTCTCAGAGCAACGAAAGCTACTTGAAAAACTAAATAAAATTGATTCTGTCTCTCTCTCTCTCTCTCTCACTCTCACTCTCTCTCACTCTCACTGTTCTCCTCTCTTTAAGGAAATAAAAGAATAGCCACATGTGCCAAATGTAGATGTGGCTGGCAACTCTGTTGGACAGCACAGATCTAGAGCATTGATCAGATTTTGATTTGATTTTTTTCTTTTTAATACTACTACTTCATAAATAATATTTAATTCCAGGGTTTTTCATTGTTGTTGCTATTTTAAGTAGAGCAGCTATAATCAGTGCCTAGATTTCTTAATTTACTAGGTATTGCAAAATGATGACATTTAAATTTTACTATTCCTCTTTCACTTATTTGCTGGAGTATCTCTAAAAGAGAAACTTCACTTTATCTAATACCCAGTGGTACTCTTTGTATAGGAAATGAATGAATACTTAATGAATGAATACTTAATCCCTTTCATATATGCACCATTTTTTCCCAAAGGACTTAAATGAATTATGTCAGCGCTTACCATTTTTCAACATCACTGAACAAATGTGTGGATGGAAGTATAGTTGATTTATTTAAATCCATGTATAATCCTTATTGCCAAGTTATTTTATTTTGAAGTTTATATCCATTCAGATGAACAATTCATAGGTGTATACAGATTTTTGACCGGCAGCTGGATCAAGAAAGGACATTATCAGTATCTCAGGAATTTTCTTCTGTTTTTATGCCTTTCTGGATGGTGCAAGTACTAGGATAACCCTATCCTGATTTCTGTCAGTGTAGGTCACTTTTGCTTGCTTTTGATTTTTTAAAAAATCACATATTCCATTTTTCATGAATTAGAAAATTATTTGTTCATTTTCATACATACATCAAAAATTTTAAATATGAAACTCTGAAGCTAATCTTTTCTTCAAAACTCTGAGTATAAAATATGCTTAAAAAAACCAAATTGGTACCTTTTTGCATTTTTTCCCCTCTTGTACCTCTATAACATTGTTTTTTAAATTTTGGAGTTATAAATTGCTATGTTGTTTGATCATTCATTTGTAATGAGTTAATGTTTGTATCTTGTTCATTACTGCTTTTATTCCTTTTATGCAACCTCCATATCTTTGTTGGTTTTAATGGCTAATTTTCTGTGGATTTTTTTTGACAGCCAGGGATTGGACCCAGTGGCACCTAACCACTGAGTCACATCCTTGGCTCATGTTTTGGTTTTTTTTTATTGTTGTTGTTGTTTGTTTGTTTTTTTAAGGAGTTGAGTTGTTGTACAACCATAAATGTGTATAAAGTAACAGGATATGTATTTGATCCTAAACCTAAGCCTGGGTTAGATTTAGTTTCCACAAATGAGGGAAAACATTCCACCCTTGTCTCTCTGGGTTTAGCTAACTTTGCTCAGCATGATTTCTTCCATAGCCGTCCATTTACTGGGTGGCTGGACACAATTCTTTTTTTTTGTTTGTTTGTTTTGTTTTAGCCCCATTTCATTCTTTTAAAAAATTTTTTTTATTAAAGACGAGTTGTAATCATAAATGTATATAAAATAACAGTATGATAGACTTACGTTCTTAAACCAGAATTGCCCCACATCACCCACACCCCAGTCTTGATTCTTCTATATTTTGCCCCTGCAAGTGATATAAATTTTTAGAGTGTGAATTTTCCAGAATTAAATGATGGCATGAGTATTATTGGATTCTCAGGGGGGTAAAGAGTTTGCTGCATTGTTGATTGTCTCCCTATATCCCATCCTTTTCTCCCCACTTTTCCCCTCCCCATTTGTCCCCCCCTTACACACACATATCTATGGTTGTCCTAAATTATGTGTTGCTTACGCGTTTGCTCAGTCTAACATATGAGTTTGACTGCCTTTCACCCAAGACTGGGTTTAGCTCCAGCCTCCACAAATAAGTGAAAACATTCAACCTTTGACTCTCTGGGTTGGCTAACTTTGCTCAGCATGATTTCTTCCATAATCATCCATTTATCTTCAAACACTGCTCTATCATTGTTTCTAATTGCTGAGTAGAATTCCATTGCACATATATATATATATATATCACAGATTTTGAATCCATTTCATCCAGTGAGGGGCATCTGAGTTCGTTCCATAATTTAGCTATTGTAAATTGAGCTGCTGTGAGCATAGATTTTGCTGTGTTGCTGTAATGTGCTGATTCTAACTCTGGGAAAATACACAGAAGAGGGATAGCTGGATCGTATGATGGATCCATCCCAAATTTTTTGAGGAGTCTCCACACTGCTTTCTAGAGCGGCTGTTCCAGTCTGCAGTTCTACCAACAGTGTGCTAGTGTTCCTATCTCCCCACAACCCCTCCAGTATCTGTTATTGTTTATATTCTTCATTGTTGCCAATCTGTCTGGAGTGAGGTGAAATCTTAACATAGTTTTGATTTGCATTCCTCTGATTACTAATGATTTAGAACACTTTCTCATGTATTCATTGGCTTGATCAATGTCCTCTGTTGAGAAGTTTCTGTTTAGCTCTCTGGCCCATTTATTGATTGGATTGTTTGTGCTTTTGATATTAAGTTTTTTTTTAGTTCTTTGTCAGTTTTGGATGTTAGTCCCCTACCTGTCGGAGGAATCATAGGCTGTGATTATCTTCCACTATGTATGTTCTCTCTTGACAGTTTTGACTGATTCCTTGGCTGAGCAAAAGCTTTTTATTTATTTATTTTTATTATTTATTTATTTTTGTTAGAGAAGGACAATGAGAGAGAGAAAATAAATTTTTAGTTTTTCCATGTGGCTTTCCTTGCCCTGACACTTCATTGCGTGCGTGGTGCTGGGGTTTGAACCCACAACTTCATGCATGCCAGGCAAGCACTGTAACTGCTGAGCCACTGTCCCAGCCTCCATTCATTAATTCTTGATTTTAATTCTTTTGCTTTTGGAGTCTTGTTGAGGAAGTAGTTGCCAACTCCCATATGGTGGAGTGTTGATCCTAATTTTCTTCTGGTAGTATTATAGTAGCTTGTTTAATTCCTAATTCCTTGATCTATTTTGATTTGGTTTTTGTGCAGGGCGAGTGATGATCTAATTTCTGTTACCTGCACATGACTGTCCCGTTTGTCTAGCACTATTTATTGAGTAGGCTGTTTCTCCTCTATGTTATATTTTGACCCCCTTTGTCAAAGATCAGGTGTTTAAAGATTTGTGGGTTTTTCTCAGAGTCTTCTATTCTATTCTATTGGTCTCCATTCCTATTTTGATACCAGTACCATGCTGTGTTTGTTACTACAGCCTTATAGTATAGTTTTAGATCTGGTATTGCGAAGCCACCTGTTTTGTCTTTCTTGCTTAGTGATGTTTTGGCTGTTCTGGGTTTCTTGTTGTACCAAATGAATTTGAGAATTGCTTTTTCTATATCTGTAAAGAATGACATTGGTATCTTGATAGGGCTTGTATTGAATTTGTATAGAGCTTTTGGCAGAATGGCCATTTTAATTATATTAATTCTGCCTAATCAGGAACATGGAATGTCTTTCCATCTTCTCAGGTCTTCTTCTGTTCAATAATTTTCACTGTGGAGGTGTTTTACTTCCCTTTTTAGATTAATTCCCAAGCATTTTATTCTTTTTGAGGATATTGTGAATGGGACTGATTCCTGACTTCTTCTTCTGACCTTTTGTTGTTAGCATTTAGGAAAACTGTTGCTTTGTGTGTGTTGATCTTGTAGCCTGCAGTTTCAGTTTTCTGGTGGAGTTTTTTGGATCTTCCAGATATAGAATCATGTTGCTTTTTTTTTTTTGAGACACCCTCTTGCTGAGGCTGGCTTGAAACTTTGAATCCTCCTGTGCCAGGTGAGCACCACCATGCCAGGCTAATGGCTAATTTTTTTGTGAATGGTGTGCCATGAAGTACAGTGGTTCTAAACAGGACTCAGTACAAAAAGATAAGCTCAGAGAAATGTCAGTCTTTGTCCTTGCAATCCCATTCCCTTCCTCCTTTCTACCTGGAAAAATTTGAGAGGTCTTTTATCTGTCTTCAGCCATTATAAAATGCCATGCCTGAAAATAGTTTTATTTTTGATATTTGGAGCACATTCTATATTAAGCTTCCCAGGGTCTATAATGGTAAATTCTCAATGTTCAGTGTGCATATAATGTAACTTAAAAAGCTGATATTCTTTCACTCTGATTTTAGGAGAGCAGTGAATATAAATATAGCAACTTAACTGTGAATTTACATTTTTAGCAATCTTCCAGCCTTGATAAAAAAAAATTCCAGCTCTACTGTGTCTTTCTTTCAGTTCTTAATATTTCCTAATTATATGTATCTTATCATTTTTCTCTTAAATTTGGTATCTTTTCAAGGGGTGGACACAATAAAGTGTAAATTTAACTGATGTTGAGTATAGTAGGTACTGTGTGCTAAATTTACTTCATTTCCCTTTAGACTTTTGCCCAAGAGTTCTTGAACTCTTATTTGATAATTATTTTTATTGTTATGTTTAGTGAGTTCTTATCTTGTAAAGTTTGTGGAATCCCTGGAACTCTTGTCTGCAGGGCCTCTCTTTATTGGACTTGAGGTTGACCATTTTTACTACCTTTTGGGCATCTGATTTTCGAGAATTTAAAAAGCTAACCTTCAGGTCAGTACAAATATATACTTTCCATTTTTTTTAAACAATTTTATTTAGTTTTTCATGTGGCTTTTGTTGCTACGAGACTTTGTTGTGTACGTGGGGGTCACGGGGTTTGAACTTGCATCCTTGCGCATGCCAGGCAAGTGCTGTAACTGCCGAGCCACCACTCCAGCCCCGACTTTCTATTTTAAACACATTCTACTCTCTTTCTTTGTGTTCATTCTCAAAGCCATGATCAGAATTTGAAATTAAATGTGTAAGTAAAATTTCAGAGGGTCAGAGGACATCCCTATACTTCCTCTTAAATTCCTGGCTCATTTTTATCTCAGTAGGTAATCTTTTTTATTTTTTATTGGAAAAGAAGCCTACAACACCAAAACCAATTGAAAACACTTTGAAGCAAAAAAGAAATCAGAAACCATTCAGTGTAACAGTGTTGCTTATTGAAGGGACCTAGAAAGAGCACCAGATGGTGGCTTTACTGCTTGGTTTTCCTAGTAGGGGGCTGCAAGTTGTCAGGAAATTATTCAGCATACTGAATAATCTGCTTTAGGTATATATTTAGTAATTCTTAAGGGGCTTTTAAAATTTCATGGAAATTTTGTTCTCAGATAAATAAGGTATATTCTCAAATTGAGAGATGTTCAGTTTTTATATTTTATTTAGGTATATTCTTTGGATAATAAATAATTTTATTAGCTGTATTGATTTTCATGTACCCTCACTGATGGCTTCTCCTCAAGATCCTTTGGATTTTCTCTTTTTTTTTTTTCACTCCCAAAATATTGTTGTCCACAAGGTCATCTTAGTCCTTTGTTAATTGGTTCCTTTTACTATTTTGTTATTTACTTATCTACTCCACATCTCAGTCTTGATCTTCAGACCTTCATATCCAGCTAGCTACTTCCTGTGTCTGCTCTGATGGTTCCCACAGTTACCTTAAGCATGTCTAAACTGCAGTTTAAATCCTCCTGCCTTTCCCCTCAGATGTCCAGTTCAGAAACCAGAGTCAACTTTAACTTTCCATCTTTTCACTTTAACTTTCCAACTGGTCTTCCTACTTGAAATCCATATTCCATGTAATAGTCTTCATAGTGACTAATGACTCTGTCATTTGATAATCTAAACTCTATTAGTATCTTCCTATTGAGTTCAAAATTCTTGGCATTACATCACAAGGCTTGTTGTGATGTGGTACTTTTGCAACTTCTCGTTTTTACCTTCTTATTCCACAAATTGTACAACTTAGTCACATCAAAGCAACCGTCTTGTCAGTTCTCGTGCCCTCCTGTCTTTCCTCATTTGATTTGTAATCAGCTCTAAAGAATGATGAAACTGCCTAGAATTGGGACCTGGAGTTTTGGCATTAAGCCCTTCAGAGTTGGTGATCTGAGTAGTGTCTTTGCCAGCTGGAGCTTAGAACAAAGAAACCAAACAAACTCTTGGCAGATTCTGAAATGCAGCTTTTTGCTTCTTTAGAAATTGTGATTCTAGTCAGTTGATGCTGAGTTTGTTGAAATGTATGCAGAACTAATCTAGCAACCATGGAATTACAATCACTTGTTTTTTGTTTTTTGTTTTTTGTTTTTAAGATTGAGGGACAGTGAGAGAGAGGAGAGAGACAGAGAGAAACAATTTTTATTTAGTTTTTCATGTGGCTTTCATTGCTCCAACACTTTACTGTGTATGTGATGCTGGGGTTCAAATTCATGAACTCAAGCATGCCAGGCAAGCACTGTAACTGCTGTACCACCGCTCCAGTACCTTACAGTCACTTTTGATGCCGGCATGTTTGACTAATCATTGAGTTTTTAGCCTGTTCCTGGGCATTACAGTCTAATTGAAATTTGGAGGTGGAGATTTTTACTTGAGGTAATCTTATCTAAGTTTCCTTATTTTATAAGTGAGAAAAACTAAGATCACATTTCTAGTTTATGACATATTTGGGCTTGGTCTTTTTTTTTCTGGACTGTTTAATAGCACCTTTCGTAATTACTAGAGAATAATAGTACTAGAATCATGTTTACAGGAATAATAAATACACTTCTCCCTTGGTTTCCCATAAGCCTAAAATAAATCCTTTGGGAATGAGACTAGTGATTTCTCAAAAGATTTTTGTGCAAGTAATGAACTATTCATTCTGTATTTTTTTAATGAGACAGATGATAAGTTTTCAGCAAGAATATTGTTTTGAAAATCATTTAGTTGCATAAGTAATAGGTGAACATTATAAAACAGTGCAAAAGGGCTCAAAGTGAAAATGTAAGACGACTCACCCTGCTTTCTATTTATGTACTTCAGATATTTTTGTTCCTAAAGAGTCCCCCCTTTTCTAAAACATTAAAATCCTGTCATTAATAATTTTTTCTTTATGTAGCTCTCTTGAAATTAATTTTTAGTAAATTTACTGGTATGAAATAAGTTTTTAATCAATTTTAGCTTCAATTTCCGAGTGATCTGCTAGAAAGAGCTACTTTGTTTTTACCCCCAGCCTTTTATTAGGATCATTTTAACATTAACATGGATAAAACAGTTTTATAGTAGATTCCTGAATTCTGACCATTGAGATTCTTCCACTGTCATTTTACTGTATTGATATCATTCTGTGCTTGTGTGTTCATCCATTTAACGTTACTTCAATTCTTTCAGAACTCCTCAAGGATTGCCTTGTTATACAAATAACCAAAGATAGAATTTTCTGTTTTTGCCATTGAAGTAAATGAAAGGATAGATTGAAGAGAAAAGAAATGGTCTGTGGTTTAAACAAGGAATACATTATTACTCTATTTTTTAAAAAATGGGTGGGGGGAGTGGTAAGGCATAGTAACTCACATGGATTAAATTGGTTTAGTGTGCCGGTCAGGATCCTAACTAACAACTCCTTTTGATGTTTCATGTTCTCTTATCTTCATACATAGGTCTTCTTTCAGAGGACTAAGTCAAGCTAATAAAGCTCCTTTTGACTTTAACAGAGGAGTGAGCTATATTTTCATTTTGGGGAAGCCATTGAGTTGGTTGAGATGTATGCTTATTTAGTTACTCCCTCAGAAAACATATTAATTTTGATGTGGAATGTGGAGAACAGTTATATTTATTAAGTTTTATTTAGCTTTTATAAAAAAATAATTTAAGTTTCTCTTACTGCACTTCTGGAGATTGCATAGTAAGATCTTAATGTTAGTTAGAATCCTTACTAACAGTACAATGAACTTTTTATCATTAACAATGAGACATAAAATAATCCTCTTAAACATTATTTTCTAAAAACCAAGATAAATATTTGAAATTTTAGTAGGAATGAAATTTGGTGCATGTAGTTGAAAATACATTGCCAGTTTGTTCTGATTGGGAATGGAGCAAGGAAAGCGAAAATGTTACCTGATGAAAAATGTTACGCATAGTCTCTTCACTGTGAAAATGATCACTGTTAACACTTTGTCAGCATTTAGTGTGTCCCGCCACTCATGTTTAAACAAAGCTAGAATGACATTATATGCCTTGTTTCATAACCTGCTTTCCTTCTCCTAACATTAAATAAACTATGTGGTCATTTAAACCATGTGGATGATGATAAACTGTTTCATACTAAAGAGTTTGTTGTCATACAACATAAGTGCCTGTTATCAGATTACTTACAGTTTGGACTGATAGGACGTAGATTAAAAAGGCAGTGAAACAATGCTACTGGTTAATGAAGTGGATCAAGAAAACACCAGCTTAGAGCTATACAAGCAATTTTCATGCTTAATGTCAGCTGAGATTGGATAAACTGGAAATTATTATTTTAGGGGGTGGGGCATCAGATACTTTTATCACTTATGTTTTAGTAGAACTGTTAATGCTTAACTGATTTACTCATACCATCATTGCTTCACATTGATAGAGAAGCTTTCTTTTCTTTTTTTTTTTTATTTTTTTATTTTTAATGCATTGAATCCTGGTCAGTTTTTGTTCAAAAAAGAAAAAAACAAAACAGCTTTGTTTCCTGCAGAAGTCTCATTAAAGGGAGGGTTTGCTGCACTTGATTGGAAGATTGAAACAAAATGCTGGTGAGGTTGGCAGTTCTTATCTGTGGGACTGAACAGAGAGATCCTTTCTCTCTCCTCTCATATTCATCTGGCAGGAAAGTTAATCTAGTTGCTTTGAATTTAGGAAAGCAGGCTTTCTTTATAATGATTCATTTTTCCAAAGTGGTATTAATCTTCAATTAAAATTGCTGTGGGAAAGGAGAAATGGGCCCATGGTACCTTGATGGGCATATTCTCGTGCTGCTAATCACAACAGTATAACACAAAACAGATCTCACTTGTGAAATAAGCGTTTATAATAGTAGGTGATAAAGAATGTTCTGAGAATGTCATGTTCTTCCCTTTCACCCTAACTTTTGATAACTCTGAAAGATCTTTTATTAAATTTACTTAAAAATAAATACATTTAAAAATTTTTTTATTAAGGAGTTATATTGTATAATCATAAATGCATATAAAGTAACAAATGTTAACATTAAGAGAGATGGAATTTCTGTGACCTTCCAAGAATAGTTTACCCAATTCTAAGGAAATTTACTTTGAATGTTTTAGTGTTTATCCTTTAGGTAACTATTTTCCTCATGAGAGCTTCATGACAGATGAAACTGAATTATGCATTGTGATCTGAGTAAGACCTGTATTGATATTTTATTTTATGGTGATTCTCGGGGACTTTTTTTGGTTTCTTGTTTGTGTACATGTGCTTGATGCATATATTAGGTAATTCTATAGGAAAACTTGGGAAAAAAAAGTAGTGAAGCAGTAGTGTTTGTGATATAAAGCAATTATTGACCAAAACTATCATATGGTTTTATATTTTACATATATAAACACATACATATAACATATTACATATGCATGTGTATACATGTATATGTATTTATAAAAGTTACTGAGTTTAGAGATATTTAACGTTTTTCTTTTGCAGAACACAAGGTATGCTTTTAGTGTTTATGAACACTGGATATTTCAAAATAAAAGTATTCTAATTTTGTTCTTTTCTATCTGTTGTTAAATATGAAGTTACTAAATTAGCTGGAACACTGATTTCAGCTGGCATGAAACTAACATAGAGCAGCATCTGTCCAAATTAAGTTAAAAACAAAGGAAGTTCCTGTGTGTAGTTTCCTGTCTCTTAAAACAAAAGCAAACACAAAAACTTTCATAATTATTGAGCTCTTTTTGGAGTATCTTTAATATTAGCACTATGAATTTTGGTGTTTTATTGTGCTGAATTGTTTGCTGGATGTTCTTATTAACTTCATTAAAAACATTTTCTTAAAAGGTAAATGATTTGTTTTTCTTTTCCTTTATCAGAGTACAGCAATGGAGGAAACAGCTATATGGGAACAACACACAGTGACGCTTCACAGGGTGAGTTTCTGTTGCAGTAAATAATCTGTGTTACAACTCAGGATACCGGCAGCTTTTGAAAACAATAGAGGAAAGCCAGATGTCAGGAAGCCAGAAGAAAGGGGAAAATTTTTCTATATTCTTTTGTTTAAAATTAGAGTTGCAATAAATTCTTTATTAAGGTCAAAAGTGAGCATGATTACTTTTTCATAAGTCCTTTTGGTTGTTACTTGTAGATATGCTGTTTTTATTCCTGACTTAAGAAGGTGGTTTATTTCTTAAAAATCGGAATGATCAAAGATAATACATTAGTGTAAATTATAAACTGCTTCAACCCTTCTGAGTATGTATACATGTTTTGTGAGTGTGAGGTTTAACATTAAACCAGTAGGGCTCAAGTGGGTGGTTCAATGGTTATAGCACTTGCCTGGCACTTGGGAAAACCTGGTTCAAACCCTAGCACCACATACACAACTAAGTTTGAGAAAAGCAAACCCATATTAAAAAAAAACAACAACAAAGTTAATTCTCTTTCTCTCACATTCTCTCCCTCTCTCTCTCTCTTTAAAAAGAAAAAAAAAACAATACTTGTTCATTTGTAACATGTAGACCCAAGCTTTCGCTTAAATAGTTGCTGACATGTGGAATATTACTAGTAAGCTTAGTAGAAGAACTTTGATGTGAAACTGTCCTGGGTTTGAATCCTAGTTCTGCCTTTTTTTTTGTTTTAGAATGAGCAAGTAATCTAAACTCTTCTGGAAAGCAGTATTTTTCACATGTTTAAAATGAGGCCGCTGGCACCAATTCATAATGTAAGGGCTTCCGAAAATCTCCCTTTTCCTCCTTTAGGGAGAGCTGACTTGACTGATTACCACCCTCCCTGTAGAAAGAGATTAAAAAATTAAATACAGGACCTGTGCTTCATACTTGACTATTTCTACCAGTTGTATCTATTATTAGGAAGTTGGAAAGGGGGAGAATAATGTGCCTGAACCCTGACCCTGATATCTGACTAACATTTGAATCTGCACATAACAGATATGCAAAAACAGGAATTTCAGATAGAATATAGTTGACTTTTTGGTGCTTCACAAAATGGTGAAAAAAATCATTCAGTAATACTGACATTAACTTTTAATTTATAAAGCTAAAATAAGGCCTCCTGTTATTTGAAATGTGCTTGTATGTAGCATATTTAAATCAGATGTATATGATTAAACACAAAATGACTTTATTCCCTGTGACTATTTAATTGACCAATATGATAATTCTGTATAATTTTATCACATTGCATTTCTTTTTCTTTTCTTTTTTTTTTTTAAGGAGAGAGGAATAGTGAAAAAAAGAGAATCATTTTATTTAGTTTTTCATGGGGCTTTTGTTGCTTCAACACTTTGTTGCGCACGTGGTGCTGGTGTTTGAACCCGTGTCCTTGCGCATGCTAGGCAAGGGTGATACCGCTGAGCTATTGGTCCATCCCACATTTATTTTTCATACTACCTTTTTTTATTATTGGTATAATTTATACGGTGCTGAGTGTTGCCAAAATCACAGTCACATAATCAATACCACAGTTATAATATAGAATAGCTCCATCACTTTTAAGACTTCCATAAGCCCATGTGTAGTCACCTCTGTCTCTTTGCTTCCAGTCCTTAAAAACCACTGATCTGTGTTCTATTCCTATACTTTGGCCTTTTCCAGAAATGTCATAAATTCTTATATGTATCCTTATATGTATCCTTATAGATTCTTATATGTATCCTTTTGAAACTGACTTCTTCCTCTCTTTTTGTTTTTAAGAGAGTTAATTTTTTCTCCCCAATCTGGGTTTTGTTTTTCCTCTACTTAGTTTTGTATATGGTCCTGGGGATCGAACGTAGGTCCTTGCTCATGCCAGGCAAGTGCTATACCGCTGAGCCATCTCTCCAGTCTGAGAATGACTTCTTAAGTTTAGACTAATGCATTTGTCTTAGTCAGCTTTTTGGTCATTGTGACCAAAATACCTCACAAGAGTAGCTTAGAGAAGTAAACGTATTGGGGGCTCTTGGTTGCAGAGGTCTCATTTCATAGATGACCAACTCCATTCTCTGGCCCCAAGATGAGGCAGCACATCTTGAGAGAAAGGTTTGGTAGAGGGAAGCTGCTTTCTTTATGGCAGTAAGTTGGTGGAGGAAGGAACTGGGCCTCAGGAAGTTAAATCCTTCCAGGGCACACTCCCAGGGACCCACCTCCTCCAACCATGCCCTGAGTGTCTACAGTTAACCACCCAGTTCTTTCAGACTAGGATGGACTGATCAGGTTACATCTCTCATAATCGAATCTTTTCACCTCCAAACATTTCTGTATTAATACAGGAGCTTTTGGGGGATATCTTATATCCAAACCATAAGAACATTTTAGATTTCTCCATGGTATAGTTTGTATTAGTTAGTTCCTGCTTACTGCTGAGTAGCATTCTGTTATATGAATGTATAAAAATTTATTCATTTTCTAGTTGTGTGGTTGTTTATCAAGTTGTATAAACTTTGAGTTGTTTTTAGTTTTTTTTGATTATGAATAAATTTGCTTTAATATGCAGTTTTTTATATGAATGTAACTTTGCATTTCTCTTGGTAAATACTTAGGAATGGAATGGCTGTGAGTTGTATGGTAATTGTTTAATTTTATAAGAAACTTGGAAACGGTATACCCCTTTCAGTTTCATTAGTAGTGTATAACTGCTCTAGTTGCTCCACTGTCAGCAATTGATACTATTAGTTTTTTCCCTTAATTTTAGCCATTCTGATAGCTGTCTAGTGATATCTCATTGCAGTTTTAGTTTGCATTTCTGTAATGATGTTAAGAACCTGCTTATTTGTGATTCATATATCTTGTTTGGTAAAATGTGTTCAAGTTATTTTGCCCATTTTTGATAGATTGTTTCCTTATTATGGAGGTTTTAAAAAATGTGGTAAAATACATAAAATTTATCATCTTTTCAAGTCTTTTGTCCATAATTTAATGAGGTCGCTCATGTTTTTATTCGTAGAAGTGTATTCTGGATACTAACACCTTACCAGATATATAATTTGCAAACATTTCCTCTCATTTGGTGGATTGCCTCTTCACTGTTGGTTATGCGCAGAAGCTGGAATTTTTAAGAGTTCTTCCTATATTCTGGGTACAGTTTCTTTATCATCAAGTAATATATTGCTAATATTTTTTTTGCCAGCCTGTGCTTTACCGTTTCCTTCTCTTAACAGTGTCTTTTGCATACTCTAAGTTTTAAATTTTGATAAAGTCCATTTGTTAACTTTTGTTTTTATCAGTCATGATTTTGAGTTTGTATCTGAGAAATCTTTTCAAAATCTGAGGTGGCAAAATTTTTTTTTCCTATATTTTTTTCTAGAAGTTGTATTTGAGTTGAATTTTGTATGTGGTATGAGATACAGGCAGAGAATTTTTTTTTCATATGGATGTCTAATATTTTCAGTAGCCATTTTGTTAGTGTTTTTTGTTTTTGTTTTTCTCTGTTTAATTGCTTTTCTGCCTTTGTCAGAAATCAGTGTGCATCTGTTTCTGGTCTCCCTAGTGTTTGTTTTTTTTAACTGATCTATATGTCTACCTATTCACTAGTGACTTGTTTTTTATTACTGTTGCTTTATGTTAAATATGAAAATCAGCTAGTGCAAACCTTCCAAACCATTTATTTATTTATTTATTTATTTAAAGAGAGAGGGTCAGTGAGAGAGAGAAAGAGAGAAACAATCCCACCCCACCCCCCAGGGCTGAGGACCGAACTCCGGCCTTGCGCGTGCAAGCGCTCTGCCACTGAGCTAAATCCCCAACCCCGAGACAATTTTTATTTAGTTTTTCATGTGGCTTTTGTTGCTCTGGGACTTTGTTGTATACATGGTGCTGGGGTTTGAACTGGCATACTTGTGCATGCTGGGCAAGCTCCATAACCGCTGAGCTCCACTGCTCCAGGCCCCCAACCTATTATTTAAAAAAACAACCTCTTGATTATTCAAGTTCCTTTGCTTTTTTTTTTGGCAGGGGGTGCTTTGTTTTGTCTTGTTTTTTAACCTTCCTTTCTTTTCTTTTTCTTTTTTTCCTCTTTTCTTTTCCCTCCCTCCCTCCCTCCATTTTGTTAGTGTTTTTTGTTTTTGTTTTTCTCTGTTTAATTGCTTTTCTGCCTTTGTCAGAAATCAGTGTGCATCTGTTTCTGGTCTCCCTAGTGTTTGTTTTTTTTAACTGATCTATATGTCCACCTATTCCCTTCCTTCCCTTCCTTCCTTCCTTCCTTCCTCCCTCCCTCCCTTCCTCCCTCCCTCCCTCCCTTCCTCCCTTCCTTCCTTCCTTCCGTCTTGCTGTGTTACCCAGCCTTGAGCTTCTCAGCTTAAGTTGTCTTACCTCAGACTATCTAGTAGCAGGGACTATAGGAGTATGCTGTCATATTCAATATCCATATAAATATTAGAATAAACTTGGCAGTTTTTATAAAACAATTTCTGAGATTTTTATTGGGATTGCATTGAATCTATATCACTTGGAGAGTTAACATCTTTACGATAATGAGTCTTGTGAACTATAAACATGGTATGTCTCATTCTCTGATGTCTTTCATCACTGTTTGCAGTTTTGTACATGCAGATTCTGCGTATATACCTCTTTAGGTTTATAGTTGTGTTTCTGGTTTCTTGGTGCTATTGTTGATTTTCTTTAACTTTGGGGTTTTGATTGTTCACTGTTAGTATATAGGAATACAATTAATTTTTAAAATAATGACCTTGGAAACTTCCTAAACTTATTATTTCTAGGAACTTCTGTAGAGTCATGTCTAGAAATGGACTAAAAATAGGGCTGGAGCGGTGGCTCAGTGGTTTCGGCGCTTGCCTGGCAAGCACGAGGACCCGGGTTCAAACCCCAGCACCACGTACACAATTGAGTGTTGGAGCAACTAAGGCCATGTGAAAAACTAAATAAAACTGTTTCTCTCTTTCTCTCTCTCTCTCACTGTCCCTCTCTCTTTAAAAAATATAAAAATAAAAAAAAATAAAAATAGTCTTGTCATAGATAGAGGCAGTTTTATTTCTTCTTTTCCATTTTGTATGCTGTTTCTCATGTTTTATTGCAATACTAGAACTTCAGGATGTTGTTGAATTGGATGGGTGAGCAGACACTTGCTTTCTAATACTGGGTAAAATCCCTGTTCTTTTATCGTATGTATGCTATTTTTGTAGATGTCCTTTATCAGGCTGAGGAAGTATTTTTATTTTGTAATTCTGCTTGTATTTTGTCATTTATTGGATTGAAGAAGCTTCCTTGTAATTTATTGACTTTTTAAAAATCACAAATGAATATTGAATTTTTAAGTGTTCTTTGTTTTTGGTTTTTTTTTACAAGTATTGTTTGACATTATCATGTACTATTTTAGACTATTTTAGTCAGCTTTTTGTCCCTGTGACCAAAAGACCTGATAAGAACAACTGAGAGGAGGAAAAGCTTATTTTGGCTGACTGTTTCAGAGGTGTAGTACATCCGTGGTCAGCCAACTCCATAGCTCTGGACTCAAGGTGAGGCCAAAAATCATGGAGGAAGGGTGTGGTAGAGTAAAGCAGCTCAGGACATGACATTCAGGAAAGGAAGCAGAGCTGGCCGTGGAGCAAGAGCTCTGTTATCTGGGACAAAATATAAACCCCAAAGGCATACCCCCAGTGACTTACTTCCTCCAGCCACATACACCCTACCTGCCTATAGTCACCACCCAGGGCAGTAGTCCTGTCAAATTATTAAGCCATCAAATTAATAAATTTATTTCTTAGATTGTAGCCTTTATGATCTAATCCTGTTGCACTTGAACATTCTTAAATTGCCTCACACATGCACTTTCAGGGGACACCTCATATCCAAACTTAACATATAGGGTTTTCTTTGTGGATTTGGTGAAATTTTAAGTTTTTGATGGTTTAACAGCCTTTCTTTTCTAATGTGAATTGTAATTGTTTGTGATGTAGTGCCAATTTTAAATGTTGCTGGATTGATTTGACAGTGTTTTGTGAAGATACTTGTTTCAGTGTTGTTCAGGGACAAATTGGTCAGTTGACTTTTATTCTTACATTTGCTAGTATTTAGGGGAAAGCTCCTAATCTCAAAAGGAGGAGCTAAGAAGTATACCTTCCTCCAGTGATTTTTGATGGTGTATTTGTATAATTGATGCAATTTTTTTCACCTGTAATGATTGGTATAGCCAGCTGGTGTTGGAATTTTCTTTGTTGGGAAGATTTTCAACTACAAATTTATTTTCTTTAATATTGTATAGGATTGTTCAGGTTATAAATTTCTTTTTATGAGTTTCTTTTAGGGAGGGGATTATTTTTGTATCTTTGTTAGTTTGCATTTTCCAAAGTATATACTTATCATCTAGTTCTACACCTTTACAGACATAAAATTGTTCATAATAGTCTTTTATGTTTGACATTGTGTAATGATGTTCCTTTTCTCTTGATTTTGGAAATTTTATCTCTTATTTTTTTTGTTTAGTTTGGCTAATATTTTAACGATTTTACTCCTTTTTCCTTTTTATTTTTTGCCAAGTATAAGTTTTTTCTTTTGATACTGTTTTCTATTTCATTGATTTGTGTTTTGTTCTAATAGTTTCATTCTTCTATATTCTTCTATATTGTTTAAATTGGTCTTCTTTACAGTTTCTTTAGGTAGAAGCTAGATAATTCATCGGACATGAGATGTTGTTTTCTGTTATACGTTACTTTTATTTTCTAACACTTTTAATTATTAAATAAACAAAAAGAAAAAAAGACAGCTAAACATTTTCTTTGTACTGTTTTGCTTGATTTTATTAGGAATGCAAGTATGAGGAAATATAAGTGTATTTACTACAGATCTGTCTCATTAACATCAGAGAAGTAGGGGAAGATCCTGAGTGTTGAGAAATAGAATCTGATTTTTCTGAACTTGTTAAATTGTCATCCCAGCTTATCTTGGCAGATTATATTCAGACAAATCTTAGAAGAGCTCCGGTCTGGATCGTTAGTGTAGGTTCCTTCCTGTGCTTTCAGTTTTCTTTTGCCTTGAGAGAGCCATGGGCCCAGTGGGGAGAAATGTCATCAGAAGACAGAGATTAGAGGCATTTATAACTCATAATTCTTTGGTTCTTAATGTTAACTGTTGCACTGGGAACACAGAGCTGTGTTGACTGTATCATCAGAGAGAGACTGTGGAAGAATGGAAGTCCTCAACAACCAATCCTCCAGGAATGCTTTTTTTGATGGTTTTTAAAAATAGTATTGTCAATGCAAGCTTAGAGACTTAAGCCAAAGCATATTTCAGTTTACTTTATTCTCTGAGGCTACAGAACATGGTACTTTGAAATATCTTATTCCTTTGGTGTTCTAAGCTGATCTAGAACAAAATTTAGACTGTCTAGAGCAGAATCAGCAGACTTTTTCTGTAAAAAGCCACCTAGTAAATATCTTTAATTTTGTAGGCCATAAATCTCTGTCACAGCTACACAGTTCTGCAGGTGTATTGCAAAAACAGCTATAGACAACAAGTAAACAAATAGATGTAGCTGGATTCTAGTCAGACTTTATTTACAGAAATAGATAACTGACCACATGACCTTTGAGCCATAGATTGCTGACCTTTGATCTAGAGCAATGGCTCTCCAGGTTTATTGTAAAGAAAGATAAATCATATGGGTTGTCCTTAACCATTAGAGATTTCTGATTTAGTGGATGTGGGGTGAGGCCTCCATTTAACTTTTTAAAAAATACACCAGTGTGAAATGGAGGGCCATGGCCTCTGGCATCACAGCCCCCAGTACTGGGGATTGAACCCAGGAGCCCTCTACCACTGAGAGCCTTTTTTAGTTTTTATTTTGAGATAGGGTTTCACTAAATTGTACAGGCTGGCCTCAAACTTGGAATCCTCCTGCCTTAATCTCCCTACTCACTGAGATTACAGGCATGCACTACTGCACTGGGCTCAGCATCATACTTTTTAAGAAGCATGGACATCTGGGCTTGGTGGCACATACCTGTTATTCCAGTGATTCAGAAGGCTAACTAAGCAGAAGGATTGCAAGTTTAAAGCGAACCTCAGGCAACTGTTAACAAGGCTGTAAGCAACTCAGCAAGTCCTATCTGAAAATAAAAAGGGATATGGATGTGGCTCATTGGTTAAGCACTCCTGGGTTCAGTCCCCAGTACCAAAAACAAAACGCTGACACAGTTTGCTCTTGTGGTGGTGAGCATGTAGATTTTAAGCAATGATAGAAAGTATCATTGAAGCTGTGTTCTCTTAGCAATAACCTGGAATACACATACTCTCTGTTATCAAATAGGGGCAAATTCCTAATTATATGAAAGGTGGAGGTAACATTTTTCCCTCATTGTTAGACTTTTATTTTGTATTTTTTATTTTAAAGAGAAAGGGACAGAGAGAATCAGTTTTATTTAGTTTTTTATGTGGCTTTATTGCTTCAACACTTCCTTTTGTGTGTATATGGTGCTGGGGTTTGAACCGCATCCTTGTGCATGCCAGGCAAACTCCGTAACCTCTGAGCCACCGATCCAGCCTCCTGGAAATAACTTTGAAATGAATAAAAATCCTATGAATTAGAACTCTTAATATTTTTTGCTGTTCACTACTAAGAATCATTTTCATTCTCAGATGGTACTTTCTTCATCTTAGAATACTAGAAACAATTGAAATTCTGTTCATTCTTCAAAGCCAAGTATTTGGTGTTCCACTGTGTGTAAATACTGTTATAGACCCTGGAGTTAGGGAACAAAAGAGGCAGAAGTCCATGCTTACTCTCATATATTCTGGTCTTTCCACTGGTCCTCACTGAAAGCTAAATATATACTTTAGGTAGTGGTTTGCCCCATCCTTTGATGCATTATAAATTTTTCAAGGTGGGAAATCTTAGTTAATTTCATATCCCCTTAGTACTTGGTACTTAGGCCCAATGACATTTAATTCCCTGTGAGACCAATTATATACCACAGAGTCACTCTTAGGAAATCTGCAACAACATTGTCCTGTAGCAACATGACATAAATCACATATTTAAGTTTAAATTACTAGTATTTTTTTTTCAGGGCTAAGGACCGAACTTGGGGCCTTGCGCTAGGCAAGCGCTCTGCCACTGAGCTAAATCCCCAACCCCAAATTACTAGTATTCATATTAAAAAATGTTCAAAATCAAACCAATTTCCATAACATCTTATTTAACTCAATATGTCCAAAATGGCATTTCAACATGTAATCATTGTTTAAAAATTGATTACTTTTCTATAAAAATTGATTACTTTTCTCATGCTCATTGTCCAATTTTAGCATATTTCATGTAGTTACTAGCTACATTTAAAGTGCTCAGTAGTCACATTCCTAATAGCTATCGTACAGCAAGGATAGGTCATAGGTTAAGATAGTAACATCTGGAGGGCTGTGTTTCACTCCCTACCACCATATCACTCCCACACCTTCTTTATTTTTAGATGCACTCCCTTAAAAAATGCATATATTTTTAGAATCCTTTGAATAATATTTTTTTTGAGGAATGGTCATCTCTGCTTTTCTATTTTCTTTTTTATTAGAAAAAATTTTTTCACACATGCTTGGCAGATGTGCTACCACTGAGCCATATTCCCAGTTCCTACTTTTTTTATTTTCTAAAGTAGAATTCTGTAGTGTAAATGAGTGTTTTTGTACTACATTTTTTTTTAGTATACTAAAATATTAAAGAGTGAAAATATAATGAAAGCAATGAAACTAGTCAGGCGCTAACAGATGGGTGAGTGGGTAAGTGTTTCAACTATGAGGAGGTGATTAAAGAGGAGGTAAACATGTACTGAGTGCCAGGACAATGAATAGGAGGAAAATAATCTTCAATAGGTGGTACTAGGACAGCCGGCTAATCAAATGTAAAATAATGAATTTGGACCCCCTATCTCATGCCAAAAACAAAACTTAAAATGAATCATAGACCTAAATGTAATAACTAAAACTGTAAAACTCTTAGAAGAAAACACAGGAATAGATCTTCGTGACCTTAGATTAGGCAGTAGTTGCCGAATATGATGTCAGAAGCCCAAAAACCAAGGAGAAAGTAGATAACATTGGACCTCATCAAAATTAGAAACTTTTATGTTTCAAAGGGCACCATCAAAAAAAAAAAAAAAGATATCACACAATGGGAGAAAATGCTTGGAAATCATATCTCTGGTAAGGGACTTTGTTCTAGCATATATAAAGAATACTTTTGGGTAGAAAGACATAATTCAGTTGGAAAATGAGCAAAGAATTTGAATAGACATTTCTCCAAAGAAGGTACACAAATGTACAGTAAGTATATGAAGCGATGTTCAACGTCAGTATCCATGAAGGAAAAGTACATCAAAAATCACAGTGAACCTGTGTGTGGTGGTGCACACCTACAATACCAGTGACTTGGGAGACTGAGGCAGAAAGTTTGAGGCCAACCTCAGGAATATAGGCCTTCAGCAACGTAGTGAGTGAGGTCCTGTCTCAAAATAAAAAGGGCTGGGAATGTAATTCTGTAGTAGAGTAGAGTACCCCTGGGTTCAGTCCCTAGTATTTAAAAAATAATAATAAAAAAGAAGGTAAGATTCCCCTTCCCCTTTGGGGAGGATGTATGTGCATGCTTTGGGGATTGAACCCAGTGGCCTTGAGCACACTAAGGAAGTGCTCTTGCTGCTGAGCTACATGACCCCTCTCCAAGATACCCCTTTATGCCTACTAGGATGGCTGAAAACACAAGAACAGATAATAGCAAGTGTGGTTAAGTTAGAACTTTTATACATTATAGGTAGGAATGTAAAATGTTGTAGCCACTGTAGAAAACAGTTTATGAGTTCCTCAAAAGCTAATCAATACAATTACCATATGTATGATTCAGCAGTTTCACTCCTAGATGTGTATCCAAGAGAAGTGAAAACAGATATCCACACCATAAGTTATACACAAATGTTCGTATCAACTTTTTCAGAATAGCCAGAAAGTGAAAATAACACAAATGTTCACTAGCTGATGAATAATAGTTAAAATACAGCTATGTGATCAAATGTTATTTAACAATAAAAGTGAAGTACCAATACATTTTTAAAAATTGGTTTCTAGATATTAATAACTCAAAAGAAGAACACTCCTACTTTTATTAGGTATGGGCAAATTCCTCCCCTAAATAGTACAGCGGTTTGCATACCCTTTAGCAGTGTTATATCTACTATTGATATTGAGTCCTGATAATGACTGTTTTATTATCAGTGTTAAAACCCAATGTCTTTTATATGTATCTGTGCAGAATTACAAAATAAAAATAAGTAAACAAAGGTCAACATTACATAAAGAAGTACTCTATTACAAAGACATTAAGGTTAGTGTATTAGGAATCCATTGGTATACTGTACCATATTAATCTCAAGTTCTGTGATTATCTCCAAGGTCCTGAAAACGTCTGTTATTTTTTGTTAAAGTACACAAAGAATATCTGATTGTGTACACATTGAAAAAGAGGAGTTATCTTAATAGTACTTTGAAATAATTATGATATATAGTCATGTTAGGTTTTTAGCTTTAGTTTCTAAAGAATAGTTGCCATGTAGAGTCTTTAAATCCATATGAGTAGGCCAGGCGTGGTGGCACACACCTGTAATGCCAATGGAAGGATGAGACAAGAGAACTGTGAGTTCAAAGCCAGTCCAGCAACTTAGTGAGACCCTGCCTCAAAATAAAATAAATATGAAAGAAGGACTGGAAATGAGGCTCAGTGGTTAAGCACCCCTGGGTTCAATCCCTGATACCACATCCCCTCAAAAAAAAATCCTTATCAGTGAACTTTTTGTACTGTTACATGAATATCCATTGGCCTGTTATACCCTGTATCAGTATTTTATCCATGCAAATTATGTGAGAACTTGGTTGGTCTTTTGGGAAATTCTGGTTCTTAGAGTTAATGCACATCTTACAAATGATAACACATTTTACCTTACAATATTTTTAAAAATTACATTAATATCACCATCAATTTCATAAGAGAAGTCTTAAATATTGAAAAGCTGTTGAACTCATGGTGGCAGATAAATTTTTCCAAAATTAAAATTTTATTTTAAAAATAAATTTTCAGGAGTTGGAGCTGTTGCTCAGCAGTTACGGTGCTTGCCTCACATGCACAGGGATGCAGGTTTGAACCAATGAAGTGTCAGAGCAACGAAGGCCACATGAAAAACTAGATAAAATTGATTTTCTCTCCCTCCCCCACCCCCGCTCTGTCTTGCTGTCCCTCAATTTAAAAAAAATTTTTTTGTTTTCATTGGTAGTAACAAGTCATATTAGTTGTTTACCTTGAAGCAGCAGGTGTTCATTCATTTTTGGAGAAAAATGTGTCAAATATTCAGGCCTGAACATTCCTACAAGTAAAAATGATGAAAAATGGTGTCTGGTGTCCCCCGTCTTTCGTGCTTATACACAGCTGGTTAAGCCTGCCTTCACAGCAGTACTTCAGTATAAGGTCAAAGTGCTTTATACATACTTCTCATTTTCATTAATAGATTATAGGAAACGTACATACTTAGGGCTGAGAATTTTTACTGCTGCAAATCATTCTGAAATAAAAGTAAATTTTTCTGATATAGGGTGACTTTGTGGCAGTGAGTATTTAGGGATGTTTGGTCATTGTCTTGATCTGTATCTTCCAAAGTGAAATACACTTCCCTTTAGCCATCACTTTTTAGTTCTTCTGTTCCCTCTTAGCCCTAGACAACAGCTAATCTAATTTCTGTTTGTTGATTTGCCTTTCTGAGCACTTCAAATAAATGGAATAATACAATATATATGGACTTTTGTGACTGGTTTCTTGGCTGATTATGTCTTCAGTATTCATATTGTAGCATATGTCAGACTTCATTCCTTTTTTTTTTTTTAAATAAGGAGCCGACAGAGAGAGAAAGAGAGAAGCAATTTATATTTAGTTTTTCATGTGACCTTCATTTCTCAGACACTTCGTTGTGTACATGGTGCTGGGGTTCGAACTTGCGTACTCGTACATGCCAGGCAAGTGCTGAAACTGCCAAGCTACCACTCCAGCCCCCATTTCATTCTTTTTCATTGCCAAGTGATTTTCTATTGTGTGGCTGTACCACATTTTATTTATTCATCAGTTGATGGACATTGGTTTGTTTCTACTTATAGTTATTATAGTTGATGTTGCTTTTAATATTGATGTGTAAGTCTTTGTGTGGATGTATGTTATTGTTTTTTTCATCATGTAGTTATGAGTAAAATCAGTGGTACTTTTTTTTCAGAAGAGGTTTTTTTCTTTTTCTTTTTGCCACTTCAGTAGGCTTTGGGGTGGGAAGGGAAGATCATGACCTCTGCTGTTTTGACAGTGGACATGGTCTGTTGTGAACTCAGCTGCTTCGGAAGGGTGTTGTTATTTTTCGCCTCCTGTGTTTTGGATTGTATAACATAGGAATATAGCACAACTTTATACAAAAACACGTGCTTCTGGTTTAGCAGTTCTGCACTCTATTTTTTTTTTTTTTTTTTAAAGAGAAGGACAGTGAGAGAGAAAGAGAGAAACAATTCTTATTTAGTTTTCCATGTGACTTTTGTTGCTCGAGACTTTGTTGTGTGTGTGGTGCTGGGGTTCGAACTCACCTACTCACCTGCTAGGCAAGCTCCATAACCGCTCCAGCCTGCAATTCTGCATTCTTTTTTTTTTCCAGGGCTGAGGATCGAACTCGGGACCTTGCGCATGCTAGGCAAGCGCTCTGCCACTGAGCTAAATCCCCAACCCCGATTCTGCATTCTTAAGAAAGAAAATATGTTTTATTTCAATTCTAGGAAATGGTCCCAATTTCCTTGAGACTCAGTAATTTTTAAATATGTTGGAAATAATTTGAATTTTTTTCCTGAATTGGGATATTCATTAGTCATTGTGGTAAATGTTTTTAGCTCTTTTGGAAGTTTGTAGTTGATTATAATGTGTAGCTAAAATATAAGTAATATAAAATGCTTGTTTGATGTAACTGACATATACATTATTGTATACAGTGTGTTCAGGACATTATTAGAATGTATTACTTCTGTAAAGATTTATTTACTTAGACAGAAATTTTTAGAATAATTGAAGGAAGTTAAGTTGATATTTGATTTTCAAGGCTACTGTTTTTTGTTTGTTTCTTTTTGGTATCAGGGATTGAACCCAGGAGTGCTTAACCACTGAGCCACATCCCCAGCTCTTTTTATTTTGTTTTCTTTTATTTTACTTTATTTTTTTTGAGACAGGGTCTTGCTTAGTTACTTAATGACATTGCTAAGTTGTTGAGGCTGGCCACGAACTTGGAATTCTTCTGTCCTAGCCCTCCGAGTTGTCAGGATTACAGGTGCGCACCACCACACCTGGCTGAAGGCTTATTTTTTTTTATTGGTCCATTAAAGTTGTACATAAGGATGGGATTTGTTGTTGCATATTTGTACATGCACTTGATGTACATTATAATTCGGCCAATATCCCCCACCTCTTACACTCCTCCCCCTACTCCTTTCTTCTGATCCCGTTTCTGCGGATCACCCTTTGAATTGTTTATTGTTTTACTGTTCCCATTTATATTGATTGTGTGAGGGCTCAAGTCTACTTTTTTAGGGTGAATGACAAATGGTGTGTGTGCTAGTGTTTTATTTTCTAAATTAGTTGTTAGTATTTGTGATCACACAAATACTAATCTAATGATCTCTTTTCATAATCAGAAATCAAGATTTCAGTATTCAGAATTTTTAAATTATTGTAGTGCTTAACATTTATGTAATGGCTAATTTTAATATTGCTTTAATATTGTATTTAATTTATTACAGTGTGCATTCTCATAATAAGGATAGATAATTCCAATACACAACCAGATAAACAAGTTTAAGTATATAGATCACAGATAGAATGACTGTAATTTTTATAGCTTAGCTTTTTAGGTTGTAGCATGTGCCATAATGAACAGTTGTTTTCGTCTTCAGTAGCAGTAATTTATTGTAATTACTACTTTAGGCTCCTGGATTTGGATTTGGAATTGCAATATCTGGTGGAAGAGATAATCCTCATTTTCAGAGTGGGGAAACCTCGATAGTAATTTCAGATGTTCTGAAAGGAGGACCAGCTGAAGGACAGTTACAGTAAGTGCTTTTCTTCTTTCAGGTGACTGTGTGACAAGCATTGTTCTTGTCCTGTCACTGTCCTGCTTGCTTGCTTGCTTGCTTTCTTTATTAAGAAATTTATTTGTTGACAATCAAACATGCTTCTAACCAAAAATATATATATAAGTTCTGAATATTAGATTTACCCCCCAAGACCCCCTCCCTATTATCCACCCTTATCCCTCCCCCTCCCTCCTTCCCAAAATATCTCTACAAATTCCTTAGGTTGTATGGTCATTACAACTTTTCCAGATTTAAATCATGAGAATTGACCTCCTTTCTCAATGGCCAGAGTCTAGCTCCAGCCTCCACAGATGAGTGAAGACATTCTCTGGGTTATGCTGATTTTACTCAGCATAATTTCTTCCATAGCCATCCATTTGCCTTCAAAGGCTACAACATCATTATTTCTAATTGCTGAGTAAAACTCCATTGTATATATGTACCACAGTTTTTGGATTCTTCATCCAGTGAGGGACATCTGGGTTGTTTCTATAATTTAGCTATTGTAAATTGAGCTGCTGTGAACATCTGTTTCACTGTGTCACTGTAATGTGCTGATTCTAAATCCCCTGGAAAAATACCCAGGAGAGGAATAGCTGGATCATATGGTGGGTTCATCCCTAAGTTTCTTGAGGATTCTCCACACTGCTTTCCAGAGAGGCTGTTCCAGTTTGCAGTTCCACCAACAGTGTGCTAGTGTACCTATCTCTCCACAACCCCTCCATCATCTATTATTGTTTATTTTCTTCATTTTTGCCAATCTGACTAGTGTGAGGTGATATTTTAATGTAGTTTTCATTTGTATTTCTCTGATTACTAGTGATTTAAAGCACTTTCTTGTGTATTCATTGGCTTGCTCAGTTTGCTCTGTTGAGAAGTTTTTATTTATTAGTTCTTTAGCCCCTTTATTGATTGGATTGTTTGTGTTTTTGAAGTTGACATTTTTGAGGACTTTGTAGATTGTGGATTTGAGACCCCTGTTAAAAGAATCACGGTCCATAATTCTTTCCAATTCTGTAGGAAACCTCTTAACTAATTTGATTGTTTCCTTGGCAGTGCAAAAGCTTTTTAGCTTTATGACATCCCAGTCACTGATTTTTGACTTTACTTCCTTCACTTTAGGAGACATGTTGAAAAAGTCTTTGCCTACTCCCAAATGCTGAAGTGTTGGACCTAATTTTTCTTCCATCAGCTGCAAGGTAGCTGGTTTAATTCCTAGCTCCTTGATCCATTTTGATTTGATTTTCATGCAAGGTGAAAGATAAGGGTCTAATTTCAACTTTCTTCAAGTGGCTGACCAGTTTGTCCAGCACCATTTGTTGAATAGGCTGAGTCTCCTCCATGTAATATTTTGATCCCCTTTTGTCAAAAATCAGATGCTTAAAGATTTGTGGGTTTGTTTCAGGTCTTCTATTCTATTCCATTGGTCTTCCTTCCTGTCTTGATACCAGTACCATACTGTCTTTATTACTACAGCTCTATAGTATAATTTTAGGTCTGGTATAGCAGAACTGCCTGATTCTGCTTTTTTCTTACTTAGTAATGTTTTAGCTATTCTGGGTTTCTTATTGTTCCAAATGAATTTGAGAATTGCCTTTTCTATGTCTGTAAAAAATGACATTGGTATCTTAATGGGGATTGTATTGAATCTATATAGTGCTTTTGGCAGAATAGCCATTTTTATTATATTGATTCTGCCTAACCAAGAGCATGGAACATCTTTCCATGTTCTTAGATCATCTTGGATTTCATTCTTCAGTGTCCCATAATTTTTGTTGTAGAGATCTTTGACTTCCCTTGTTAGGTTAATTCTCAAGTATTTTATTCTTTTTGAGGATACTGTGAATGGGACTGCTTTCCTAATTTCTTCCTCTGCCCTTTTATTGTTAGTGTTTAGGAAGGCTATTGATTTATGGGTGTTGGTCTTGTAGCCGGCCACTTTGCTAAATCTGTTTATAAGTTCAAGCAGTTTACTGGTGGAGTTTTTTGGATCTTCAGATACAGGATCATATCATTGGCAAAACAAGAGAGTTTGACTCTCTCTTCCTATTAATATCCCTCTTTGATTTCTTTCTCTTGCCTTATTGCTCCTGCTAGGGTCTCAAGAACGATATTGAATAAAAGTGGTGAGAGCGGACAGCCTGTCTTGTTCCTGAGTTTAGTGGAAATGCTTTCAGCTTTTCTCCATTTAGTATTATACTAGCCGAGGATTTAGCATATATAGCTTTTACATAGTTCAGAAAAGTTACTTTGATCCCTATCTTCTGTCCTGCTTTCTTAATGATTTTGCTAACTCAGTTCAGGTAGAATCTAGCTTTCAGGATCATCTCACCCCAAGTCTTGCCCTTTTTATATGATAAGGAGATTAGCAAGATAAAGAGAAACAAAAAAAGTAAGAAAAATGAGATCATAATCGGAAGGATTAAAAGAAACTTAAAAGGAGAAAGAATTAAATTAACTTTTTGGTGGGGGGTGGTCCTGGGGATCAAACCCAGGACCTTAGTGGGTCGAGGCACGTACTCTATCACTACGTTTTAAAAAGGGATTAACTTTTCTTGCTGGATGATGGAATATCATCTCATGCTCTGTAAGTGAACTACCAGTAATTGTTTCCTCTGTTGTGATACTTGTTCCCCTTTGGGGAAAGGTTGTGTTAATAGTTACAAAAATGAGCTGTGGTTAGTTGTTTGCTAAACATTTTTGTGAAAGACCTGAAAGTAAGTAGTTTGTTGTTATTGTATCATTACTCCATAATCAGAAGGCTCTTTTTTTTTCTTTAAAAAAATTCTCCATAAATTTATCTGTGTATTTTTCTCTTAACATGTTATTTGAGTGTCTCTTTTCTCCCTAGGGAAAATGACCGAGTAGCAATGGTTAACGGAGTTTCAATGGATAATGTTGAACATGCTTTTGCTGTTCAGCAACTAAGGAAGAGTGGGAAAAATGCAAAAATTGTAAGTATATTTTTAGTTCATGAGAAGTGTATCATCTATTGTTGATTCTTGTCTGGCATTTGAATTTTTCCTTCCCTTCAGGAAAATGAAAACTGAAACACAAGTTCCAAAGTTAGTTGTCCACAAGTAAGAGTGTTTCTCCTAATAATCGTGTGTGTTTTCTCAAAGTTTAGATGTTTGGATTTTTGTTTTTTTCAATTAGGAAAGGAAAGGGGATGATAGTAGAATGGCTCTTCACGACTTAACATTATTTCCTTCTTTTTTAAGTGCTTAGGTTAGATTGGATCTTGGCAAGTAGATTGAAATATGTCACCCTGATTTCTTGTGTAAGATTTGTTTACTGGGGAAGTTTCATATTGTCTCTTTAACCAATGTCCTCAGCTACTTTCCTTGTTATTGTGATATAGTTTGAGGAGAAAGTCGCAGATTTTCTTTTTAGAGTTGTTCAGGATATAGTCATGTTATTGCCTTATGTAGTTAAAATCTTTATTATATATGGTATTTCTCTGAGGAAGAAAGTCTACTTTTTTTAAGGGTAAAGAAATGCAATTAACTCTGGCTAACTGGCCTCACAGTTAAAACTTGGCAAATGTGGTACAAAACAGATTGGGTGTAGAAGTCTTATTTTAAATGACATTATTATTATTGAGGAGCACATGAGAATTCACCCACTTTGTTCCTCAACAAATTTTACCCCGACTAGCTTCTGAAGGACCAATGAAGGCACCACTTAAAGCCTGAACTCAGTGTATAAGAGCAAGAGGCAGATGCGAGGTAGTGTTTCTGCATTTGAACAGCTTGAATCATGTCATTAATTTATATTATCTTTTATCTCCATATGACTTTTAGAATAAAATCCCCAGTGCCTTATAGTCTTTCATTGTAAGCTAGATTTTAAAAAACTTAATCCCCAGCCATAACCAGACCAGCAACAAACTCAGTTGTTATATTTATTTTTATGTATATTTTTTTCTACCCCCATTTCTGAATAACCCTATCTCCTTCTCCATTTCTTATTCTACTCATCTTTGTCTTTATGATCTTCCATTGTGGTGATGGTCTGTTTTATAGGATTGTATTTGCGTAGGTTAAGAGGCCTTTGGATGGTAGACTCAATAAGTGACTTCTGCTTAATTAAATAGCAGAGCTCTTGATAATATAATTACCATAATATGCTTAGTTTTATTTATTGATAACAAGAAGCTAGAAATAGGTTAATTGTTTATAAAACAGTGAGCATATAAATTCTTCATGAAAGGTTTGAACATACTGGAAAAGCATTATGGAGCAAATGGAGGTGAATAAAACACTTTGCTAATTATAACCTCTGTGCAACATTTCACTATAGTATTATGTACTTATCCAGCCCACTCATTGATGGGGATTTTAGTGTCCAGTTTTTGCACATATAAAAAAAATAATATTGTAATGAAGGTTCTCATGGTCCTATTTACTTGTTTAGTTAGTTTTTAGGATTAAGTTCCTTAGGAATGGCTTTTTGAAGGTAAAGGACATAAATGGCCTTTGATAAATGTATTGTGCTTCTGAAAACTAATAGGATAGTGAGAGTTCATTTTCATCAACATTTTTTGACTCTTTTCCACACTGATAAAATACTAAATATAATTATTTCAGATGAAATACTTGTAATCACAAGTGAGTTTAATCCTCTCATAGTGTGTTTGCTATTCTTTACATTTCTTCTTTTGCCTGTTCATAGCCCTTTTGTTAATATGGTAGTAGAAGTGCTTTCTATGTTAAGCTTATTAGCTTTTTTTCATATACACTGTACATATTAGTTTCACATTTGGCATTTTTTAAGTTCTTTATACTGATGTTTTGTTTTTGTTTTTGTTTTTCTTTAGTTAGTTAAGTTCCAGGGGAACTTAACCACTGAGCCACATCCCCAGCTCATTTTATTTTTTATTTTGAGACAGGCCTTAATTGCCTAGGGCCTTATACTAAGTTGCTGAGGCTGACTTTAAACTTGGGATCCTCCAGGCTCAACCTCCACAGGTGTGGGGCACCAGCCTGGTCTTTTGTTTATATGTGATTTTGTTTTGATGTGGAAGCATTTGATTGATTGGTTGTTTTTATTTTTGTTTGTTTTTTTTAAATCAGGGATTGAACCTGTGGCTGTTTAACCACTGACTGACCCACAGCCCTTTTTATTATTTTGAGTCAGGGTCTTGCTGAGTTCCTTAGGGCCTCACTAAGTTGCTGAGTCTGGCTTCAAAGTTGAAATCCTACTGCCTCAGCCTACCAAGTTGCTGGGATTATAAGTGTGAATCACAACGCCCAGTAGAGGCATTTGTTTTTATGTTGATAGTCTGTCAGATTTGCATTTTATTGGTTCTTCTTTTGCTTACAAAGGCCTTTGCCTTACCAGAATTATGAAAGCCTCTGTTCTGTATTTTAGTCTTACAATTACATGATCTCATTTTGTTTTATTTTACATTTGGACCTGTAGTTAAGTTAACTTTCAGAGTAGGCATTTTCCCAAAAAAACATTTGTTCCAAAGTTTTCATATTTACACCTAAGAATTGTTGTCAGACCTTCTCTAAATATTATTCAAGTGAGCATATAATTGTTAACCATAATGTGAATGAAGAATCATAACAGAATTGGAAGTTTTTCAATAACTTAAACACCTACTAGGTGCACATATTTCATTATACAAGTAAATGGCAAGGAACTTGAATCTTAAGTCGGTTAGATGGTTATACACACTGACTGTAATGCACCATAACCTGATATTGATAGTCATTTGGATATAGTAGAATTCCAAAGAGGTGGCTTTGTTACAGAGATGGTAATTGTAGTCTGGAAACTGATGGGTTTGTTTTTGCTTGTGTTTTACTAGGGAGGAATTGAAGATTAAAGTATGAATACAGAGTATTATTTCCAGTACATTATGTTGGAGATTGAAGTAGAGGTGAAACTTAAAAGCAGGGAGTCAGGGGATGCTTTCATTAAGTGTTACTTGAGAAGGTCCCTACCTGTCTGGGTGTACTATGAGGGGAAATTTAGCCTTCTGTCAGTTCATAACAGAACATTGTTTGTTCTTTCCACATGCGGATCTCTTGTTGCTTCTTATTCTTCAGTATCAAAGTTGTTTTTTGTTTTTCCAGAAAGCCCTACTCTGATCCCTCTCTCTGCCTCCTGCCCTTTGGTACCAGGGATTGAACCTAGAGGAGGTGCTTAACCACTGAACCATATGCCCAGGCTTTTCTTTTCTTTTCTTTTCTATTTTATTTTATTTTTAGAGACAGGGCCTCTCTAAGTTGCTGAGGCTGGCTAAAGTTTAAAAACTTGAGATCCTCCTGCCTCAGTCTCCCAAGTTGCTGGGTGGGCGTGCACTACAATGCCTGGCTCTGATTACTCTTAGTAGTAATAGGAAGCAACAGTTTATTTTTCCCCCCAGTTTGGGATTTTTAATTTGTCTTGAAGGCGCTGTAGCAAAAGTTATAAAACTTTTCACTTTGTTTTACAACCCTCAACATAACACAAACAAAACCTGTTTGTAGGAAAAAGAAGTTTTGTACATGGGATGAAACACCATAAATTTAAAACTTGCAGAATAGGGTTAGCTCTATCATTCTTCTGTTTAAAAAGTTTATATGACTATCCAGCCAAAAGTCAACAGGGTATCTCCTTTGAAATGTTATCTGTATTGATGTTCAAGTGGACCATAGGACTGTATACTTCCTTGAAATGTTCTAAGAAGACTCTGTCATTGAATAGTTAACAAAGTAAAACCCCAGAGTCCTTGGAAGCAATAGTATTTAGTGTATATCAGCCTTCAAAGAAATTTAGTCCTGAAGAGAAAGAGATTAGATAACTTGAAAGTAATTAGCAAGAGAGAAACACAGAAGGTTAATTGGGAGATTAGTGGACAGAGGACAGATTTGAAGTTAATAGGGAGAGATTAAAATTGCAAGTAACTTGGAGGAGGGTAACTGATGAAGAAAGGACTTTAAGGTGGGTAGGGACAAGAATAAGAGCTCCAGTGGAAAGGTTTTGTTCATACACATAGAAGATCCACTTAGTCTTTGAGGAAGAAAGACGTAACACCCCCCTCCCCATAATGAGATGCATTGAAAATATTTAGAGGTAGGGGTGTAGCAAAGTAGTACTGATCTCTAGTAGCAGACTGAGTGATTGTTTCTGTGTTAATAATTTACATTGGGAGGTAGGTGAAAAAAATTTGTCAAGTAAAATGATAGAGGACCTAATCAACAAAATGTAGAAGTGCAGCCATCCAAAAGTGAATTTAACACTGGACTGGCTGTTGTCTTTTAAATATGGCACCATGGAGTCTGATGCAAACTTGGAAAGAAGCAAAGTGAAGCCATGAGAGAACCAACAGAGTGAGAGAAAAGTAGAGAGTGTGGGAACTAGAAATAAGATGAACAGTGAAAGTTTTTCAGTAGGTGAAGGTGTCTAGAGTAGAATACAAGTGTTACCCAAGAAACTCTTACATAAAAGCAACTCTGAAGAGATCTGGTGTATACCACTATGAGAAGGCAAAGTACAGTCCAGGATTACAGGGCCACTTAATTAGACAATAATATGTGTAGATCTTGAACTTAGAATAAAAAAAAATAAGTGGATAAGGAATACAGAGAATTGAGAAAAGAACACCAGAAGATAAACCTTGTACCTGTGCCACAAGATATAAATTGGAGCAATATAGTGATGGAACATAGTTTGTGTTGGTGGAATATAATATAAGTTAGTAGCTCCAACATACTAAATTGAATGTTAGTGTGTTATATATATGTGTGTGTGTAGATGTAAATATATATATGTGTGTATATATATATATATATATATATATTTTTTTTTTTTTTTTTAAAGAGAGAAGGACAATGAGAGGCAGAGAAAGAGAGAATCAATTTTATTTAGTTTTCCATGTGGCTTTTGTCGCTCTGACACTTTGTTGTGTATGTGATGCTGGGGTTCGAACCCACAACCTCGCACATGCCAGGCAAGTGCCATAGCCCTGACCCACCACTCTGGTCCAGTGTGTAATAAATTTATCTGTTAGAGGTCTGGCTGGGCAATTGTGGCATCTGGATACATTCTAAAAAGTTGATTAAAGAACGAAGTTGGACTTGGAAATTTACTATGGTTTTGGTATCATCTACAGTATATTTGATGTGCTTATCCTTTATTCTAACAACCAGCAGTTATTAGCTTCCCTGAAACCTTGTGATTATTACATTTGGAAGATCTTTCTGGATAAAGTAAATAAGTACTTATTAAACCCACTGAAAAAATAACAGACATTATAGAAATGTATTCCTTTGTAATTGTATATTTGGTATCTGATTCATATTTAAAATAACATGAGACAAGATAAATATATTATTCTCTCCCTTAGAAACTGAAATTATGTGGATGAAAATCAAGCAGTTTATCTTTTTTTATTTGTAGACCATTCGAAGGAAGAAAAAAGTTCAAATCCCTGTAAGTCGTCCTGATCCTGAACCAGTATCCGATAATGATGAAGATAGTTATGATGAGGAAGTACATGATCCAAGAAGTGGCCATAGTGGTCTGGTCAGCAGAAGGAGTGAGAAGAGCTGGGCAAGGGATAGAAGCGCAAGTAGAGAGAGGAGCTTATCTCCACGATCAGATAGGCGATCAGTGGCTTCCAGTCAGCCTGCCAAACCCACCAAAGTCACGTTGGTGAAATCCCGAAAAAATGAAGGTATTCTCTATCAACTCTGGCATTACTCTTTTTCACATGAAGATTTTAAGACTGACTTTAATGAGAAATGCAGTTGTGATATTTTCATATCTTTGCTTCATGGTTCTATTTCTGTTTTGTGTTTGTGTTCTGTTATGGCAGGCTTCGGGGACTGTCCTTTTTCTCCTCTTAAATCATTATATTGGAGCAGATTACACTTCAAATAAATTGTCTAGTAGTTGGATTTTGGATTTGTTGTGATGAGAACAGCCAAATAAACTATGCCAACAAGAAATGTTATACCATCATCAAATTGAAATTCAGTGGTTTTCTTAGCTGTAAGAAGGATCAGTAATAGTATGACCATGGGGAGAAATCTTGGACTTTTTGGGAAGTTAGGTAGGACACTGTTTTCTAAATGGAGGGATTGAAAGAAGGAACCCTTACAGGTCATTTCTTCATAATGCAGAACTTCTTTAATTTTTGAAACTGAAATCTAGCTTCTTTCCCTTACCTCACCAAATTGGCTTTTTAAAAGATGCATCAGTTGCTTCCTTGTGCTATTGGCAATGCATGACATCATTTTGATTAAAAGGTGTTATAGTAAGAATATTGTGAAAGCTCACTTTGATCAACTTAACCACCTGACCTATCTCCTTCTAGTTACTCCTCCACCACTGAAGTGCAGTTCTTACTAAAATGGTCTGCACTTGCTGTTTCTTCTTCATTCACTCCTCGCTCTTCAACCCTCTGTGGCTTGATATTTGTTGCCCTGGCCCCCAAAAGTTTACAGTAAGTTCAGTAGAGACTTTTCAGTCTTCATCGCCTTTTCAGTACTATTTTACTACTTTTTTAAATAATGTTTTCTTTTGGCTCCTATATTACATTCTTTTGGTATCCCCCACTGCTCCCTTTTCTGTTATCCTTTGTAAGCTCATTCTCCTCATCCTAATAATTTTTTTCAAAAAAGAGGGGGAGAGATAGTTAATTTTTAGTTTATTTTGTTTTTTAAAGAGTGAGATAAAGAGAGAATTAATTTTGTTTGTTTTTTCATCTGGCCTTCATTTGTCTAATACTTAGCTATGTGTTTATCTGAGGTTCTATCCTGGGTCCCCATGCATGCCAGGCAAGCACTCCAACTGCTGAGCTACTGTTCCAGCCCTAATTTTTAGTTTCTAATCAGCTTTTTATTTGTTTGTTTTTCCTCCACTTAGTTGTGTATGCGGTGGTGGGGATTCAACCATGGGCCTCACACATGCTAGGCTTGTGCTCTACTGCTGAGCCACCCCTCCAGCCCATTCTTATCCTAGTCTTAAAAAAAAAAAAAAATTCTGTAGGTTTCTGAGCTCTTCCTCCACTTACCATGATTTCTTTAGGCAGTCTCAACTAGTCCCATTGCCTAGGGTCACTGCTAACGATGGACCACTAATTTCTCCAGCCCAGTTGTGTATGCTCCTATGTTCTCATTTTGCTCTTAGGCATATTTACTTACAGAGTTCCACATGGAACATCTTAGCATGTCTCATATGAAATAACACCTTAAAGTTTTTGTGTTTCTTATGAAGTATTTGATTGAATATTTTCCTGTCTACCTAGTTTTTCAAGCCAGTCACAGATAACATAGTAGCCCTGTGACCAAAATATCCAAAAAGAACAGTTTAGAGGAGGAAAACTTTAATTTGAGGCTCCCAGTTTCAGTCCATAGATGACTGATTTCATTTTTTTCTGGGCCCAAGGGGTGGGTGGCAGCACATCATGGGGGAGGGCCCGTTGGAGGAAAGTTGCTCCGCTCATGACAGGGTCAGGAATCAGTTTTCAGGGTAAAAGGGCTGAAGGGAAGATGTGTCCTTCTAGGGCTTATCGGCAGTGACCCACCTTCAGCCATGCCCCACCTGCCTACAGTTAACCACCCTGTCAGTCCATTGAATCTAGAATGGACTGAGTTACAACTCAGGTAATTCAGTCATTTCCCAACTGAATATTCTTGCATAAACATGAGCTTTTGGGGGGACATCTCATATCCAAACCATAATAGTTATCTTTGACATCTCTTCTTTTCCTACACGTTGTGCATATGCCCTGACTTCTAAATGCCACTTTTTACCACTGCTGCCTTTTCCCTAGTCACCACCATCTCTTTAATGACTTTTCAGTCTCATGACTGTTTTCTGGATCCCTTTTTCTTTCTTTCTATTTTTATTTTTTAACAGAGAGGAATTGTGAGAGAGAAAGAATTAAATTTTATTTAGCTTTTCCTGAAGCTTTTGTTGCTCTGACACCTCATTGCGTACCAGTGCTGGGGTTTGAATGTGCATCCTTGCACGTGCCAGGCAAGCGCTGGAACCACTGACCCACTGCTCTAGCCCTTCTGGATCCCTTTCAGTGGCTTCTGAAAATTGTCCTGTGATGTTTCAGTCTTACTCTTTTCACCCTTTTTGTTACTTCTCAGTCTCAGCTATGCTATACTATACTAGGACTTCACTACATCTGCCAGGTTTTTCCCTTCATACTTTTTGGTGCATTTATTTTTAACTATTCCATTAACACTGCCAAATCACTGACACAGACACATCGCTCTTGTTTAGTTTTAGTATTTCTTTTTGAAGGAGGCCATCCCTTCCACCACTAGATGCAGGACCCTGTATTTATTTCTACTATGTGAACTCTTCATAGCACTTGTAATTGCCGTAGTAACATCTTTTCTTTACTGGCTGTGTGAGTTGTCTTAGTACTGGGACTGTCGCTCATTTGTTGTTTTATCCATAGTGCCCAGCAGATAGTTATTAAATACGTACCAAAGGAAATAATTGGGTTAAATGAATAATATCTAAGGAACATTTTGGGATCTTCTGTATAATAATGGTCATTTATGAATTTCTAATCTTGAAGAACATTCTTCTAATCAGTACCAGATTTTGTGATCTAAGGACTGTTTCCAAAGCACATATGGTTGCCTGACCAGTTCCTTGCCTGAATTCCCTAAAAAGTCATCCTCTTTTTTTCACTCACCATGGTTCTATTCCTGCTGTGAGCACTCTTGGTCTTAGTTTTTCTAAAGTTAAATTGTAACTGATGGAACTTTTAGATGCTTAAGTAACAGGTCTGCTAACTTTATCCCAGAATAAAAAATTTTTTTTTGTTTTCCCTCTTGGTTTTTTAAATTTTGTTTTGTTTGGTTTGGATTTTGGTTTTTGTGTTTGTTTTAGTTTGTTAATGCAGTAAGACATAGAATCCTTTCTCTTCTTATAGAACCAAGGCCATGCCTTTTTCTGTTGACACTATGCTGATAGTTGTAGTTATTGCTCCTCTTCTTTAAAAAAATACAGTTTAGGGGCTGGAGTGGCGGCTCAGCGGTTTCGACGCTTGCCTGGCAAGCACGAGGACCCGGGTTCAAACCCCAGCACCACGTACACAACTAAGTGTTAGAGCAACTAAGGCCACGTGAAAAACTAAATAAAGTTGTTTCTCCCTTTCTCTGTCTCTCTCACTGTCCCTCTCTCTTAAAAAAAAAAAATACATTTTATAGGGGCTGGAGCGGTGGCTTGGCTGTTACAGCGCTTGCCTGGCACGCGCGAGTACAAAAGTTCGAACCCCAGCATCACATATACAGTGAAGGCTTGGAGCAACAAAAGCCACAGGAAAAATTAAATAAAAAATTGTTTCTCTCTTTCATCACTGTCCCTCTCTCTTAAAAACAAAACAAAAAAGCCCCAAACATTTTATAAATGTTGGAAGGGACCCAGGCAGTTCTCTGGACTGTCCTGGTAACTTTCTCACCAACAGACACAATTAATGTTGCTTCACTCTTGGATCCTTGGTTGGCCATATAAAGGAGAGGACTGGCATTTTAACTCTTGTTCACAGCTGCCAGACTGGTTGTGAACAGTTGCACAAGATAATGTTCTGAGTATATCTCCCTAGTGTCAGATATGTGGGATCAGAAATGCTTTTGTTCTGTGAACCAGGAAAAACAAAAATGTTTATGCTTGATAATGGTTATCAATAAAACCTTCAAATTTTTCAAAGTTTTTCAAGCCTCAAGTAGTTCACTTTTTTAGAATTGTATTCTTAGACGTTCTCAGAAGCCAGTGCTGTTGTGTCAGTACATGGTCAGAAAGAAATAGTGTCCTCTTCAGAGCTTTCTCCTTTTCAGTAAAATGAGAACACATGGTATCAATTTTTTCTTTGAACCACACACTTTCACATTGACATTGTGAACTTTTCCATGATAAAAGAAAATATCTTATTTGCAGGGTGACCAAGAATAATTCATGTCATTGATTGCACTTTGAAACTCTCTTTTGCAGTAATTATTAGGCTTATATTTTAAACTCTACTTAAGTGTCTTAGTATTTTATACTAAAGACATTTAAATATATTATTCCAGAATACGGTCTTCGATTGGCCAGCCATATATTTGTAAAGGAAATTTCACAAGATAGTTTGGCAGCAAGAGATGGCAATATTCAAGAAGGTGATGTTGTATTGAAGGTATAGTCATATTCTTATATTTTAATGAACTGAAATGAAAAACAGTTACCATATAGCCTTTGCTCCTATTTGAGGCAGTTTAGCCAAAAGAGAATTAAAAATTAGTGTTTGGGGAGAGTGAACCAAATTGCCCCTGTCCATTCTTACATGTCAACAATAATACTTTCAGTATGGAAAGAACTAATTGTTGTAAATATGTATCATTCACCAGCAGGAAGTACTTGGTAGATGAAGATGTCCATTCTTATACATTGATACTTTTGATCTGATTGCTCCAGATTGGAAATGTCTGTTTTATTCATTTGTTTTAAATAAAGGATGGGTCAGGCTTTGAGGGAGGGGTTAACAGATACTAATTTTAGTTTATCCAGCATAATGATAGTGTAATAAGATTTTTATTGTTTGAGGAAAGTAAAACAGTTGATGATTTAGAAAAATATAAGGGGAATATTTTGGTTCTTATAGCAAGCCAGGGAGTAGTTTGGATATTCCTGTTTATAACAGAATTAACATTTGTACTTTTGTCATTTACTTCTCTAGTATCTTTTCTCTTTCAGATAAATGGTACTGTGACAGAAAATATGTCATTGACCGATGCAAAGACTTTGATAGAAAGGTCTAAAGGCAAGTTAAAAATGGTTGTTCAAAGAGATGAACGGGCCACCCTATTGAATGTCCCTGATCTTTCTGACAGTATCCATTCTGCTAATGCCTCCGAAAGAGATGGTGAGTACAGTTCTGTTTGAAGGGTCCTAAATGACTTATTAAAGTACTAGAGAGACTTAACATATTTGAGTGAAATGTTACTTTTCACCAGGCGAGGGGGCACATACCTGTAATCCCAGTGACTCAAGAGGCTGAGGCAGGAGGATCTCAAGTCCAAAGCCATCTTCAGCAGTTTAGTGAGAGCCTTTCTCAAAAAAAAAAAAAAAAAAAGGGTTCAAAATGTGTCTTTTTGGTTAAATACCCGTGGGTTGAATCCCCAGTACCAAAAAAACCAAAAAGGGGAAATTTGATTTTCTACAAGTCAGACACTTTCAAAATCTAAGGATCTTTCTATATTTGTAAGCAGCTCACTAGTATTGATTTAATCACCAGCTAATGAAATTAATCCTTAAATCAGTCATTTTGTATGAAATTATACACACCGTTTTCCCAGTATCTTGTGAGTATCTTAAATGCTTGATTGTTGCTGGCCACAGTGGTGCTCACCTATAATTCCAGGGACTTGGGAGACTGAGGCAGCCTCAGCAACTTAGCAGGAACCTGTTTCAAAATGAAATGTAAAAAGGGGTAGGGAAATGGCACAGTGGTTAAGCATCCGTGGGTTCAATCCTTGATAAGAAAAAGAAAAGCAACAACAACAATAAAACCTTGGTTTTAAATAATTTTTCATGGAAAATTAAATAATACCCTTTTATTTAACAGACATTTCAGAAATTCAGTCACTAGCATCAGATCATTCCGGTCGCTCACATGACAGGCCTCCCCGACGCAGCCGGTCACGGTCTCCTGACCAACGATCAGAGCCCTCTGATCATTCTAGACACTCTCCGCAGCAGCCCAGCAATGGCAGGTAATGACACTATTGTTTAAAATAAAATGTTTATGTTTTGTTCGTAGATGCATTTGGAATTGCTTAAAAATAAAATCAGAAGATAGATTTTTTCTTTTGATTATTTAATATTAGGTCTGTTTTTTTTTTTTAAGGGCTAGATAGTAAATATTTTAGGCACGCAGGCTAAACAGTATCTGTTCTGTTCTGACTGTGCCTTTGTATCACAAAAGCAGCTATAGACAATATGTAAATGAATGGGCATGGCTATGTCCCAATAAAATATCTATTTGCATTTATTAAAAGCAGTGGTCCACAGCTACAGTTTGCCAACCCATTGCATTAGAAAATGCTAACAAACTTTAGGAATGTACTTCTTGGGAAGGTTAGCTATAGTAAAGTCTTTCAGTAGATTAATCTGAACTTCATTTTTCCTTTTTAAAATACCCTGTCTGATATCCAGTGGATCTGGTATCCAATTAGTATGGGACCAAAGTTTTTCTTATTTGAGATAACATAAATTTAAAAATCTGGGTAAGATTATGACCCTTTTGTTAAGAAAAAATGCACATTTGCATACACATGCAGCATTTTGCTTATGGTTTTTGGATGTTCCCAGGGCTTTTTAGGCTGCAATTTAAACTATGGTTAACAGTAATTTGTATGTAAATCTAGAGGCACTTAAAAATGTGGGCCCAGAGCCAAAGAGATAGTTTAGAAGAAAAGGGGTCATTTATACATTTGTTAGTGAAAATATAAATTGATATAACCTTTGTGGAAAATAGTGCAGAGGTTGGTTCCCCTCCAAAATTAAAAACAGGCCAGGCATGATAGCACATGCCTCTAGTCTTAGCTACTCAGGAGGCTGAAACAGAAGGTTTGCAAGTTAAAGGCTTGCCTTATCAGCTTAGTAAGACCCTATCTTAGAATAAAAAATAAAAATTGCTGGGGATGTAGCTAAATGGTAGAGTGCCCCTGGGGTTCAGTCTTTACTACCAAAACAAAAAAAATTTTTTTTAATGGAACCATAATATCCAGTAATGTTACTTTCCAAGAAGTAAAATCACTGTCCTAAAGAGATACATGCACTCCCGTGTTAAATGCAGCATTATTCATAGTAGCCAAGATATGAAATCACTCTGTCCATCAGTGGATGAATGAGTGAAGAAAATATGTATGTGTGTAATGGAATATTATTATTTGGCCTTAAGAAGAGAATTCTGCCATTTGCAACAACATGGATGAACTTGGAGAACATTATGCTAAGCGAAATAAACCAGACACAGGAAGATAAATACTACATTTTCTCACTTATATGTGGAATCTAAATGAATGTTGAACTCAGAGAGTAGGAGAGAAATGGGGAGATATTGGTCAAAGGGTAGAAAGTTTTAGCTGTAAGATGACTTAAGTTGTAGAAACGTAATAAACAGTGTGGTGATAACAATTATATTTGAAATTTGCTAAAAGAATAGATCTTAAGTATTCTCATCATAAAAAATAGGTAGCTATGAGGTGATAATGCCAATTATCTTGATTGTGGTTATCATTTCATAATTATAGGCATGTCAGAATATCACATGTTAACCTTACATATATATGGATTTGTTTGTCAGTTGTATCCCAATAAAGCTGGATAAAATTCAGGTCCAGAGCTGAAGGGACAATGTAGGATTAGAGGTATTGGTTTGAGATTTGTCTTCATGGAGGTATTGTCTGAAATTGCAGAAGTCACTAAAATTGCCAAGAGGAACAATAATGGAGTGAACGTCAAGAACTGGTTCATAGGAAGCACATTCCTTCAGGAAGGTTAGGAGGCAAAGGAGAAATAAATGGAGAAAGGAGCAGTACTTAGTCAGGAGAGAGCTTTAGTTTATCAAAAACCATAGTGATGGGGCTGGAGCGATGGCTGGTCAGTTACAGCGCTTGTCTGGCATGTGTGAGTATGCAGGTTCAAAACCCAGCACTACATACTCAACAAAGTATCGGAGGTACAAAATTCACATAAAAAAATAAATATAAATTGCTTCTCTCTTTCTGTCTCTCTCATTGTCCCTCTTTCTTTAAAAAAAAAAAAAATAGTGATAGAGTTGTTAAACTATATTCACCAAGGTTGACTTTCTATTAAAATGGAGCTAATAACAAAAGAGGATAACTAGTAACAGTTATGAAAGTGGTTGCTATTTGTGTATCCACTACAGTTTGTAGATATTTGTGAAGCTGATTCTTTATAGATTTCAAATTTTGGATTTATAAATTATCTCAACCCTGGTATTGAAGCTAATAACAGTTTTTTTTTAAATTGTAATAATATATTTTATTTAACTGACTATATATAAAATGTCTCAGCATGCAACCAATACTAAAATGTTAATGGGATATTTTAAATTTTTTCCATGTAAAGTCCCTGTTCTCTTTTTATTATTATTATTTTATTAGTGCATTATAGTTTTATATAATGATGGGATTAGTTGTTGCAGATTCCTAGATGCACACAAATCAGCATTACAATTTGTTCGATATCCGCCACCCCACACCGCCTCCGGTCCCCTGATCCCTTGCCTCTCTTCTGGGTCCTATATTGTTCCTAAAAAACCCAAATACAGTGACATAATTCTTATACCTATGAGGATCATTTTTTTATATTTATGGCTCTAGTATATGCAGTGACATTTATAACTGCTTGGAATGTGCCTTTATCTCACTTCCAACATTTCCCTTTCTCCTCCCTTCTGATCGTCCCTTGTTCTTCAAAGTATTTGACAATAGGATTAAACTTTAACGTTTTTGTACAGGTATGCAGCATAGCTTGTTCTAATAACAGTTTTTTAATCTGATGATTATTTTTAACTGGTGCAAGATATTGTATATTAATTCTGCAGATAATGTATTAAATCTTAAAAGCTCTCTGAAGTAGCAGGATTGCTATCAGGAAAGGGATTACTGCCACAGTACCTACACATGACATAACTAACACCTGTGATGATTCATGGGAACAGCTATAATTTTAACACATTTCTCACACCTAGGAAGCAGTTTGGGTATGAATTTTCCCTTAAAAAGGGAATATTAATCAGAATATCAAATTTGGCCACTTATTTTTGTTGTAAGCATATTCTAAATCTTAGAAATTTATTTTTGATATCTACTTTTTTCATTTAGACTTCCTAAAGTCTTGGCATCTGGAACTTTGACTTTTTTGAAAGTCAAAGGGATCTTATCTTTTTTTAAATTACTGTCCTTATATTTTATCAGGATGTTTTATTTCTTTTAGGAATCTTAAGTATTTTCATGAGTAGCCACCAGTCTTATGAAAGCTTTTAAAAATACAGTATTCTAGGGTCTACTGTCAGTTAATATGAAATGGAGAAGGAATGCTTTTCTTTAAGCCCCTCATAGTCTCTTGATATTCTACTAAATTTGGGATCTACTGGTTAAAAAGGGTAGCATATGAAAGAAAAGAAAGTACGTGAAAGGAGAGCAAAAGTCTTCAAGTTCTTTTCAAACTGTGACAATGTAATTCCTGAAAATTGAATAACCTGACTACAGGCAAAATATGAAATAGTATTACTGGCTGTTTAAAGGTTTTGTTCACACACACACACACACACACACACACACACACCCCGTTAAAAAAACCTTTGTTTAGAAGGTGCCCTGCATTTTGAGAAACAATTTGGATGCACTGTAAGAGTAAAATGCTGGTATAATACATATCATGTGACTTCCATGTAATCTCTTACTTTTATTTAGTTTTGTTTGTATAAATGTCTTTGTGTTACAGATGTTATTAAAATTATGTCATTTAAAGAAATGAAACAATGGGCTGACGCAGTGACTAAGCAATAGAGTGCTTGACTGGTATGAGTGAGGGCCTGAGTGCAAACCCTAGCACCACATACACAATAAAGTATCAGAGATATAAAATAAATAAAATTGGTTCTGTTTTTCTCTTAGCCTCTCCCTCTTACAAAAGAAAAAAAAAAAGAAAGAAACTGTCCTTGTCTCCATGAAAGAAGTTTTTGATTTAGTATGTGACAAGGCAGTGGAGTCAGGATTAAAGCTTTTGGCCTTTTAACCCAGATCTTTGACTTTACTGATATAGAAAAGAGAAAGTAGACTAAGTGCTATTTATTTAATCGTAAAGGAACAAAAGTCCGCAAATAATTCCACTGTTGTCATGACTAACTTAGGTTTTTCTTGGTGATATTCTTTTCTTTGTGAATAAACATGGAGAGAATGGAAAAAACCCCACATAACACTTGTGATTCATTTTGATTAGGAGAACAAAAGTAGTGTTGAGTAGAATAGGATTGGCATACTATGGCCCATAGACTAAATCCAGCCTGATATTTTGAAGTTTTTTTGGAAACTATTCCTATAATGGCTTAATTGAGAAGTTGTGATAGAAACTATAAGGCCAAGAAGGAGGCATTTACAGAAAAAGTTTGCCAGTTTATGCCTTGATGCATATGATTGGGCTTCTTTGCTGTTTGTATTCAGTATTATTTCTGAGTCCACTCTGAGGCACGACTTGCACTCTAAGGATATGGGATTACTGAGAGTATCCGTAGTTGATGGTGGCTCTGCTTTTTAGTGATTGCTGAGTGGGTATCACTGATAGGACATTTTCACTCATCACATTGTAGTCCTTGCATAATGAAGTATTTGATTTGCAGAATATATTCTAAATTCTAGTTACTAAAGTGGATGCATTTTAAATCCCCCCAAGAATATTCTATAAACTGTTTTATAAAAGCATGATGCTACATATTAATCGTAAGTGGTAACAATATTGAAAAAGTTCTATCACAATAAAAACTCTAACAGGATAAGATTGAATTGTGAAAACTTGGATTGTCCAGATTTACTTATACACTCAGTCATTCCCTGACACTGATAATACTTAAAGGCCTAAGCTGTTGTATAAGATTTTTAGGAGATTTTGTGTGTGTGTGTGTGTGTGTGTTTTAAGAGAGAGGGGACAGTGAGAGAGAAACAGTTTTTATTTAGTTTTTAATGTGGCTTTCGTTGCTCCAAGACTTCATTGTGTATGTGGTGCTGGGCATGCCAGCAAGCGTGTAACTGCTGAGCCCACCTCTCCAGCCCCAGAGATGTGTTTTTAAAAAATCTTTATTTAGCATATCTGTTCTATGAAAGTAGTTGTTTCTTAGTACTTGAAAGCAGTGTTTTCAAAAGATCAAAACTTGAGGCTGGAGAGGTGGCTGGAGAGCACTTGGCCGGCATGTGTAAGAACCAGAGTTCGAACCTCAGCACCACATATACAACTAAGTGTTGGAGATAGCGCAGATGAAAAAAATAAATAAAATTGATTCTCACTCTCTCTTTAAAAAAAAAAATCAAAACTTTTTATAAATCTTTTATATTTTCTTTATTCCTTGTCTGTTCCTCTGAAGAAAAACATCTCCACTAAATTCTGAATATAGTCGTATCAGCATTGTATGGTTTGTGATACAGTAATTATGTTGACAGTAAAGTTGAGTTTCCTGAATGAAAAACTTCTAGCTTAAATGCAGGTATTGAGCCAAATTAAGATAATGGATTTGGGATCTAAAACTCATACTTGTACAGTCCACTGATACTATCCATTTTTCAGGAGTGCCATTTGTATGTAATATATCTTTTTTTTTTTTTTTTTTTTTTTTTAGAGAGAAGGACAGTGAGAGAGAGAGACATAGAGAATCAATTTTTATTGAGTTTTTCACATGGCCCTCGCTGCTCAAACACTTAGTTGTATGCGTGGGTGCTGGGGTTTGAACCTGTGTACTTGCACATGCCAAGCAAGCACTGTAACTGCCAAGCCACCACTTCAGCCCCCTATAATATTTCTTCTTAAATTAGAAAAGTCTTGGCTTAAATTAGAGAAGACCTAGTTTTTGTTGTTCTTTTATTTACATATTCTGTTGCCATTCATAATTGGAATTTTTTGTGGGGCTGGAGTGGTGACTCAGCAGTTACAGTGCTTGCCTGGTATGTGTGAGGGCACAGGTTCAAATCCCAGCACCACATGCACAACTAAGTGTCAGAGCAATGAAAGCCACATGAAAAACTAAACAAAACTGATTCTCTGTCTTTCTCACTGTCCCTCTCTCTCTTAAAAAAAAAATGGATTTTTTTGAGAAACAATTATTAGAAAGCTATACTCTTTTTCTCTTTAACTTCAGTTTTTAAAATTTTTTATTAAGGAGTTATTGTACAATCATAAATGCATATAAAATAACAGTGTGGCGTGCATTTGTTCCTAAACAAGAATTACTCCATTGCCTACACCCCATTCTCTTGATTATTCTATATTTTACTCCTATATAAATATTGCTTAACCACACTATGTACTGTTTCTGCTTTACATTCCTTTGTTTTCCATGAAGTATCCATTTAGCTCTGCCAATAGGTTAAAAGTTATTATTGAAACATTCTTCTATTTCATTTGAACATTGTTTCTTACTATTGTAGATGTGGAAGGGTTGTTATTTTCTGACTGATGAATTTCGGATTTTATTTACTGATCTTTTATTTTAGTCCTTTGTCTAAAAAAGGTTTCATGCCATCAGTATACATGAAGTGCCTTATTTTAAATGTTATGCTGCTATTGTAATTAAATTGGTGAAGGTACTATTGCATTTTCTTTTTGAGATACACCATAAAGTCCTTTATTTTGTGAATTGTCATTGTCATCTCCCCTTCTTCTGTGGAAGATAGAAAGGACTGATAGATGGATATGATTGATTAACTCAGTGAAGTTAATCAGCTTATTGATTACTTCTTTCCCATGTCTCTTATTCCTTACAACTTTGCCTAATGTAGTTGGTTTTGCATTTTTAATAGGTGGCAGTTTCTTTAGTGAAGGTTGAAAGTTTTCTTTTTCATTAAGTCAGCAATTTGAACATTGTCTTGCTAATGTGTTTTGCCAGATATTTTTTGATACCATATGTGTTATCAATGCATGATTATAAATGCACTGGACAGGCTAGGCATGATCTTTGCTATAATTCATAGAGTTTATATCCAAGACTAAAGAAAGTATTTTTATTTAAATTAAATTAAATTAAATTAAAAACCATGAAACCTTTTATTTATGTATATATGTATTTAGTTTTTTAAGCAGTACTAGGGATTGAACCCTGGGGCTCTCTGCCCCTAAGGTATATCCCCAGTCTTTTTTATATTGAGACAGGACCTTGATAAGTTGGTGAGAATGCCCTGGATCTTGTCATCCTTTGCCTCAGCCTCCCAAATAGCTACCATTATGGGCATGCATCTCTGTACCCAGCAAGATAGTTTTTTTGTTTTTTTTGTTTTTGTTTTCAGATTTCTTAAAATTCATTTATTCAATGTAATTTCAATTAAGGATCCAAAAATCTTTCAAAAGCATATGAGAGAACAAAAGACCAAAAATGAATATGAAAGTTTTGAAGGAGAAAAACAAAGTCAAGATATTTTTTAAATACAGGATTGGGAAAGTGAATATCAGAAGTGTGATAGAAAACTTCATGAATGAGCAGCCTAGCAACCTGGTATCTTATCAGTTAGGATGTACTCAATCAGAAGATAGTACAATTTCTGTGAATGGAGAAAAGTTAATGTGAAGAGACTAAACGTAGCAAGGGGTTAGAGTGCTATAGTAAGAAATAAAGAGAAATCTCAATATAAGCCACAATAAGCAGTACTACCATTCTTGCTGAAACAGTGTTAAAGAAGAGGTTGCTCAGTGCCCAGGGATGAGATCCAGCCTTCTCTGAAAGGGCACACCCTTGGCTCAATGTAAGGGAGAGAATTTGCTGTGGTGAATTACCAATTGAACTTACAGGAAGAATATTCACCCTCGGGGGTCCTTAGGAAAGCCATTGATAGAGAGGTGCCTCATCAGAGACATTGCAGTACAAAGCTGTCTGAGTGAGTAGCTGTAGCACGCTGCTGATCATTGAGTTTTCATTCCCACTGTGTGCTGCAGGGCATGTTGAGGGAATGCGCCTCTCCTACAGCATTTTCTCAGGTCACTCTGCCTTCTGCCCTTTGCCTGTTCTAGCTGGATCCAAACAGATGGAATTTTACACCTGTGGTTTTTCTCTTAAAATAAAGTTACTTCTTGACAATCTTTTTGAGTGTGTTAAATACTCTGCTACTCTGTTCACACTATTGGGAAGTTAAAGATGAAGGCTGCGCTTGGGGATTTAGCTCAGTGGCAGAGCGCTTGCCTAGCATGCACAAGTCCCCAAGTTCGGTCCTCAGCCCTGGGGGGAAAAAAAAGATGAAGACTGTTTAGTGAGTCCATTTGTGTGAATTATAAAAATTCTCCTCAAATATTTTTCCACTCTCATCTTTAACAACTATTGTTTTAAGATTTTTTTTTTTTTTTTTGACAGAGAGAATCAATTTTTATTGGTTTTTTCACATGGCTTTCATTGCTCTGACACTTATCTGTGTACATGGGTGCTGGGCTTTGAACTTGTGTACTTGTGCATGCCTGGCAAGCACCATAACCACCAAGCTACTGCTCCAGCCCCTTGTTTTAAGATCTTTGACCAGCCCAAAGTCTCTAGAAAAATGGGTCATTATCATTAGATTGATAGGTGCAGGTTAAAAATTTTAAAAATCCCAAACCTATTGCTACCCTTTAGAGAAAAATGAGAAATGCCCTAAAGAAGGTCTTGTGGTTCCTTAGAACGCCTAGAGTTTCCATCTGAGCTACTGCGAGGGAAAGTATGGTAGATAAATATGTGTCTGATCAAAATGTATATGGTTTTCATATAAACTCGGCTGTCCTCATAATTATAAATTATGTTTTAAGTTTTAATATTTTAGAGCCTTTAGGAGAGAATGATGTGGAGAAGGTTGGGCGGGGGGAAGTATGTGTTCATAACAGCAACAGTTTCTTTCAATAATTGCCACCGGATTGTAGGCTAATTTCATGTATATAAATTGTTTTTGTCTTAATAGTCACATTTGCTCATAATAGAACAGCTTAACTATTTGGAAAATTTATTTTGTTTTGTACTATAACTTTAGAACTGCACTTCCCAAGACCAAAGCCACTAGCCATGTGTAGCTGTTGAACATTTGAAATGTAGTCAATCCAAACTGAAGTATATTGGGTTAGGCGTGTGGCTCACTTAGTGTGTATGAGGCAGTAGGTTCAGTCCCCATTAGCTCACACAAAAGAATTGGTTGCCAAATCAAGGTGTAATATAAACATGAAAATGCACATTGGATTTTGAAGACTTGAGTGCCCAAAAAAGAATGTAATGTATTTCATTGTATTTATATAATGGAGTAATATTTTAGATTATTGGGTTAATTAAAATTTAGTAATTAATTTTGCCTCATTTTATTTAATATGAGTTCTAGAAAATTGTAAATTGAGCAACTCACTGATTCTGCTAAATTGCACTGCTATTCATGTTCATGTATTATTGAATAATGCTTCCATCTTTTGGTAGATAATGGAAATGCATGAAAAGGACTTGCACTTTTCTAAATATTAATTATATGCAAAATTTCATAGAATGATGTGAGCTCTATATATATGAAATATTTTAAAGTCTAATAGCTTTTAAGGCCATAATAACTGTATCACAAGACAAGATCTTTGTTTAAAGTTAGATTTTATTTAAAAAATAATTTTTAAATCTTTTTTCAATTTTTATAAGTAACATAAAATATATTCCTTTTTTTATAAGTTTTTTTTTTTTTTTTTAAAGAGAGGGACAGTGAGAGAGACAGAGAAAGAGAGAAACAACTTTATTTAGTTTTTCACATGGCCTTAGTTGCTCCAACACTCAGTTGTGTACATGGTGCTGGGGTTTGAACCCGGGTCCTCATGCTTGCCAGGCAAGCACCGAAACCGCTGAGCCACCGCTCCAGCCCCTAAAATATATTCTTGTAAAAATTGAAATAATAGAAATAAGTCTAAAATTCTACTTAGCTGTTATGTTACCTACCTTGCTTACCAGCACAAACCCACTTTTACCTATTTAGTTATGTGCACATGTGCAAGCTTATTGGTTTGTGTAGGTGTATAGAGGATCTTTTTAAATAACTAAATGCTGTCACACCATATGTATTCTTTAAGGTATGGGTCTTCACATTCTGCTTTAGTTATTTTGTCTGTACATACAGTTTTGTTTTATTGTAACTTACTTTAATAGTATCTTCAATTATAAAAATAGTAGGCTTATCAATGAAAATAGTAAACTAGATCAGATTCACTAACTCCCCCCCCTAATTCCTCCTACTGTTGAATTAAGTCTTTGTCTATACTTGCATAGACATGTAGCATCATGTATAGGGTTCGTTCTTTCTGTTGTTATGCTATCCTAGTTTTAATTACTAAGCTTTTACAGTATTTTGTTGACTATTAGAGCAAGTTTTTTTTTTTTTTTTAAAGAGAAGGACAGTGAGAGAGAGACAGAGAGAATCAATTTTTATTGTTTTTCACATGGCTTTCGTTGCTCTGACACTTAGTCATGTACTTGGGTGCTGGGGTTTGAACCCGTGTACCTGTGCATGCTGGATCAGAGCCATAACCACTGAGCCACCACTCCAGCCCCTAGAAGTCTTTCGTCACAGTTTCTGAAGTTTTGAAGCCTCCGCTTTTGCTTTCTTTCAAAACTTATTTTCAGAATCATCCTTATGCTCTTAATTCTTTATTTTAATAATGCATAGTCTCCGGAGCAGAGAGGAAGAAAGAGTTTCTAAACCTGGGGCTGTCTCAACTCCTGTAAAGCATGCAGATGATCCCACAACCAAAACAGTGGAAGAAGTTACCGTTGAAAGAAATGAGAGACACACACCTACTCTTCCAGGTAAGCACAACAAAATATGAAGTTGAAAAAACATTAGCAATCAGAGCAAGATTTGCAGAAGATTTTAAAGATGGAGTTATTATTTCCCACGTATGAATTTTTCTATATTTGAATTTCAGCATTTTCTTCAGTGAGTAGGAGGTTGATATAGATGAGTAGCCTTCACAAATGCTTTCATTTTCTAGGTAGAGAATGTTCATGGTTAACAGCTACTTGCAATGAGTAAGGTTGTTCTCCAACATTGCTTATTAAAGAAATGTTAGATTGGCTTTAAAAATTTTTTTTAGCTTCAAAATTTTAGAAGTGATGTTTTCATAAACAATTTGTTAAGCATACCCTTTAAAGCTGTGTATAAGCTGGGCATGGCCAGCAACTTAGGCCCAGTCTCAAAATAAAACATAACAAGTAAAGGGGTGCTGGGGATGTGGCTCAGTGGTTAAGCACCCCTGGGTTCAATCCCTGATACAAGAAAAGAAAAAATAAAGCTGTATATAAAGACCCAGATGAAAAATCTTCGGGGTTGTAAAATTGGTTGCCCAGAAAACCTAGAGATTTAGTTTCTAATGTCTCTGTTTTTTCTTTCAAATCTATCTTGCTCTGCTTGGTTTCAGGAATGTAGATATTTAAAAAACAAATTTTATTACAGTGAGGAATCATGAGTACATTGACAGTCTTAATAGAGAAATGTATGGATTTTCTCTTATATTATCTTTTGTTATTTTTCCATAGAGAATCTAGATTTTTGCACCCTATCAACTAGGGGAACTCACAGGTGACAGTACTTGTTACAAAGACTTCAGAATTTATAACTGTAAAATATACTCTGATACATATAATATATAGGCTCTTCTTCAAGTTCACTGATGAATCAGACATACATTTTGTAGAATTTTTATTGTTTAGTTATTTCACTGGTTGCTTATCCCACATTTTTAAAAGATGAGTACTTCTATTTTTTCTTTTTCTTAGAACCAAAGCCTGTATATGCTCAAGTTGGACAACCAGATGTGGATTTACCTGTGAGTCCTTCTGATGGCGTCATACCTAATTCAACACATGAAGATGGGATTCTTCGGTAATGCGATTTTAAAGTTGTATTATCTTCTTTGTCCATTAAGTATTCATTTAGAACAAAAGTTTTAATTGGAAACCATCTTGCAAATACTTTTTAATATCACATATGACACAACACTATGATTCAGTTATTTCTTTAATAGTCAATATATGATAGAGTCTGATTAGAAAATAACAACTCTTTGGATATATTCTTTGTTACCAGTGTTACCTCCCTAATAAGGTCTGGAATTATAAAAGTAAAAATTGTTATCTGTTCAGCCAGAATTTCCACAAGTTTTCGAATGCCTTAGCATTTAAAAGTCTATATATTTCTTTCTCAGTCTCCATACCATTAACCTTGGCCAGAAACTATTATTACAGTGGGAGGGAGGCACTCTCCTAGACACTGTGGCTTGTCTGTCAGCATCCCTGCCCCCTTGCTGTCAATACCACATCTTAGTTGTTACAACCAAAAATGTCTCCAGACATTGCCTAATGTTTTGTAGAGAACAATAACCTCTGGTTATTACTTATATTTTATACTTGGTGGAATTGAGATACAAATTTTGTAAACAAATGATAACAAAATTTTTTGTTGCCCCTGTGGTAAAGGAGAGTTGATGTGAATAATTGAAAATTTGCAAGTATCTTAAAGTAGGTTAAATATAGGTCCATTTCTGCACTCTTCATTTATTTTCTCTGCTAAAGAAAATTGCCTTAGTACCTCAATACCCAGATAAGCAGAGTTTCACAAGTTAGTGGCATTACACAGGTTTTTTAAATTGCACATTTTTAATGTTAGGTAACTGATAATTCAAACATTTATAAATTCTAAAAGCATAGTCTCCCCCATCATACTCCCTACCCTCTTACTTTCTTGGGAATTGCTTGAATGCTTTTAGAGTGTAGGAAACTTAAGCTCTTCTTCCGTGGGACATCCCTGAAGAACATTACCAAAAAGGATTTGAGAATTTTGGCAGGATTAGTAGCTGAGTCAATAAAGGTATGGTTTTTCATTCAAATCGGTGAATGGATTTGAAGAAAAAGAAATGTTGTCTACTTGTTGCTCTTACAAAGTAGTTGATAATTTTATGGAGATAAGGCAAAATACAAATGTCAGTCATGCCCAGCACATGACACTGTGAGATAAGACCTGAAGCCGTTCTTTCAATAGTAGTTCCCCAAGGCTATATTTTACTCAAGGGTACAGGCTGCACTCAGCTATCTCTACTTTTTAAGGCCCACTAGATTGGTCTGAGTTAGAGGAGGATTTGGAGGAAATGTTTAAAAGAACTTTCAGTACAGTTTTAGGAGGTGAGTCTATGAGAATGCCTTTGACTGGCTTGGAAAATTAGGATATCATCACAATTAGGGACTCAGACCAACCATGATCAGACTGGTAAATAGTTACAGGCAGAGATCAACAATGCCACCAACTCTGGCCCTGAGTAACACCATCTAACATGAAGGCTCTTTCTTTTATTTAGTTAATATTATTTCCAGTTAAGAAAACTGGGTCAAAGGTGAATATAAGATTTTTTAAAAACTAACGTGATTTCTAAGTAGTTGGTCCAAAAAGACTAGATATCTCTTCTCTCCGCTCATTCATTCATTTACTTGTGTTTTAGTTTTTTTCTCTTAGTTTCTAATACTTTGGTTATTATTGGTGAATTAAGACAAAGAGACTTTTTCTGTACCTTACTTTTAGAATAGTTAATATGATGAGGTATAGTTGTGTATCTTCTCAGTCAGATACGTGTGGAGGTAGTTATGATAATGTAGAGGGGAAATATAAGGATAACTTGTAATTAATATTTGTTTTTTTCCTAGCCAGTCTTGTAAGGCATGCTTACATGTATTTGTTTTTGGATGTCACAAGGTGTTAACACAGCTCTGATAATAGAGGGATATACATGCATGTATTCCTTCAGTTCTCTAACTAAAAAGTGGTTGGAGATTGGATGTGGGGCTTATCCAGAAAGGCTAAATGATTATAAGATTTTTATTTTAAGGGGGACCCTGGTACAGTGGAACATACCGGTATTCCCAGCTACTGGGGAGTTAGAGGCAGGAGAATCAAAATTTCAAGGGCAACTTAGTGAAAACTTGTCTCAAAATAAAATAAAAAGGGATGGGGATAGGGCTCAGTCGTAGAGTACTCCTGGGTTCAATCCCTAGTACCGCAAAAAAAATTTTTTTTAATAAAATTCAAAAGGGGAAGGTGAGCATGTGAACCACTCTGTGAGCTACTGAAAGAGGTTCATCAACTGCAAAGTTTAATAATCACTGTCTGTTGAATATAGAGATTATAATGCATAAAGCCCAAATTTAACTCTTCTGTACTAGGGAAATTTGTGCTTAAATTTCTACTTTTACAAAAATTACACTTTTTATTTGTTGAGTAGAGATGGTATGGCGTGGATTGAGATGGAAAGAATGGAAAATTTTTTAGCCGTTGGGAATGAACTATATATATGTATAGCCTGGACTTTTTGAGAGTTGGGGAAACACTGTTTTATAAATCAGTTATATCAAGCAGTGCTTGCACATTAAATTTAGAAATTCCAAAACTTACTCTGTTTATCAGAAAATAAAATTATGAAATTTTATTTTGGATTCTTTACACTAAATTTTATTCAGTAGATTAGTGGAATATGGGATATTTTAGAAATGATGGTCTTTTATTTCATTCCAAATATGGTTTTCAGTAGAGCATCATGCTGTAACTTTTTAAGCTTCATCTAAGTGTTTCAAATGAAATATCTGTTTTAACAGGCCCAGCATGAAATTGGTAAAATTCAGAAAAGGAGATAGTGTTGGTTTACGGCTAGCTGGTGGAAATGATGTCGGAATATTTGTAGCTGGAGTTCTAGAAGATAGCCCTGCAGCCAAAGAAGGCTTAGAGGAAGGTGATCAAATTCTCAGGGTATGTCAGTATATCAACTTATATGGATTTGAAAATACTTGGATCCTTAGGGGGAAAAAATAAGATACTGCAAATCTGTTTTGGTTAAACTGTAGTCTGTGTACAGTCTTGAACCAGTTAAGCTTTAAAATTAAGACTCCATCAGGTCTTGCCTGTGCCAAATTAGTGAATTCCCATTCCTGTATGTGCTTTTGTTTACTGCTACGTCATGTGTTAACTGCAGTGGTGTTTCATTTTGGTTACTGATATTTGTAGAACCAACAAGAAAATAAATCGAAGATCCCTGTAGTACCTACTAGGAAGCCTTTTAAAGTTCAACTAAACATTCAGATTGGCCGGACACTGCAACAGGGCACAATTTGCCAACAAGATAACCTCAAGTGTTCCTCTCTTATGGGAGAGTTGCCTTGTAGTCATTCACACAGCCTCTGGGACCTTCTTTACCACAAATAATGTCTCAGTCACAAGGAAATGGAATTTCTATCAGGCAGTATGTAAGGTGCCCTCACCTTGAAGCTTCATAACCCACAAAAAAGAGGATCAATTTCAAAAGTTAGGAAAGCCTGAGTTAGATGCACTTTGACAGTGGGATTTTACTCTTTTTCTTTTCTTTCATCTTTTTCCCCCTTCCTCACTTTCTCTTTTTTCCTCTTTTCTCTATAAACATGTTGTCTAGTAATAATATTATTATTCATATAACTCTTACTTTTCTTTTTATAAAATATCAAACCTTTGTTTGATTTTTTTTTTTTTTTTTTAAAGAAAGACAGAAACAACTTTATTGAGTTTTTCACATGGCCTTAGTTGCTCCAACACTTAGTTGTGTACGTGGTGCTGGGGTTTGAACCCGGGTCCTTGTGCTTGCCAGGCAAGCGCTGAAACCGCTGAGCCACCGCTCCAGCCCCCCTTTGTTTGATTTTTGATGGATAAACTATGCCCCATTTTAATCAGAACATGACATCTGTCAAGTGAGAGTTCTTGTACTCACATTACCTCTCTACCCAAAGTGTCTTTTCTGTTTTTAGCCTACCTCTTGCCTACACTCTGAATTCAGTCTCCTATCTGCTCTAGAGTCTGGCAGCTTTGTTTATCTTTTTCTTTTTAGCTCTTCTTTAGTTTTTCATCATCTTACTTCTCCCCTTTGCTGTTGAGCTAAACTAGTATTCGAGTTCCTTCCCTGCTCTTTCCATTCATTCATAGTGGTCATATAGTTTTACAGTCTCATTCTCGTCTTATCCACTGCTGAATTGAATTTTCACAAGCCATCACTGACCAGTATCAAACCTCAGCCCCTATTCTTCTTTTCATCCTTTTCTTTTTTAAAGCAGTGTTTTGACTGTTGTAGTTCTTTAAATGCTTTCTCTCTTTAGATCCCAACAGTGACATTCTGATAGAATAGTATCACAGAATGTGTCTCCAGGTCTTTTTATTCTATTCCTGCCTTTACTATTCTAAAATCTGGGGAATATCACTAGTTTCCCTGCTTCTCTTTTGCTAGAGTCTCCATCACTCAAGTGACCAACCCATAGTCAGAATCTTTTTCACCTGAGCTATTTCCTGAGCGCCTCATGGCTGTCTGTAGTGTTTTCATCTGTTCCTTCTCCTTTCTCCATAAACTCAGCATATCAAAAAGTTAAGGCATGGGGCTTGAGTGGAGGTTCAGCAGTTACGGCACTTGCCCGGCATGCACATGGACCCAACTTCATACCCAACCAAGCACCACATACACAGCTAAGTGTCAGGGCAACATAAACCAGATGAAAAAACTAAATAAAAATTGATGCTCTCTTTCTCTCTCTCTCACTGTCCCCCTCTCAAGGCATCATCTCAGACTTCCTGATTTTCACCTGACATGGTATTATTTCCTTCTGATGCTGTCTACATTGTTGTCAGTACATTTATGTTAAACGTACTTGAACACAACATGTGCAGTGCTGTTGACCATATCAGGGAAATTAAACAGACCTATTACCCATCTTGTATCTTGTTTTTTATTTCATTCTGGCACTTAGGAGCTTCTAATATAAATACATATTGACTTAGCAGACATCACACATGTATTTACAGAGTTGTTGTTACTGGAGTACCATAATTCATAGTTTTTTGTTTTTTTTTTTTAACAATCCCATGTCCTTTTGATTTCTTTTTCAGCAACTAGTAAAAAGTAGGGGCTACATTCCATAGAATTCATTATTTAAAAATTTAAAGCAAAAAATTTCACAGCAGTAAATATAAGTTGACTTTTTTGGTCTGAATTAGTTCAGTTTGCTGTGTGTGTGTTTGAATTGCCATGCTAAAGATTGAACATAAGACCTTATGCATATCCCCACACTAGATAATGTAGGGGTACATCTTTAATGTCAAGGTACATTGTGACCACACTCCAAATAAATGTATACCTTCACTCACTCCATTTATTTGGTTTCTGCTTGTTTTAATTAGAAAATACTTCTTTTCTCCAAAGTAAAATGAATTGTTCCTCTTAAAGATGTGATATTTTCAAATCAGGAAGACTAAAGAAAATATTTGTTTCTTGCATAAATAAAATTTTTTATGTTCTTAGGAAATAACCAGACTGACTTACAAAATCTTACTTTAATAGGTGAACAATGTGGATTTCACAAATATTATAAGAGAAGAAGCTGTTCTTTTCCTGCTTGACCTCCCTAAAGGAGAAGAAGTGACTATATTGGCTCAGAAGAAGAAGGATGGTAAGATACTGTCAGAAAATGGGGGAAAATAAACCTGCAATAGTTTGAAGACTTACATAGAGAGAGATTTAGTTTTTTAAAATAAATCACTGAAAGTTGAGGGGTGAATGAATTTGTTAATCTCAAAAAGGTTTTAATTGATTTCAGGGCACATAGCCTTACACTTTATTAGTAGAACACAGTAATAGAACTAACCTTTATAGCATTCTAATTTAAGTAAAATGCCAACTAATCCTTTATGAAAGAATATATCCTACATCTTGCACTAATGCTTTCTAAGAAATATACTCAAATTCTACGTTATACAAAAAAATACCTAACATTCTTTGCGATTAAGCAAATGTACTTGGTATTTAGAATTTGGTTTCTCTTCCTCAGCACCGTTGACGTTTTGAGCCAAATAAGTCTTATGTTTTAGAGGTTGTCCTGTTATTGTAGGATATTGAAGAACTTTCCTAGCCTTTATCCAATAGGTGAGGCACACTTTCCTTCCCTCTTCATTGCCCACAATTGGAGCTTTATAAAAAAATTCCTCCAATTTGGCAAAATATTCTCTGAAGTAGGTGGAGAAAAACACCCTAATTTAAGAATGACTTATTTGCAGTACGGAATTATCTATAATATTTGCAGATAATATATATAGAAATCAAGCATGAGGCTTTGAGCAAATTGTTTTGTTCATACCATCATTTTCCACATGTGCAAAAATGGAGATGCTAAGAGCTCCCAATTCGTGAGATAGTGGGAACAAGCACGAGATGAAGTAATTAATACAGTACCTGATACAGAGTAAGAATTTGGAATTTATTGGAAACTGTTGTTTTTGTTGACGTTAATATTTTTAACAGCATTTTCATATAATGTCTTTTCTTCAGACTAATTTCTTATCCCACCAAGTACTGATAGTGTTTGTTTTGATTTCTCTTAGTTTATCGTCGCATTGTAGAATCAGATGTAGGAGATTCTTTCTACATTAGAACCCATTTTGAATATGAAAAAGAATCTCCCTATGGACTTAGTTTTAACAAAGGAGAAGTGTTCCGGGTTGTGGATACGTTGTACAATGGAAAACTGGGCTCTTGGCTTGCTATTCGAATTGGCAAAAATCATAAAGAGGTAGAACGAGGCATCATCCCTAATAAGAACAGGTATGAATGTTTGGATACTTCTCATAGAATGAATTAAGTAAATGAAGACAGATTTCAATCTCACTGTATAGTGCATATCATTGTATTCAGTGTAGCCTTAACTGATACAGTTATACACACACATTATTATATAACTGTTGAGATTTAAATTGCATTTGAACTTCTCAGTATTTTGATTGCATTTCGTTTTTCTTTTCCATGTTGCTTTTTAAATACTGTTATTTTACTTTTATGTTTTCTTGATAGAGCTGAGCAATTAGCCAGTGTACAGTACACACTTCCAAAAACAGCAGGAGGAGATCGCGCTGACTTCTGGAGATTCCGAGGTCTTCGCAGCTCCAAGAGAAATCTTCGAAAAAGCAGAGAGGATTTGTCTGCTCAGCCAGTTCAAACCAAGTTTCCAGCTTATGAAAGGGTTGTTCTTCGAGAAGGTAGTTTATTCCTTATAGGATTAACTTAATATCTTTTAATGTTAGAATGTTTATGAAAGCAAAAGTAAAAACTATGCTATTTTTCTTTTTAATTTATCCTCAGCTGGATTCCTGAGGCCTGTAACCATCTTCGGACCAATAGCTGATGTCGCCAGAGAAAAGCTAGCAAGGGAAGAACCAGATGTTTATCAGATTGCAAGTAAGGACAGCCACGATTGAACGAAGATGCGCTTGAGTGTAGTTCTTACTGGTTAACTGCTTGAAAAGAATGGATTTGGCGCGTTAATTTAACAAAAATAAAACTTCCTGTGAGAAATTTTGCAGTTTATCCCCCTTTCTTTTCATTCAGAAGGAAGCCTGAATGATTGTGTACCTCCTCTGCTAGTTCCCTTTAATAAGAATCACAGTTTTCATATGAAAACTCCTTAGTATAAACTCTAGTTTAATCCTTCTAGTAATACTGCAAGGTAAGAATTAAAATATCCATGCTCAAGTTAAACAGACTAAGGCTTGTGGTTGTGGTTGGGATCACCCTCAATCTCTTCAATCTAAACTTGTTGCATGATGCCTGGTTAATGAATGGCAAAATTAGGCTTTTAACCCAATTCTTTTTTGCCCCAATCCGGTGACTTTTAATCATTAAACTAACAAATGCTCAAATATGTAAAAAGAGTAATAAAGCATGATCAGTGCTATCTGTTGTTTATAGTAAGTTAGTATTGAATATAAATATTTTAAGTATAAATCTAAAAAGGGCTAGGAATATTATAGCTCAGTTAAAAGGGCCCCTGCATTCAATCCCTAGTACGAATATATAAAAACTTGGCATTATTTTAAGTTTGAATATATTTATACCATACAGTTTATTATAATTTTATTTTTCTGGCTTTTATGGAAAGTAAAAGTACTGATGAATAAACTATTTTTTAAGAATCTTCACCTGGCACAATGGCACATGCCTGTAATCCCAGTGACTTGGGAGGCTTGAGGCAGAAGGATCCCAAGTACAAAGTCAGCCTCAGCACTTTAGTGAGGCCCTGTTTCAAAATGAGCTAGGAATGTATTTCAGTGGTAAACTGTCCCTGAGTTCATTCCCCAGTACGCTTGCCTCCCTGCAAAAAAATCAGTAAAAAACTTCATCTCATTTTCACAGGAGAGATTTGCCATATTTGATCATTTTTTTGTGACAATCTTATATATTTTTATTCAAGTTTTACTTGCTTGAGTCTATTCAAAATTTTGATATGTTGTTCATCATGGATCTTTTGCATTAATTTAAATTTTTTTTAAAAATATTGCCTCAAAATATTATTTGACTTGATTGATTACTGATGTTTTGGGAGGTACCCCCTTAATTTTATACCAAAAAGTAAGGCAAGCATCTCCTTTCTAGTCTTGGTCTAGTAAGAAGCATTTATTTATCTAGCCTAATGTTTCTCAACTGAGCAGTGAGTAAAGGAGTAGATGTGCCCCATTTAAGGACTTTATTTCTGGCTGGAGACCTTTTTCATTTTCACAGTGAATGAGAGTGACTTTGGGGCTGGAGTTATCTGCTACCTCTAGTGAGTGGAGTTCATGCTGCTAAACAGGCCACAGTACAGATAGTCCCCCAACAAAGTATCTCAGCATGTCATAGTGCCCAGTATTTGAGAAATTAGAAATTACGATCTAACCAATGGAAATAACTTTTTTTTTTATTATTATTTTGCTCCTACTTCATGAATAGAAAGTGAGCCACGAGATGCTGGAACTGACCAACGTAGCTCTGGCATTATTCGCCTTCATACAATAAAACAAATAATAGATCAAGTAAGTTGTTAAAAGTTGATCTTTTTCATCATAAATTGTTATAGTTGTTGTTGTTGTTGTTGTTGTTTTAAGAAAGGGACAGTGAGAGAGAAAGAGAATTAGTTTTATTTAGTTTTTCATTTGGCTTTCATTGTTCTGACACTTCATTGTATATATGGTGTTGGGGTTTGAACCTGCATCCTCACACTTGCCAGCCAAACACCGTAACCACTGAGCTACCGCTTCAGCCCCCGTTATAGTTGTTCTTAAGTGGGAAAAGATTTGATTAATTTGAAAGTACAAGGTATTTTTCCTAAGATTATTACTGATATACCATAAGAGAATTAAATCTTCCCTGAGAGGCATTAATACTGATTGCTTTCAAGAGAAGTTATTGTGAGTACCAAAAGATGATCTTTCATTATGTATATTATGTATATTTCATTATGTATATTTTGATGTAATTAAAGACTTATTTGTATTATATCAGTACATACTTATGTGAAAAGGGAAGGTCAGGAACATTTAATTTAACTTTTTTTCACTTTAACTGAGCACAAATAATACTGTCAGCTTTCAAGTTTGGAGGTCCTAAAAAAATGGTGGTTTAAAGGGTTTTTTGTTATTATTTTGTTTGTTTGTTTAAGAGCTAGAAATTGTGTTAAATTAACTTCTGATTACAAAGTTTTAAATATGTGCTCCTGAGACATACTAGAACACAAAGGAAGAATCAAATGTAGATCTATTAGAATCAAACGTAGTATAGCCTGTGCTGTTTCTGAGATGAAGATTTTTAATTAACAGTGTCTTGTTTCTTTGTGTCTCCAGGACAAACATGCTTTATTAGATGTTACACCAAATGCAGTTGATCGTCTTAATTATGCCCAGTGGTATCCAATTGTCGTATTTCTTAACCCTGACTCTAAGCAAGGCGTGAAAACAATGAGAATGAGATTATGTCCAGAATCTCGGAAAAGTGCCAGGAAGTTATATGAACGATCTCATAAACTTCGTAAAAATAATCATCATCTTTTTACAAGTGAGTATATTAAGGTTGTCTTTTAGCTTAAAATGTCTTTGGCAACAATATGTAGGCAAAAATTGTTATGTTGTTCACATATGGAAACTTACATGACCTTTGCTTAGAAAGCTTCCTATTATATTAACAGTTGAAAGATAATGTACAGTGCCAAAATAGAAATTGGAAATGTTTTTATCCTTACTACCATCTTTTCAGTGATGATTATAAGAAGGGCTGAATGAATACTCCTGACTTTTGGTAATGTTCTAACTGTAAAACTAGATTGTTAAATTTATTTTCAGCCACAATAAACTTAAATTCTATGAATGATGGTTGGTACGGTGCACTGAAAGAAGCAATTCAGCAACAACAAAACCAGCTGGTATGGGTTTCTGAGGGAAAGGTAAGAAATTTCTTATTATCCTTTTGACCCATTTGATAAATTATGTAATTAATCAGAGATGCCTTTGATTTACCATTGTTTACTTATCAGATCAAGATGTTAGATTTTGGAAAAGTTAGCTCTTGTGCTTTCATTATTTGGTGCTTGTAGGGTTATAAAGTTGTTTTTAACAGTTAGAGATTCTTAAATTTCCTTCCTTGTTGGACTACCACTCCAGTAGGATTCTCCCTTACAGATTTCTCAGATTATAATGGAAAACAGTTATGACCCTGCCTCTGTCTGACTGAGGAAATACATCTTTGAACCTGGCTTTTCTTCCTCTGAAAATGAGAGGACTTGGATGGCCTAAATGAATGTTTCCTGAAGTGCCATCCTTGGCACACTTGAGTCAGGACATGTTCTGAAGGCAAGCAGTGGGTGAGAAATATGGGCAGCCCTTGTTCCTTTTGGTGTCATGGTAGCCATTGGCATATTAAAGTTCCAAGAAGTCTTGTAAATAAAAAAAAAAAAAACTACTTAAAAATATTTCCTTACATTTTACCTTGGGGTATTTTTTTCCCCTTCTATTCAGCGCTTGCCAGTATTGTTACAGCATACTGGGAAATATTGAAGAAACCAATAGTTCTTTTCTAGCTCTGAAGTTTAATTTTTATATACACCCAAATGGCCAGATTTAAAATCATTGCTTTATGTTGTCAGCCTGGTTTTGGTTTTGTTGTAATCTTTGATGAAAAAGGTCTATTTTATGGAGATTAATTGTTTTCTCAAAGTACGCTGTGAAAGAATCTTTGTTTTTAATTTTTGATGTCTGTTATTTCCAGGTTAGTGCACTTTTAATAAGTTTGGTTGTTAGGGAATTTGGGTATCTCTTTTGTTTGTTTGTTTGTTTTTGGTTTTTTGTATTTCCTTGTTGGTTTTGTTTTGGTTGTGTTTTGCCCCTGCATGGCCCATACTTTCCTCTGCCTGGCTGTTGGTACAAATGTTCTGGCAGTGCATGCTGCATGCATAGGACCATGTACCTCTTATCTAGAAACATGTGGCCTCTGCAAAAGAGATGTTAAACGTTTGCATCTAGAGGTAGTGTCACTGTTCTCACCTACAAAAACATGTCAGAACCATAATTTTTCTCATGTACCCGTTTGGGGGATGGATCATGCAAATAATATCCAAAGACCACTCTGAATAGCTTACCTGTCAGCCAGGGACACTTGATAGATAGGAAAACCACAGTGAAAAAAATTCACTACACCATTTCACAGCAACACAGTATTACGAATTTTTATTTTCATTGCATTTGACAAGATGGATTGTTGTCTTCATACTTCATACCTTCTGTAACTATATAATTCTCTTAGTGTCCTTTGCCAGATAGATAGCTTGCACTAGTGAACTGTTAGAATAAGTCTTTAAATCTTTTCCAGAAATGCACAAAGTAAACAAGTCTACTTGAGAATTTTTTTAATCACAACTCTTTAATTTTCTATAATTTTTCTTTGTCTTATTTGTTTGCTTGATTTTGAAGTCAAGGTCTTTTATTTGAAGAAAAAGAAGATCATTTATAATTATTAGGATAGATCGATGCATTTCATAAATCAGAAAAAGTTATTGTATCTCAAATCATTTGATTTTTCTTCTGTCCTCTTCTGTTTATCAGAATAGATAGATTAGTGAAGTAAAACCACTTCATTGTACATTGACATTCCTGAACTATGTACTTTGACCTAATGGCTAGGAAGATACTTTTTGCAAGATCTGACACACTCTTGTATGTTCTTTACTGAATCAAGAAAAGTCATCCTGAGGTTTTCTTAAAGTGTAGACATACCAGATCCTGCTTCAAAACAACCCATGATTCTTGCTCACTTCTGTATTTTAAACCAGGTGCAGAAACTAGGTGGATGGGTGAATTCTAAATGAGTCTCTCCAAGGCCTTAAATATTTCCTGGCACATTAAAAATTAGATAGCAAGAATTCTCTTCTTCAGCTGTCTTTACAGCATTTAGAAGGCAGTAAGACTTTAGTTGTAGAGTTTCTGTTTCAATACTGCAGATCCTGGGTTTCTCTTTTTCCCAAGCCTGGCAGGTGCTCTGGTGAAAGCGGGAGCCAGAGGAAGGCATGGCATGCCCTAGACTTTATTATAAGAAGCCAATGTTCGGGATCAGGCTCCTATAGAGCCAAGCCTAACACTTTGGGGAAAATTCCATTCACACAGCTCAACTCCCAGGACCTTTTATCTGGCATAGCAGACTTGTAGAACCACACCAACCCTGCTGGTAAATAGTGATGATCTTCCTGAAGAACAGTTTTATGATTGTCATTCAGTCTGCCAAAATTGAAGAAATATTTTCTAATTTCTGAATTCCATACCCTTCAGCTCTCATTCCTAGCCAGACACAGTGTCTAGGCAAGATCCTCAATAATTATTCTTTTTAATGCATGCACTAGTCTCAAATTACTGTCTAGTGACAGCCTGTTAATTGAAACACCATAGTTCCCTTTCCCTCACATACTTTTCTCTTTCTGATCTGCTCAAAAGCTAATTACTATAGACAATTAGAAACTAATTCAGTTCTTAAATTACTTGAAAAACAGAAGCTTAACTCCTTTTCTCCTTCCATCCATTGGATACTGCTTTTGTGAAAAATAATTAAATATTTCTTCTTAATTGAATAGGACAACCAATATTTTTTGTTGTTTTTCATAAAAGCTTTAAGGGCCAAGTACCAACTTTTTAAAAATTGTTATATAAATATCTCTTATTCAACTTGAGCTGTGGGTTTATTTTCATAGTTATATACATTGTTCTGTCAGTGTGTCCTGTTTGTATGAGCTTGGTTTGGTAGCCTTCTCCCTCTTCACTTTGCTTTGGTCTAAAAAGTTAGTAGGTTTTATAAAATGTGAGTAGTGTCAGTTCCTTCATTGTCCTCTGGGGCTGCCCTGGAATCCTGCTTTGTCCTGGCTGGCCAACCAGCATTTCATTCATCCACAACCTTAAAATCTCAAGGGATGCTATATATGTCTGCATGTGTACTTGTACAATCTTCTTGACCTTTCCTGACCAGAAGTCTCAAGAAATAGATATGATTTCTCCAAAGAAAAGTATTCTTTTCAATCAGCCTTGTAAAATAAAGGCCATCTCTTAAGGAACTATTGAATAAAATTTTTAATTTACTTTTATTTGACCCAGGCGGATGGTGCTACAAGTGATGACCTTGATTTGCATGATGATCGTCTGTCCTACCTGTCAGCCCCAGGTAGTGAATACTCAATGTATAGCACGGACAGTAGACACACTTCTGACTATGAAGACACAGATACAGAAGGCGGGGCCTACACTGATCAAGAACTAGATGAAACTCTTAATGATGAGGTTGGGACTCCACCGGAGTCTGCCATTACACGGTCCTCTGAGCCTGTAAGAGAGGACTCCTCTGGAATGCATCATGAAAACCAAACATATCCTCCTTATTCACCACAAGCTCAGCCACAACCTATTCATAGAATAGACTCCCCTGGATTTAAGACACCCTCTCAACAGGTAAGCAGCAAGCATTCAACGTTTTGTAGTTAGAGGTGCATTATTAAATTTTAGAATGTGGTGATTGAGTTAAAAGGTGTATTTTGTCCTTTTTCCAGATTAAATTTAATCTTTAATTTCAACTTGAGAGTACCAAGGACAGTTCTAAATTTTGTGTGTTCATCTTACACAGCCAATGTTCTGAACTTTTCAAGAAGAATTTAGTACATAAAGTCATAGTTTAACATTGTTACTCAGCACACTTAAAATGTATGTCTACCAGTCACTATAAATTGAAGTGGGAAGTTAGCAATAAACATAAACACTATATTTAAAATATTTTAAACACTTCACAGAAAGCAGACGCCTCATCTCCAGTCCCTTACCTTTCGCCTGAAACAAACCCAGCATCATCAACCTCTGCAGTTAATCATAATGTAAATTTAACTAATATCAGACTGGAGGAGCCCACCCCAGCTCCTTCCACCTCTTACTCACCACAAGCTGATTCTTTAAGAACACCAAGTACAGAGGCAGCTCACATAATGCTAAGAGATCAAGAGCCATCATTGTCGTCGCATGTAGATCCAACAAAGGTACCTGTGCTGCAGTGTTGCACTAATTTGTTGCTCTCCATCAATCTTAGCACATGATCATTTTTGCTTTGCCCTTTAAGTTTTCCTTTTGCTTTTTTACTGTGGGCTTATACACTCTGGTGCTTTCAAATCAGTACAAATCATTTCAGTTTTATAGTTTGCATGGCTTCTGGTGGCATACTGATTATTTGAGAAAAGGCCTTTTAATTAAGATTGCTAATATTGGTGTTTTTATTTTTGGTTTTCAGTATTTTCCAGATTTCCTTAATATGTAGTTGAGACCCATCATATTTCTATGTTCATATAAATAATGGGTGTCCATAAATTTTCCTACTTTCAGTGTCAAAATCAAATGGAATCAGTAATTGAATGCATTAATTTTCTACTAAATTTAATAATGATCTTTAACTCACTTTTCATTTAATAATGCTAAAACCTAAAAGCCCTACCTGCACTATAAATATTGAGCTTTCACTTAAACTAGCTTTTTCCACTAATCTTGTCTATCCTGGTATAAATGGTAAAACATACCATTTCCACTTATTAAAATCATACTTTATTTAATCAGTCTAATAAAATAACTAGAATTAAAACAAATCTGTGTCAAATGTAAATTTTTTTAATACAGGTATATAGAAAAGACCCACATCCTGAGGAGATGATGAGACCGAATCATGTTTTGAAACAACCAGCTGTTTGTCCCACAGGCCAGAGGCCAGACAAAGAGTCAAATCTGACCTATGAAGCCCAACTTCCTTATGTGGAGAAACAAGCCAGCAGAGACCTTGAACAGCCCACATACAGATATGACTCCTCAAGCTATACAGACCAGTTTTCTCGAAACTATGACCATCGCCTAAGATATGAGGATAGAATTCCTGCATATGAAGAACAGTGGTCATATTATGACGACAAACAGTCCTACCAACCTCGGCCTTCTTTTGATAATCAGCATCCTCGAGACCTTGACTCCAGACAGCATGCTGAAGAGTCTTCAGAACGTGGGTATTTTCCTCGTTTTGAAGAGCCTGCTCCTCTCTCTTACGACGGTAGACCACGATATGAACAGCCACCTAGAACCTCCTCCCTACGACATGAAGAACAACCAACTCCTGGATATGACATGCATAATAGATACAGACCAGAGGCACAGCACTATTCTTCAGCAGGTTCTAAGTCATCTGAGCCCAAGCAGTATTTTGATCAGTACCCACGAAGTTATGAGCAAGTATCATCACAAGCATTTACCTCCAAAGCAGGCCATTATGAGCCTCTCCATGGTGCTGCAGTTGTCCCTCCTATAATACCTTCATCTCAACATAAACCAGAGGTTCTGCCTTCAACTACTAAACCACTGCCTCCACCCCCAACTCTAACTGAAGAAGAGGAGGATCCAGCAATGAAACCACAATCTGTGCTCACCAGAGTTAAAATGTTTGAAAACAAAAGATCTGCATCGTTGGAAAACAAAAAGGATATGAATGACACTGCCAATTTTAAGGTAAATATGTGAGTGTATCTGTATTGCCATGAATGTATAGGCACAGAGAGTACATAGCTGTTCAGAATGCTTCTTAGCTCTACCTTCCTCCCTGTAAATGAAGCCTCCTTGGTAATGATCTGTTCCTTGGCATCTTTATCTTATGTTTTTGCAGCCTCCAGAAGTAGCATCTAAACCTTCAGGTGCTTCCATCATTGGTCCTAAAGTCACACCTCAGAATCAATTCAGTGAACATGACAAAACTCTCTACAGGTAGGTGCACCTTGTGGCATTAATAACATAGAACTGACCAGGAATTTACACTCTTAGTCAATGAGAAAGTCTGGGAGGATTTTTCTTCCTCTTCTTTTTTTTTTTAAAGAGAGAAGGACAGTGAGAGAGAGAGAGAAATACAGAGACAGAGAGAATCAAATTTATTGAGTTTTTCACATGGCTTTCGTTGCTCCGACACTCAGTTGTGTACGTGGATGCTGGGGTTTGAACCTGTGCACTTGCGCATGCCAGGCAAGCACTGTACCCGCCGAGCCACCGCTCCAGCCCCAGGATTTTTCTTCTTAAATTAAAAAAACCCACTGATCCTAGAGCAGGGCCAGGAATTGTAGTATACCTTCTGTAACAAATCTTTGTTATACCTTCAATAAACAAATAGTTCAAAAAGAGATCTTTTTTTCAGCAAATGCTTAAAATAAAAATTTTAATGACCTATTTGTATTATGTTTTCCTATTTCAGATTGGTTTAAATCATTGAAAGTAATCATTTAGTGAGCATGAATGATGTTTCTGTTATTGTGCTGATAATTACATCAGCACATGAGGCAACACCATTGTTTTTCTGCATTTTAAAGAAAGGTGCTGATCTTGGCACTGTGATACATACCTGTATGTATTCAGGAGGCTGATGCAGGAGGATTGCAAATTCTAGGCCAGCCAGGGCAATTTAGCAAGACCCTGTCTCAGAATAATAATAATAATAATAATAATAATAAAAAAAGAAGGCTATGGATGTAGCTCAGTGGTAAAGTACCCCAGGGTTCAATCCTTAGTAACCATTACACATGTGCATGCAATCATAAGGAGAGAGGGGTAGTGAAGGCAGAGTAGAATTAAATAATATACAGGATGTGCTGAAGCTGGGACAAAAATATGACCCCACTCTTCCTTGCCCTGTGCTCTTGAACTATGGCTTCATACTGCTAATAAGTTACAGACTACATTTGAATATACTCTTGTTTATAGCTACTATGTTTCATTTATTGACTGTGCATTTGCTCTTGTATTAAGGAAGAATTCCTTTCTGATATTAATTTGCTTAATTTTCTTCCCTTTCAGTGGTTTATGCCTTCTAGAGTTTTGGACAAATAAGCTGTTTCTTTTATATCAGAATAATTTGTTGATCTTGGATTGTAATTCTTAATAATCATTTTTAAAGTTTGTTTCTTGTGACTGCTATTGATATATGTACCTTAAGCAGTTTTCTACAATTTTGGTTACATCCTCTTTTTCTTCCTAATTAACTTTTTCTAACCTGCTGAGATACCTTAAACAGAAAATAGTTAGTTAGACTTATTAAATTGGGTTGAAGGACTCTCATGCCAGGAGAAGGCTGCCTTTGAACATATTTGGTGAGTGCTTGGTATTCAGAATATCTTTTTATTCTTTTTTATTTTTTCTTCTTTTTTTTAATGGTGGGAATTGGGATCCCCCACTGTACCCCCGAGACAGGGTCTGGCTAAGTTGCCCAGGATGGCCTCATTCTTAAAATCCTCCTGCCGCAGCCTTCCTAATTGCTGGTATTACAGGTGTGCACTTTTATGCCCTGCTTCAAATATCCTCTTTGATTGCTTGTACAGTTTCCAAATAATCAGTATTCAGTGAACAGGTCAAGGTAAGATTTATATATTCCATTTTCTTGTAAAATTAACATCTGAGAAGTTTTTTCACCTGTCATTCATTATCTCTCAGGATCCCAGAACCTCAAAAACCTCAACCAAAACCACCTGAAGATATTGTCCGGTCAAATCATTATGATCCAGAGGAAGATGAAGAATATTATCGAAAACAGCTCTCATACTTTGACCGAAGAAGTTTTGAGAACAAGCCACCTGCACACATTCCTGCCAGCCATCTCTCAGAGTCTGCAAAACCAGTTCATTCTCAGAATCAACCAAATTTTTCTAGTTATTCTTCTAAGTAAGTTATTTCACCTAAGACTTATATTTTAACAGAAGATAAAATATAAAGGTTCAGTTGCATAAAATTAAATTACTAACATGAAGTTCAATATATTTTTAAAGAAAGTAGTTAACATATATGTATGATCTCCTTAGGCTCTAGTAGTTTTATTGTACATACTTTCTAGTCCTAGCTGTGTGTGTGTGTGTTTATTCATAATCTCTGATATCAGATTTGTGCGTTGTTTGCTTTAGAAGTGATGCTAAAATCAAGGATTTTAAGGAAAGAGTAAACTGTAAAGATCCTGACTTTTAGGTAAATCATTAGTCTCTCCACTTATAAATGTATATTTAATGATTCTTTTCCTTATTTTCTTTTTATTTTTTTAAATATAAAATAGGGATCTGAGGGGAACAGGAAATTCTAGAGAGTTTTGTTCATTTTGTTTTTGTTCAAGGCAAGAAAAGTTTGTCCTTATTTTTTTTTTTTTTTAATTGTTGAAGCTTGAGGGGACTGTAGAGATTTCTGGTCCAGTTTTATAGACAGGGAAACCTAAGTCAGGTCAGGTGAAGTGATAGGGCAGAGCTGGGACTGATATCCAGGTTTCTTAACAGTGTTTTTTTCCCGTTTGCTGTTCCCTCCTCTTGGGTTTTGTGTTTAATGTGTTTTTCTTCTTATGTTTGATGGGTTTGTATCTCTTGGTGATAACTATTTTTCTGACTGAACCTTGAGTTTGGTACAGAGTTGGGTATAAACACTCTTGGGCACCAATGGGTGCATACCCCAAACCACAAAACAAAACCTACAGAACTAAAAACATGTGGATTTGTTAGAAAGAATTCATGTATACCATTATGCAGACTAGCTAACTAAGCGATTCCTAAGTCAGGGGCCAGATGATCTGGAAAGGAGAAACCAGAGCTTCTGATGAACTTTAACATCAGCTGATGAGAGACATTGTAACCAAAAATTCCCTTAGTGCAGCACCTGTGTCAGTATTTGTTTGAATAACTTGAACCATAGTTTAACCTAAACAAGTTCACACATCAAAAGTCATCAGCTCTAACAGTTTTGTGTTTAAGATAAAAAGCAACTAGATTTTTATTTAAATAGGATTATATGAACCCATCTATCATTTTTGTCATTTAGTATTTACTAAGATTCTTTTTTTTTTTTTTTTTTTTTTTAAGAGAGAGGGACAGAGAAAGAGAGAAACAACTTTATTTAGTTTTTTACAAGGCCTTAGTTGCTCCAACACTCAATTGTGTACGTGGTGCTGGGGTTTGAACCCGGGTCCTTGTGCTTGCCAGGCAAGCGCCAAAACTGCTGAGCCACTGCTCCAGCCCCTACTGAGATTCTTTAGAATGTACTTTTAAGCCTCTAACATAAAAAATAATTTTAGTTACCTCTTTTTTTTTTATTTTTTGAGATATTTGAAGTGAAGACTTTATTTCTCCACTGTCTTCTATTTAAATCTTTATGCTTATAGAAGAAGGCAGTTTATGAGAAGTACTCAAACTGAGTGATGCAATGAGGATTGTTTTAAATGCAGATAATGTACAACACTAGATAGGTACCCAGTAACATTTAGATAGAGTATTAAGGCTCATGAGCTCACTTTTAGGTAAGGTAGAAGGGAATATCCTATAGTAATTATTTTTACATATGCCATGAGACACTCTTTTTTTAAAGAGATAGGGACGGGGGGCTGGAGCAGTGGCTCAGTGGTTAAGGCACTTGCCTGGCATACATGAGTTCAAACCCCAGCACCACGTACCCAATGAAATCTCAGAGCAGCGAAGGCCACATGAAAAACTGAATAAAATTGATTCTCTCGTTCTCTCTCTCTGTATCTCTATTAAAAAAAGAGGAGACAGTGAAAGAAAGAATCAACTTCATTTTTTTTCATGTGGCTTTCATTGCTCTGACACTTGGTTGTGTACGTGGTGCTGGGGTTTGAACCCATGTCCTTAGCGCATGCCAGGCAAGCACTTTAACCGCTGAGCCACTGCTCCAAACCCATGAGACACTCTTGATACCTCATCATTTCTGTCAGAAAAGGGCCCAGCAGTGTAGTTTAAAGAGTCATTTTATTTCTCCTTTTACACACTTGCTAAACAGGATATGACCTGAAAAGAATACATTTAGATCTAAGAAGTAAGTTTTCCCAGGGAAGCGAATGAAAGATTCCACTCCCCTACCCCCAGCCCCCCGACGCCGTACTGGGGATTGAACCTAGAGCTGCTCTATCATTGAGCCATAGCCTCGTTTGTTTTTTGTTTGCTCCTGCCTTAACCTTCCTAGTAGCTTGGGTTGTAAGTATGCATTATCATGCCCAGTTTGTGTCTTCTTGTGGTTTTCTAGAAAGAAGACTTAATAGCTTGTTGGTGATAACACAACTTAAAGACAGAGTCTAGAACACTGCCTTGTATATAGTAAGGGCACAGTAATTATTTATTGAGTAAATGAAGCTCAACCCAGGGCACAGTGTAGTAGGTGCATCAGCTACCCTCCTTTACCTTAACACAGCTGTAGGAGGAATCATGTTTGCCACTGGTCAAGGACATATACTGCCTTTGAAAAGAAAATAACATCTCTTTTACCGTTTAAGAGCTAAGTGTAGGGCTGGTGATGTAGCTCAGTGGTAGAACACTTGCCTAGCATGTGCCTGACCCTGGGTTCATTGCTCAGTACCGCCAAAAGTAAAAACTAAAAATAAAAATAAAAAATAATCCCTGAGTATAAGAATTGATGGCAAGTTGTTTTAATGTCATGTGACATTATTAGATGAGAGACTATAATTGAGCATGGCAGCTTTGCAAATAAGATTCCACCCACCACAGGGCTCACTTGGCTTGCCACTTAAGATTGATGAGGTCTTCCTAGAAAGGAGTGTATGTTAATCATAGTCATTGGTTTGAAGGTTTGCATATTTCCATTTGCCAGTTCATTATCAACCTGCTAGGGGGATCAGTGTAGCTCTCGTGTTATATCACTTTTCCTGTGTCTTGTCTTAGAGAATTTCCTTTGCCCAAGCTTTTTTTTTTTGGCGGGGGGAGGAGGGGAACATTTCACTCCTATTTATTCAGAATCCACTGATTATCCCTGGTTACTGCTCCTCCATTTGGTTTTTTATTTATTTATTATTATTTTTTTTTTTTTTTGGTATTTGTGTGGTCCTGGGAATGGAACCCAGGGCCTGGCACATGCTAGGCAAGAACTTTACTAATGAACTCCATTCCCAACCTGGTTCATTGCTTATTACCATTAGCCACTGCAGCAGAAGTGAACAGACGTTGAAGAAGAGTGGAGCTCAAAAACATTGATTGCTTTTCACTGGAAACCACAACTAAAATATGTGGAGGGTAGGCAGTATGCGGGGCATAAGTTACTGTTTTTTTAATATATTGACAGTTTTCTTGGCTTAAATGACAGCGATAATGTTCTTTTATGAACCAAATTATGCCGACATTCACATGGTTGGATGTTGGTTGATATTTTAACATGACATTTGAGTTCCATTTGCTGCAAATTTACTTAGTTAGATTGACCATTTTCTTTCATTTTTCTATTGCGCTTGCTTTGCCATCACCTAGATTTCTTGGCTCTTACACTAGCTATGACTACTTGAAAAGGAACATCAAGTGGTAAGACTGGCATTGATGTGAGGCTGTTTCTTGAGGTGTCCCTCACTGTGTCATTGGCCTTATGTGCACTTTCAGAGCTTAGTGGCATCTTCAAATGTTTAGTCTAAATGCATGAAAGCTCAAGATAACAGCATAGTTTTAAAGCAAATCACAAGGCCTAGGTATCTTCAACAAAGACTTACATGAAAATAAACGTGCATTCCAAATGTATATGTTATTGTTTGTGCACATAAAGCCAGTGCAGCTTTGGCACTCTGCAGTAAGGTTTAGATGGCAACGTTGCAATTATGGGTCTATTTAGAAGTTTTCTTTTGTTTGAATTTTATGTGTTGTATATTAACAGTTGGCAATCTGGAAAAATAAGAATACAGGTCACAATTTAACTTAAATGGGCTTTGTAAAATTAAGTAATATCTGATGCTCTAGCAGTCATTAATAACAATAATAACAAAATGATCTGGTCAATCAAGTGCAGATTTTAAAGTAAAAGATGTTCGATTTTTTTGGTGTTCCTTGAATACAGCTATGCCCATTCATTGACTTAATGTCTGTGGCTGCTAAAATGTCAAAAGTGAATAGTTGTGACAGGCCATCTGGTCAAAAAAAGCCAAAAATATTTTTCTTTTTTGGCCTTTCAGTGAGAAAGGTTGCCAACCTCTGGTGTCTTGACATCATTTAAGGTGATCTTAAGTATGCCAGACTTGTAAGACTTTAAAACCTTAAGATACAAAATCAGAACTGGGTCTAAGGAAGACTTGCGTCAAGATATATTTTACATAATGCTTGTAAGACTTCCTTAAACCTACCAACCTTTACTAATTTTTGTAAATACAATTAAATAGTAAAACTTATACCCAAAATTTCATCCACCTTATGGTTGCTATCTTCTTAATTCTTGGTGTTTTACTAATATTCTTAAAGTTATTTGTGCTGTCTTGACATTTCTTGTGCTGATGAATGGTTGAATTTGTTTGTGTTTTGGTAGAATAACTATCAATACTTGTAAGAAAAAAATACGTGAAAGTTTTGAACTTTTTTTTTTTTTAACTTAAGGAGATTTGGAGGAATAAGAAATTATTTTGTATGTGAGTCCTTTTTCAGGGATTGGCATTGTTTCTCCCCCCCCACCCCCCACCCAACAGGGGAAAACCTGAAGCTGATGCTATGGATAGATCATTTGGAGAGAAACGCTATGACCCAATCCAGTCCACCCCTCCTCCTCCTCCATTGCCTTCCCAGTATACTCAGCCAGCTCAGCCTGTTGCCAGCTCTTCTCTCCACGGACATTCTAAAGGAGCACATGGTGAAGGTAGGAAGTACAGAAGTTATAAAATTAAGTTCTTACAGTTTTTAAGCAAAAAGTGTTTTTTATGTTAAAAATACATACTTGAAATCTTTGGGCTAGGAACAGTGAAAACTAAGGATTTTGTTAAAAGTGTATCGTCTAGGGCTGGAGCGGTGGCTGTGGTTTTGGCGCTTGCCTTGCATGCGCCGGGGCACGGGTTCATGCCCCAGCACCATGTACACAGCAAAGTATCTGAGCAATGAAAGCCAAATGCAAAACTAAATAAAAATTGATTCTTTATCTCTCTCTCCCTCTCACTATCCATCTCTTTAAAAAAAAAAAAAATGTATCTACTGTTTATATGACTATGACCATTATATTGGACAAACCTTTTAACTTAACAGAGCTTAATCTTTTTTAACATAGCTTAGTTTTTTTCCCATTCTTCAAATATTCTGGAAGTAGTGTCTATTCATTGGTATATCTAAATTTTTATAATTTTGAATAGTGGTTTCTAAAAATTGTTTATGTTCCATCTTTACATTTGGACATAGAAAAGCCATAACTTTTCACATAAAATGTATCCATAACACCTTGCCTTTTGCACTTAATTTCTTGGTAAAATCTCAGTGAGGTAGTAACATATATCTAGTTTATTCATTCAAATAGCTGTGTAATCTTATACCCTAAAAATGTAACAATATATTTATCCATTTTCCTGTTGACAAACATTTTCTAGTGCCAACAGTACTTTTCTGTTATTCACATAAAGGGTCAAATTCTAGCTATGTAAGTCTTCAGTCAACAAGTTGTAGTTCTGAATTGATACTTCTTATTTTGAGATTTTCTTCACACACTGTCACATCTGCAGATAAAGACAGTTCTAACTTTCCCTCTTTATGCCTTTTCTTTCTTTTTCTTGCTTTATTGCACAAACCAGGACCTCCTGAAATGTAACATGTTGAATAGAAAAGGTAAAAGCAGGGGCTGGAGTGGTGGCTTGGGTTACAGTGCTTGCCTGGCATGTGCGAGTCACTGGTTCGAACCCCAGCATCACATACACAGCTAAGTGTTCAAGCAACAAAACCCAGATGAAAAACTAAAATATCGATAAAATTGGTTTGTTCTTCCTCTCCCCCCACCCACTCTCTTATTGTCCCTCTCTATTTAAAAGTAGAGAAAAAATGGTAAAAGCAAATATCTTTCCCAGTTTTACACATCTTAACCCCATTATATCCAAGGTTTCTACATATAGGACGTCTGTAAAAATTTAAATTGAGCAACAGAGTTACATTTATTGCACAGTTTTAAGTTTTTATAGGTGTCCGATGTATGGGATGCCAAGACATAGTGGATTTAAGGAGAAAAAGTCTTACTGTTTCACCCTAATGATGTTACTGTAGCTTTTTAGTAGCTGTGGTTTATCATGGTTAAGAAGTTTCTCTAGTCCTAGTTTGCTAGAAGCATTTTGTCAAATGCTTTTTCTTATGTATTAAGATAGTTAGATGATTTTTCTCCTTTATTCTCTTAATGTGGTAAATTATTACTATGTTCATGAGGAATTTGGATCAATAATTTTTTTGTAATGTTCTTGCCTGATTTTGGTATCAAAGCTGTGCTAGTTTAATAAAAGAAAGTTAACATATTCCTACTTTCTCTGTTTCTCAGAGTTTATAATGCATTGGTATTATGTTGTCGTTAATTTCATAGAATTCTGTTGATGTCGTTTTCATTTTTCATTGCCTACAAAATGCATGGATATTCCTATTGTTGCACATCTTCACCAACAGTGGGCATTATCAAGCTTCTCAGTTTTGCTGTTCTAATGAGTATTTAATGGTGTTTATTTTTGGATTTGTTTTACATTTTCCTAATAGGTCAAGTATCTTACCCTGTAATTATTAGGCATTCTAATTGTCACTTCTGTTTTTGCCTATTTTTCAGTGTTTGAGTTTTTCTTACAGACGCATAGGTGTTCTGTATAGGTTTTGGGTGCTGATAGGTTGTTTATTCAGTACATACTTTATGAAAATCTTCTCCCAGTATGTGGCTTTTTTTTTTTTTTAACTTTGGTTATGGCATAGCTGTTCGGTACTAATTTTTTTTTTTTTTAAAGAGAGAGAGGGATAGAGGAGAAAGAATGAATTTTTAAGTTTTCATGTGGCTTTTGTGGCCCCAACACTTCATTGTGTACATGGTGCTGTATTCGAACCTGCATCCTTGCACATGCCAGGCAAGTGCCATAACCACGGAGCCACTGCTCCAGCCCAGTACTGAAATTTTTAATGAATCATATTTGTCATTCTGTTTCTAATTTGTGATGGATATTGGAAGAGGGTTACTTAGACACCAGTCTCTGGAGGCCAGGACTCTTACTGTGTGACCCTGAATCCAAGACAACAGAGTATACTCATAGCACTATGCCAGTCAAACCTGAGCTTCTACTCCACCACCAGGACAAGTTGAGCTAGACAAGACATCAGCAGGCTACTAAAACTACTTTTACAAGAGTGTTTATTTTTTTTTTAATGCTTATATGTTTGTTTTTCAGGTAATTCAGTACCATTGGAATTTCAGAATTCTTTAGTGTCCAAACCAGACCCACCTCCATCTCAAAGTAAACCAGCAACTTTCAGACCACTGAACCGAGAGGATACTGCTCAGACTACTTTCTATCCACAGAAAAATTTCCCAGATAAAGCTCCAGTTAATGGAGCTGAACAGACTCAGAAAACAATCACTCCAGCATACAATCGATTCACACCAAAACCATATACAAGTTCTGCCCGACCATTTGAACGCAAGTTTGAAAGTCCAAAATTCAATCACAATCTTCTGCCAAGTGAAACTGTACATAAGCCTGACTTGTCTTCAAAATCTCCCACTTCTCCAAAAACTCTTATGAAAGCACACAGTTCAGCACAGCCTCCTGAGTTTGACAGTGGAGTTGAAACTTTCTCCATCCATGCAGATAAGCCTAAATATCAACTAAATAATATCAGCTCAGTGCCTAAAGCTATTCCTGTGAGGTAAGATTCTTATTTGCCTCTGTGTAAAACATTAGCCCTGTGATTTGATTTGTGTGAGTTTGATATAGCTTCAATGATGTGGGACTTGATATGATACTTGTAACTCTACATATAAGTGAAAATGTCCCTGCCATGAATGTCACTGTGTAGAGAGTCCTTTGGGAGGTACAGATATTATTAAAATAATAAAGCTAATAATCATGTGTGGTTGATAGGTATTATCATTTATCCTATTGTGACAGCAAGCAGTTTGCCCAGGGTCACATAGCTAGGGCAGGCTATGTTCATCTGATCTAACACCCCATACTCTTAGCTACCCATGGTTTCTTGTAACCACCTAACTTCTACAGATGAGGTATATTTGAAGAATATCTTATAAATACTTGTATTCTTCATCTACTCTTTGTTCAACAAGGATACTGAAAAGAAAGAGAGATGTAATAATGTTAGAAGCAGCAATTAGTAATCAATTGAGCAGATGAGACAAAGTGAGCCCACCTAGAGTCTCACTCAGATGTTCTCTGACTTCTCATTAAATAGTAACTGACCAAGATCCATCTGGCCACATATCAGATCAGATCAGTCTCCAAAGTCCAGTTACATTTTCAAGCAGTCCATGAAGTTAGAAAGATTCGCAGGCAGAACCAAAGGCGAAGAAAACCATCTGGAGTCTGCTTCATAGGAGAGAGGATGATTATGTCTGTCTACTGCCTTCCTACCTCTGTGCACCTCACAGGTTGTCAGGGTTGGGCCACAGGGGCCTTCTAAGATAGAGGGGCTATAACTTTCTCAGGCAGTGGGCTTTGCTAATCTTGCAGTTAATCCATAAGAGTCCATCCTGACACCAGTCATGCTGTAATGAAGCTGCAGCTGCTCTTCATATATATCTGCATGCATTTTTCTATGTACCCATAAGTCCTGGATCAAAACTTTCCTTCAGAAAGTCTTTGTAGCTTCCATTTTTTAAACAGTCATTGATACCACATCTTATTTGCCTTTGATATTCTTCTGTACTAACTTAACCTACTGTGTCTTTCATGGATGTTTGGGATATAACTATACCAGAGTCTTTATGTTTTGGAACCTTGGAAGCCTTGGCTCTGACAGCATGGATGTTTGATACTCAGCCAGTGTTTAGGAAGGACCATGCATGTGCACACTCAAAATCTTAGGGGAGATTTTATCAAATCTGAGATGTCCTTGGTTGTAAGATACATCATAGTTTTATGTATCACCATGAAGGTTAAAAAAAATGCTACCAAGCAATTAAATTGTGACTAGCTATCAATTTTTAAGTAACAGGTTCATGGATATTAAAATGTGCTTCTTAAAATCCAGGGTAATTGTGTGAGCCAAGATACCAAGTTTTACACAGTCATATTTCACAATCAGTAATGATGCTAACTTGACTAGTTACCGTTAGAAATATAATAGATTTCTCCGGGAAGAATATGCTGAGTTATCCCTGAGAATAAAATCTTTCCCTCAAAACTTACCTTGTTAAAGTAACTACTTGATTGTATGGAGAAATAAAATGAAACCATGTATTACAATAGTAATAATGGGAAAGAGAAAATTCCTCTATGTTATTAGGAATTTACTTATTAGCTATTTCTAAACTCTCAGTCCTTCAGCTGTGGAAGAAGATGAAGATGAGGATGGTCATACTGTGGTGGCCACAGCCCGTGGCATATTTAACAGCAACGGTGGGGTGTTGAGTTCCATAGAAACTGGTGTTAGTATAATTATCCCACAAGGAGCCATTCCCGAGGGAATTGAGCAAGAAATCTATTTCAAGGTCTGCCGAGACAACAGCATCCTCCCACCTTTAGATAAAGAGAAAGGTAAATGTTATTTATTTTTCTGCTTCATTTTAATAATGTTAAGAGTTGCCCTGTGGGATAAACTAGCAGCCTCTCTTCTCTATTCACTCTGGATCAACCATAGCATGTTCCTTCCAACAAGGAGGGCCTCTCACATGAGCTTCTGTGAAGGGGAGTGGTGTCATGAGTGTGTGGTAGATTATTCACAGTGGAGCCACAGTGACCTTCCATGTGACATATGCTTTACTTCATGTGAAATCAAAAGTGATGGCAGGTGACAGGCTGCTAGATGTCCCTCACACATGACAGGCAAATTTATGAATGAGTCTTACCTTCCATATCTGGAAATGGATTAGATAACACTCACTCAGAAAGATTTTGCCCTGTCATCTGATTTCAGATGCTCTTGGGCAGGGCTGTTTTACTCATCACCCTAGAAGCCAGCACTCAGCCGGGTAAATTAAATATCTGTAGAAGTTATCAGAGAGCATGTTTTTGAGCTTCCTAAGGAACGAGGCATGCTATTATTTTTACAACCATCCAGGATCTATCAGGATGAAATTATGATAAACTATATTATGCTGTCTTTTACCAGTGCCTTACTTCTCTAATTACATTAACTTTAGCTCACTTTTTGTATTTTGCCAGAATGACGTTGACCTTGCATGAATCCTTTAAACCAAGTTTCTAGGAGACATTCAGAAATGGAATATAAAAGTAACATTTGTGAAAAGTATATTTGAATGTTTTACAGTATAGACCTGTATGATTGGCTGCAGTAGCCACTAGCTATATATGGATATTTAGCACTTGAAATGCGACTATCTTGAATTGAAAGGTGTTAGAAATGTAAAATGCCAATTTCAAAGTGGTAGTATGTTGATTACATGTTAGAATAATGTTTTAGTTATTTTGAGTCAGCTGGAATATTAAAATTGATGTCACCTTTCTAATTTAATTTGGTTACTGGAAAATTATAAATTACATTTCTGGCTTCTGTTATATTTTTCTGGGTAAGTATTGCTATAGAGAACTAATCCCATTTGGCTTTAAAATACATAATTAGAATTTGAGTGCGGAGAGTTGTGTGTCTAAAAGAAAGACCATAACCTCATCTCTTGCATATCCCCTTCTCTGGCCCCAGGTGAAACACTGCTGAGTCCCTTAGTGATGTGTGGGCCCCATGGCCTCAAATTCCTGAAGCCTGTGGAGCTGCGCTTACCACACTGTGCGTCCATGACTCCTGACGGTTGGTCTTTTGCTCTAAAATCATCCGACTCCTCGTCGGGTATGCTGTCTTCACTCTGTCCTCTGGGGACTTTGGGTACTGTCGTTGATTAATACCTGGGCTAATGATGCTCCCCATGCTCTCTGTTCCTGTGGCCTTGTAGTCATTACCAATGTTAGCAAATTTATTTGTGGTGCAAATATTATAAATGAATATGAAAAGGAAGAGAAGTTTCTGCCTTTTAAAAATGAAAAATGGATGATTTGGCCAAAGGTTGACTATTTATCTTGGTGTTCAACAAAATTATTTGGTTTATCAGAATTTTCATGGTGTAATGGGAGAATTGTTCTACATTTAGGTACTTTTATCTTTTTACTGAAATGATTTGGTTCCATCATGTAATTTTTTTCAAGTTTTGGTTACTATTCATCAATATCTTCTCTAAAAAGCGTATATACCGGAGAAACTTAAAAGGCAAGCAATCTTCCATTGTGATCATACTTGGCCATGGTTTTTCAATGTAAAACTCTAAAGTTCTGTTATGCATGATTTTTTAAATGACTTTTTGCTATTAAGATCATAATTTCAAAGCTTCCCTTGCATTTTCACATTTTCTTACTTTGAGTGACTGACTTTAAGTCAGTTACCACTTGGAACTGTCTTATTGGTATATCACTTTAAGAGAGCTTAATATAGAAAAATAAGAATTCAAAGTTTTATTCCTAAAAAAAATTTTTTTTTAAGAGAGAAGGACAGAGAGACAGAATCAATTTTTATTGAGTTTTTCACATGGCATTCGTGCCTCTGACACTTAGTTGTGTACGTGGGTACTGGGATTTGAACCCGTGTACTTGTGCATGCCAGGCAAGTGCCATAACTGCCATGTCACTGCTGCAACCCTACTCCTAAATTTTGATAAGTTAGATTTATCAAATATGTCAATAGAATAAAGATTATGTAGGAGGATATTTTATTTTAATGTAACCTAAAAGAAAAATTGATATGTAGATAGCATTTTCCCTCATTTATAAGTTTCCCATTTTCTAGAAAAAATAAATATTAACATGCCTGATATTAGAACTATTTCTTGCTCTACACATCTCCCTGAAGAGCTGGGAGACCGGTGGGTCTGGTTCTGGACTTGCCTCGCGGGATGGCCCCCAAACGCTAATCTTCACTCCAGCCTCAGTCGAAGAAACCAAAACTGCCTCCCGCCCCAAGGCCAGTGGATTCATCAGCCTCTCTGGGCTCACCGAAGAGCGAAAAAGAACAACAAGAAGCAACTGAGCATATTGATGAAGCACAAAATGAAATAGACAGACTTAATGAACAAGCCAGTGAGGAGATATTGAAAGTAGAACAGAAAAATAACAAACTCTGCCATCCATTTTTTCAGAAGAGGTCGGAATTGATTGCCAAAATCCCAAATTTTTGGGTAACAACATTTGTCAGCCATCCACAAGTGTCTGCACTGCTTGGGGAGGAAGATGAAGAGGCGCTGCATTAGTGCTGCATTATTTGACGAGTTGAAGTGACAGAATTTGAAGATATAAAATCAGGTTACAGAGTAGATTTTTATTTTGATGAAAATCCTTACTTCGAAAATGAAGTTCTCTCCAAAGAATTTCATTTGAATAAGAGTGGTGATCCATCTTCAAAGTCCACTGAAATCAAATGGAAGTCTGGAAAGGATTTGACAAAATGTTCAAGTCAAACACAGAATAAAGCCAGCAGGAAGAGGCAGCATGAAGAACCAGAGAGCTTCTTTACCTAGTTTACTGACCATTCTGATGCAGGTGCAGATGAGTTAGGAGAGGTCACCAAAGACGACATTTGGCCAAATCCGTTGCAGTACTACTTGGTTCCTGATATGGATGATGAAGGAGAAGAAGAAGATGATGATGAAGAAGAAGAAGAAGAAGAAGAAGGAGGAGGAGGAGGATTGGAAGATATTGATGAAGAAGGGGATGAGGATGAAGGTGAAGAAGATGAAGATGATGACGGGGAGGAAGGAGAGGAGGATGAAGGAGAAGATGACTAATTGAACACTGATGGATTCCAACCTTTTTTTCCTTTGTTTTTGTTTTTCTTTTTTCTGTTTTTCTTTTCTTTCTTTTTTTTTTTTTTAATTCAGTCCCTGGGAGCAAGTTGTAGTCCTTTTTTTTCCCCCTCGTGCTCAGTTGCCCTGTTCTTGAGGTTTCTTTTCTCCAATCGTGGTTCTCAACTTATTTTGGGGGAAAATACCTTGAGCAGAAAACAATGGGAAAAGAATCTCTGCACCCTTCTGTTCTAAATTCGTTTTATCCCTTCCTGTCTCAAAAAAAACCCCAAAAAACTGTATGGAATCAACAACACCATGCTCTGTGGGAAGAAAGAAAAACCTGTTCCCTTCACTCTGCTGGAAGCTGGAGGGTGCTAGGCCCCTGTGTAGTAGTGCATAGAATTCTAGCTTTTTTCCTCCTTTCTCTGTGTGTTGGGCTCAGAGATTACCCTGTGTCTCTATGTGAATATGGACAGTCAGCGTTTACCAACGTGTATCTGTCTACTTTCTCTTGTTTAAAAAAAGAAAAAAAAACTTAAAAAAATGGGGTTATAGAAGGTCAGCAAAGGGTGGGTTCGAGATGTTTGGGTGGGTTAAGTGGGCATTTTGACAACATGGCTTCTCCTTTAGCATGTTTAATTGTGATGTTTAATGGACATCCTTGCAGTTTAAGATGACACTTTTAAAATAAAATTCTCTCCTAATGATGACTTGAGCCCTGCCACTCTGGGAGAATCAGCAGAACCTGTAGGATCTTACTTGGAATTGACATTCTCTATTGTAATTTTGTTTGTTTTTAAATTTTCTTTTGTTTTCACTGGAAGGGAAAGATGATGCTCAGTTTTAAATGTTAAAAGTGTACAAGTTGCTTTGTTACAATAAAACTAAATGTGTACACACACAGAGAAGAACTATTTCTTCAGGAACTCTGTTAAGAAACATTTTATTAGCCTAGTTTGAATTAGTGAATTAACAATTAAACTGCATTTAAAGTGTGTATTCCAAAAGGCAGATATAGCATGAGATCCCGTTTTCTAAATCACATTAGAATGGGATCCTTAAAATAACTGCCCACTGGTAGTTACTTGCTTTATAAGTGATCTTTTCCCAGATAATTATTAAATGTTTAATGATTTCCACATTTGTTCTATCCACTGTTTTAAGTGATAAAACGTTAAGTTCTGCTAGATTACTTTTTCTATGTTAAATTTGAGTATGTTCACCCAGAAAATAAATGAACATTAATTTAATCCTTTGTGGCATTGGATCATTCGCTCCTGTAAAGTTTCATTTAAAAAAAATCACTATACAGGCCGGAGCAGTGGCTCAGTAGTTACAGCGCTTGCCTGGCATGCGTGATGACCCGAGTTTGAACCCTAGCACCATATATACAACTAAGTGTTGGAGCAACGTAAACAGATTTAAAGAAAAAAAAAACCACTAAATAAAATTGATTCTTTCTCTCTCTCACTGTGCCTCTGTCTTTAAAAAAAAAAAAAAAAGTCACTGTAGATTTTGTTAACTGCTGAAGTAATGCCAACAAAGATTCCTGTGTTGGTAAGAAACTCAAGACTAAAGATGAGATGTGTTTTGCTTACTTCTAGAATTGTCATAATTCTCTCCTTGCCTGAACAGTTTGCTCTTTCTGGTAATACATAAGCCCATCAATATCTGTGGAGTTAAAACAATTTTTTTTTAAACCACTGATCCCATCATAAAATGTTACTCTAAATACTGCCTATGTGACGTAAAGCTTACCATAGACAACATGTCCAATGGGCGTGTTGACATTTGGGCCAAATAATCTTTTGTTTGTGGGGTCTCTTCTGTCGGTTGTAGGTTCCAGTTGTGGTGAGCAAAAACTGTCTCCAGTGCTCCTTGGCCACACAATTGACTACTCCTGGTTGAGGGTTTTTTGCTGTAAGGGAAGCAAAAAGTTAGCGGTTTTGACTGTCAGCTTGGATACTACAGAGACATATAGATGTTCTAGCCTTCTTTACGTTTAGTATTCTGCTGCGCAGGAATTCTTAGTACTAGCTGCATATCTTAAAACACTAAGAGTTTCTCAAAAGCTCAAATGCCTACCACCTCAGAGCGAGTGAGTTTTTGAAGGTGCACAAATGATTTTGTTGCATAGCTATAATCAGGGGTGAAGCAGTCTTGCTGAATTTTATTTTGTTTTGGTTTTGTAAGGGGGCGGAGGGTCTTCAGGAGCTAGAATCTGCAGAACTTTGGGGTTTCATTTATTGGTCTGTGAACATAATAAATGTGTACTCATGTTCAGCTCAATTAATTGTCCAGACTTTTGAAAAATGAAAGATGTTTTAATAATTATGTAAGCTCTGAGCAGATTAGATTCGTGCTAGGCATATGGTTGCCCTAACTTTATTCATTTTTTGAAAGGACCAGTGAACTTGCTTAACAGTAAGATAGACATTTGAGATAGCATTCAAATTATTTGCTGACAGTAAGTCTGCATTAAAATGTAGGACTAAGGAATATTGATATGTGTACAGTATCCTAAAGATATAGAAGAAAGTTATATCTAATAATGCATGGATTTATATTTGCCCATTACTTGTGAAGTGTTATCAATTATAGCTTACCAGATTATAAATGACATACATTTCTCTTTATCTTATAGGTGATCCTAAAACCTGGCAAAACAAGTGTCTTCCTGGAGATCCAAATTATCTTGTTGGAGCAAACTGTGTTTCTGTCCTGATTGACCATTTTTAATTCATAAAATATAGGAATTTGATTAAATAATGTGAAACTGGGTTGAATTTACTAAATCTAAATGGAACCACTCTATCAAGTATTATACTTTTCTTAGAATTATTACTACAATTTGTTAGTATTAAGCATTTGTTGGAACTGATGAAGATAGTGAGCATGCTCCTGAACCATGGTCCAAAAACATGCTACAGACTGTATGTTTGTGATTGAAGAACTATTGGTATTGGCTAGAGGTTCAAAAGATATTTTGCTTTGTAATGGTTTTTGTACTTTTTTATGGTCACTGCTTAACTTCACATACTGATTTCCGTTAAAATACCAGCCAGTAAATAGGGGTGCATTTGAGTTCTGTTCTTTCCAAAGTACACTGTTTCAAACTTTATTATGGCCCTGCCTGGCCTAGCATACACATTTTATTTTATTATGCATGAAGTAATATGCACACATTTTTAAGATACACCTGGAATATATAACCAGTGTAGTGGATTTAACAGAAATGTACAGCAGGGGAATTTATAACTGGGGAGGGGGGTCAATTGAAGACAATTACTTATTGTATATGAAAACACATTTTTCTTAGGGAGGACACCAAAGCATGTGAAACTGGTTCCGTGGCCTCTTTGGATCTATAAATTAATCACATCACTACAGAAATACTAACCAGCAGGAATGCCTTACCCTCATGTTTTTAATTCTTAGATTGTTCTTGGTATGTATTACTAAGTTTTTATGGCTTGTGCACATCTGCATACTGTATCATGGAAAAGATTGAGTAAATTATGAATTTGGTGGTTTCAGAAATGTGTAATCACCCAGCAGAAAATGATGGTATATGGTGTGATTTGGGGATTTCTTTTTCTTTTTCTCTCTCTTTTTTTTTTTCTCTCTTTTTCTTTGCCTCTTCCTCCTCCCAATTCTCCTCTCTTGACAAGGGGCAGTGGTTTTCTGTTCTTTTTGGCTATGCATTTGAAATTTGATGTTTTAAGAATGCTTGTATATAATGCGTGCATACCACTTTTGTTCTTGGTTTGTAAATTAACTTTTATAAACTTTACCTTTTTTATACATAAACAAAACCAAGTTTCTAAAGGCTACCTTTGTATTCTCTCCTGTACCTCTTGAGCCTTGAACTTTGACCTTTGCAGCAATAAAGCAGCATTTCTATGACACACACAAGGTCATTTTTTAAAGAAAAAGAATGCACAGAGTTGTTACATTTTTAAGTGCTGCATTTAAAAGATACAGTTACTTCAGAATTCTCTAGTTTGATTAAATTCTTGCAAAGTATCCCTACTGTAATTTGTGATACAATGCTGTGCCCTAAAGTGTATTTTTTTACTAATAGACAATTTATTATGGCACATCAGCACGATTTCTGTTTAGATAATACACCACTACATTCTGTTAATCATTATTAGGTGTGACTGAATTTCTTTTGCGGTTATTAAAATCTCAAATTTCTAAATCTGCAGAATAAAACTTTTTAAAGTAAAGTACTGGTTTGGTCTGTTTGCCCCTGGTTTCTAGTTTCATGCAACTTCATGATTCTACTTTTAAATCCTGTACACAATAATCCTCCTCATATAAGTCACTTGCCACTTCCTCAGATTGGGTGGTGCACATGCAGAATGTACCCTGTGGCTAGTGTGTACTGTGGGCATTACTAGTTAGAACGGCTTCAGGGGGAAGCTGGTGAGTTGGAGAAGGAAGCAAACAGACTGTAGACTGTCTTTCAGTGCATATATATGCATACTGGTGTTCATATATATGTTTGTGTATTTATTAGAACTAGTTTTGTTCCCCAGAAAACAATGTGGGGACTGAGGATGTAGCTCAGTGGTAAGGAATTTGCCCAGCATGTGCAAAGCCCTGGGTTCCATACTCAGTGCCATTAGAAGGGAGGCATAGGGGCTGGAGTGGTGGATCAGTGGTTATGGCCCTTGCCAGGCATGCACAAGGTGTGGATTCAGACCCCAGCACGGAGTACACACCGAAGTCTGGGTGCAACGAAAGCCACATGAAAAACAAAATGAAGTTGATTCTCTCTCACTGCACCTCACTTTCTTAAGAAAAAAGAAGAAGAAGAAGAAGAAGAGGGAGGTGGAGTGTAGGGAGGGAGGGAAGTCTAGTTAACCAGTCACCTTGTTGACCTTCAAGTCATTGCCATAGTGTTTTAGTGAACACCTTTGTAGATTTAGTCCATCTTTGTGGATTTTGTTTTGTTCTTTTTTTAAATTAAGGTATAATTTAAATATGTAGTTCTCCAAATTTTGATAAACATACTATTACAACCATTACCACAGTTAACCTGCAGAAGAGTTTCCTGATCCTCTACTCCTGCCCCTGGAGTTCCTTATGCGTCTTCACTCAAATCAGCCCCTGGCCTTCAGTGACATCTTTTCCGTTCCTGTAGGTTGCCGTCTTTGAGGGTGTCCTGTAAATGGAATCATAAAATATGTAGCCTTGAAATCAGTGGCTGAAGGGCCACACACTTGTTAGGATGCATTTGAGACGTATTGAAATGCGTTTATCTTGGTGCAGGTGTCAGCAGTTCTTCTGATTGCTAACTAGTGTTACAGTTTGTTGATCCATTCCCCAGTTAAGGAACTCTTGGCTTGTTCCCAGGTTTGAGAGAGGTTGAATAAAGCCACTATAAACGTTTGCATACAAGCTTCTGTGCGAACATGAGCTTTCATTTCAGCTGACTACCTAGGAGGGGATCACTGGCTCATGTGGGTAAGTGGAGGTGACCCTGTAAGAGACTGTTCTAGAGTGGCTGCACCATTTTGTACTTCTCTCAGCAGTCTTTCCAGCTCTGTCTCACCAGTGGTTACTTTTATTAGTAGTTTTTAATCTTGGCCATTATGTTGGACTTTCTCAGTGTGGTTTTGATCTGTATCTCTAGTGACAATTGATGTCGAGCTTTTTTTTTTTTTTTAAAGAGGGTCAGTGAAAGAGAATCACTTACTTAGTTTTTCATGTGACTTTCATTGCTACAACACTTCATTGTGTATGTGATGCTGGGGTTGGAACCCATGACCTCATGCATGCCAGGCACCGTAACCTCAGAGCCACCACTCCAGTCCAATGTCGAGCATTTTTATTTGCTATCAGTATATCTTCTTTTGGTAAGATATCTACTCAAATCTTATTAAAACTGCGTTGTTTACTTACTGATTTTTGAGAGTTATATATTCTGGATACAAATTCATTGTGTAATTTTTCAAATATTTTCTGTTTTTTTTTTGTTTTGTTTTGTTTTTTTAGGAGAGGGACAGTGAGAAAGAGAAAGAATCAATTTTATTTATTTCTTCAATGTGGGTTTAGTTGCTCTGACACTTCATTGTGTGTGTGGTGCTGGGTTTCAAAACCATGTGCTGGTGCATGCCAGGCAAGAGCCATAACCACCAAGCCACTGCTCCAGCCCCTGCTCATTTTCTTAATACTATGAAAGAGTAGGAGTTACTAAACTGTGAAAGAATAGGAGTTACTGATTTTGATGAAGTCCAGTTTATGATTTTGTTCTTTCATGGGGCATACTTGTAGTACCATATCAAAGGAAACGTTTTCTAACCTACAACACATAGTTCTAAGTTTTCTTTCTGAATTTTTAAAAAAGATTTTACATTTGTATTTGTGGTTCATTTTGAGTTAATTTTATGTGTAGTATGAGGTTATGTGTCATTTTACTTGGCCTATTCTCTTTTGTCGTTGGCCTGCATACATAAAGCACAAGACACTGGGCTTCCATATAAATAAATAAAGCAAGGGACATACAAATCTGTACCTACCTGCTCTGTACACTTTATGGTGTGAATGTCACACAGAGTTTAAATGTCTACTGCTGTTATGGTTTGGATATTAGTCGTCCCCCCCAAAAGCTCCTGTTAATGTAGGAGTGCACAGAGGAAAAAAGATAAGATTAAGAAAGCCGTGGGACTGGAGCTGTGGCTCAGCAGTTATGGCGCCTGCCTGGCATTCGCAAGTACACGAATTCAAACCCCAGTACCACATACACAGTGAAGTGTCCAAGCAATGAAAGCTACATGAAAAAAAGTAAATAAAATTGATTCAATCTTTCTCTCTGTCTCTTAATGTTCCTCTCTCTTTAGGAAAAAAAAAAAGTTGTAACCTGATCTGTCCACCCTGGTTTGAATGGACTGACTGGGTAGTAGGCTGTGACTGGAGGAATTGGGCCACTGGCAGTATGCCCTGGAAGGTTGGTCTTCCTGGGGCACCTTCCCAGCTCTTTTTCCTGATCCCTCCATGATGAGCTGAGCACCTTTCCTCTGCTGGGCCCTTAACCCAGATGTGCTGCCTTATCTTAGGCTCAGAGAAATGGAGTCATTCGCCTGTACAGAACCTCAAACTGTGAGCCCCAAGTAAACTCTTCCGAGTTGTTCTTATCAGGTATTTTGGTCATAGCAGCGAAAAGCTGACTTAACTGTTTTTTCATGTCAACGGGAATAAGGATGTTTCTGTTCTCAGGCCGTTTTCCCTCAGTACGGGGCATGGTTCAGTGAAATAACTCATATCAGGTTCCGGGGTCGGAATCCTATTTTTGTCCTTTTTCTGTATTACTAATGTATTAACAGAAAACTTAGAATCCAGTAGTGCTCCTTGAATAGATTCTTTCTCCTCTTGACCTCTCAGCAAATGTTCCCTCAGTGCAATGCATGAAGCACTCCGGTGAGGAGACGGACCTTGAAACAGTGGCTTGAGTCTAGATCTGTCTGATAAGGATGTGGCAGCAGATGCAGGCAAGGCCACCAAGCAGGCAAGTGGGAACAGTGAATTTCACAGTTTGAAACTGCTTTCTGGATAGGAAACTACTGTGCACAGATGCATCCAAGTTAAGTCACTTAGGCTGCTAAACAGCTCTATAGAAAATGAATTGTTATTGTTCTCAAGTTGTTTAGCTGAGTTTCCCCAGGCGGACCACCGGGAAGATCAATTTTAGTAAGCTAACTTGAACAATTCACAAAGAAGTTATGTAATAAACAGGAAACTATCTAATTTAAAGCTATAATGGAGGGCTGAGGATGTGGTTCAGTGGTTAAGTGCGCCCGGGTTCAATCCCTGATACCAAAAAAGAAAATAAAGGATAGAACTTGTAACTGTTCCACTCCTGTTTCATAGAAAATCTAGGCTTTATAAATGGTTTCAAGTTGCAGCCTAGAGCTTGTTTGTTCCAGGTAATCACTTGGGTTAGCAGGAGGTTGATGCAAGTGAGGTAATCAGAAGTGAAGCTGTGGAGAGCCGTCTACACTTTGACACTCTGCCTTTGCTGTTCAGACTGTCTTGAGTAAGTTGTGTTTCCAGTTACCTGGGAAACCACATGCCTATGAGGATTAAAATTCGATTTTCGTTAAAACTAAAATTTTCCCTACTGGAACAGTGCCAGGCAGGGGAGATATATATACATCTTGGTGCACTTGGGTGCACAGGTTTTGATTTTGGTATATTAGTAATAGGCCTGGTTGTCACAGGTTGTTGGGGGAAGCAGTCTTAAATGGATTTGAGAATATGTAAGTGTTAGTCCTTTTCCGTAAGCCCTTTAAAACTGAAAAAGGAAAACATGAAAATGACAGGGGACCACAATGCTCTCAACATTTAGGGTCAGGGTGGGAAACAGTATTGATGTTAAAAAGCCCTTTACTGCTTGATGATAACTAGTGTGAGAAGAGATACTGCCATGGAATGGGGTCAGTGAATTCCCATAAAGGATGTTCAGATGGTTCAGAAAAAATTGCTTGCTTTGAGCTAAATATCTGTTTTCCCAAAAATTGCTGTGTTGAGGGCTAGAGTGGTGGTTCAGTGGTTATGACACTTGCCCTGCATGCGCAAGTACTTGAGTTCAAACCCCAGCACCACGTAGTACACAACAAAGTGTCAGAGGGATGAAAGTCACATGAAAAGCTAAATAAAAATGGCATCTTTCTTTCTCACTTGCTCTCCCACTGCCCTTCTCTAAAAAACAAACAAACAAACAAAAAACTATGTTCAAGCCGTAACCCCCAGTGTGGCTATATTTAAATAAGAGCTTTAGGAAGCCCCAGCTCTGCTTTGCCGTATGTGTGTATGTGCTCTAGGTAGGTAGATAGGTATACAGAGAACACAGCTCATTCTGTCATAACAAAACACCATATACTGGGTGGCTTAACCAGCAGACATTTTATGAAGTTCTAGTGGTTAGAAATCCAAATCAAGTTTTCTGGTGAGAGCTCTGTTCCTGATTTGTAGGTGGCCACTTTTCTCAATGTGTCCTTCAGACATGCAAATGGAGAAAGCCAGCAAGTTCTTGGTGTTCTATGAAGATACTAATCCTATTGGGTCCTGGCCCCACCTTGGGACCTCCTTTAACTTTAAACTTGCATAAAGGCCCAACATTTAAATACAGCCACGCTGGGGCTGGGAGTAGTGCTTCAGCATATGAATTTGGGGGAATGCACATTCAACTCAAAATGAAATTTCTGTGTACATTTGCAGATACAATAACTTTTTCCCAGAAATAAGGAGATTCTTTTTTACCAAACAACTTAGACTTTTCACCTCATAAAATGTTAAGTTGGTTTCACTTCATTGGCTCTTTTTCTTTGTGTGAAGTTTTGCTCCACACTTTGTTATTTACTTCAGCTAGCTTTGGATTCAGTTTGCTCTTTTCCTAGCTTTTAAAAGTGAAAGCTTAGTTCGTGATTATGAAATTTTCATGTAGGCATTTTAAAGGTATAAGTTCTCTCGGGACAGTGCTTTAGCTGCATTCCATAAATGTTGATAATTTTGTGTTTTGTTTTCATTTAGTTCAAAATGTTTTCTAATTTTCTTGTGGCTTCTTAACCCATCATAAGTATTATGTAGAAATGACTTCCTTTTCAAATATTTGGGGCTTTCCCAAATCTCTTTGGTTTTTTTTTTTTTTTTTTTTTTTTTTTTGGTACCAGGGATTGAACCTAGGGACACTTAACCACTGAGCCACATCCCCAGCCCTTTTTATGTTTTGAGACCGGGTCTTACTATGTTGGTTAGGGACTCACCAAGTTGCTGAGGCCAGTTTTGAACTTGAGATCATCCTGCCTCAGCCCTTTGAGTTGCTGGGTTACAAGTAGGTGGGTGCCACCAGCTCTATTTTAATGCCTCTCTGATCAGAAAGTATACTCTGTGTGATTTAAATTGTTATTTTTTTTTTTTTAAAAGAGAGAAGGACAGTGAGAGAGAGACAGATTCAATTTTATTGAGTTTTTCCCATGGCTTTCGTTGCTCTGACACTTAGTTGTGTAGATGAGTTGCTGGAGTTTAAACCTGTGTACTTGTGCATGCCAGGCAAGTGCCGTAACCACCGAGCCACCACTCCAGCCCTAAATTGTTTATTTTTTAGAGGCCAGTTTTATGACCTAGCATAGATCTATCTGGGGAATGTTCCATGTATTTTGCTTTTTAGGGTCTCACTAAATTTATCAGATCTGACCTCAAGCTTGTGATCCTCCTTCAGCCTCCCCAGTAGCTGGGATTATAGGGCTGCGCCGCCATGACCAGTGTTGTGTTCGTGAAGAGATTGGGTATTTTGTGTTGGGTGAAGGTGTTCTGTAGATACAAGACAAATAAGTTGGTTGATGCTATTGTTGAGGTAGGTCTTCATCTTTTTCTGTCTAGTTGTCATCTCAATCAATGAAGACTCCAACTGTGGTTGAATTGCCTGTTTTTCCTATCAGTTCTGTCAGCTCTGTTTTGGGGAACATGTACCTTTATAATTGCTTATGATTATTACAAAACATCCTTCATTATTTCTAGCAACTCCAACTTTCTTTTAGTCACTTTATATAGTATATCTTTTTCCATTCTTCTTCTTTCAGTCTGTGTCTTTGAGTTTAAAGTATATCTCATACAAAGCATATAGTTTGATCTTATTTTATGACTAAAGTTCATCAATGTCTCCCTTTTTATTGGTTAATCCCATTTATATTTAAATCTAACTACTGGTAAGGTTTAATTTGTTTTACGTGATTGTCTTTTAAATAAGTTAAGAGAAATATGCATTAACACAGTCTTACGTTGACCTATGTAACTACAAAAATGTTTTTGGTGATCTCTCTTTATGTGGATTCAACTTATCTTCCAATGTCTTCTCAAGATTTATCTCAAAATGTTTTATGTGGTCTTCGTTTTTGAAGGATCATTTTTGCTGGCTGTAGAATTCTTGATTGATAAATAGTTCTTTCAGCACCTTGAACGTGTCATTTTACCACCTCTTTACTTCACTGTTGAGAGCTCAGCTGTTAAACAGTACTTCCTTTGTATTAGATAAGATCTGTTTCTTGCCACATTGAAATTTTTTTTCTCTGTCAAGTGTTTAACTAGGGTGCTTCTACTTATGGATTTCTTCGTGTTTATCCTGTTTAAAGTTTGTTGTGCTTTGGTGACAAATTTATACCTTTTATCAAATTTGGGAATTTTTTTGCTGTTACCTGTTCAAATATTTCTTCTTCCTCTTCCTCTCCTTCTGGGACTCCCAAAGCATGTATTGATATACTTGATATGACCTAGATTCAGGTTGGTTGTTCGTTTTCTTTCCACAGAGCGGATGATTTTTATTAATTACTCTTTTAAGTTCACTGATTCTTTGTAAGAGCAAATCTGCTGTTGAGCCTTTCTGTTCAGTTGATGTCATTGTTACGCTGTTCCTTAATTTCTTAACCATGGTTTTCTTTAAGTTTTTGAACATGTTTATTAATAGCTGCTTTGTAGTCTTTGTCTGCTAAGCCCAGCGTCTGGGTCTATATCAAACAGTGTCAGTTGACTGCTTCCTGACCCCTAAAATGTCGGTCACAGTATCCTGTTTAAAAACTGGACACTTTCAATAATAATATTGCAACTCTGGATTCTAAACCAGCCCCTCCCTCCCCAGTCCTTGCTGCATTTTTTTTTTTTTTTTGGTGACTTCACTAAACAAATTCTCTACAATTTGTCTGAATCTCAATGTTCTGTCATTGATGTCTCTGTTCAGTTTGGGGTTCTGGGTTTTTGGGATGATTTTTGGTTTTTGTTTGTTGGTTTTTTAATTTTCAAATCTGGCTTCCCAGTGGTGGCCTCTGGATCAGCATATTAATCAGGTATTGTGCTCAAATACCTTGATCAACTAAGGCTTCCACCCTACCAGTGGATTCGTATGTGATCTAGAGAATGCATTCAGAGTTCAGGGAAAGGACAAGGGTGCCCCAATTTTTACTTTTTGTTGGTTCTTGTCTCTGTACTGTACGGGCATAAAGTCGCACATCCCACCAGGAACACAGACAGCTGTGACACTCTCCCATCTCTCCTGAGCATTGTGTACAGCCCCTCTTAGGCACCTGGTCTTCTAGTCTACCTCTTCTATGATCTCCTGGTTAAATTTCTGGCTTGTCTGCTGATCCGATTGCATCTAGAATTGTGATCTCGGGCTAACTACATTATTGGCCTTTCCCAAGATCACCGCTGTTTGTTTTCAGATCTCGTTAGCCTCTTGTGGAAGCAGTGCTGTCATTCTCCATAGCTTACTCTGCCCTAGTAGATCTTCAGGACTGAAGCTAGAAAGTGAAGGGAGAAGCCCCAGGCAAAAGTCATTTTTCTTATTCAAGGATCTTTTTCTTGAGTAAACACTTAATATATCTTACAACTTTGGTTGATTTCCAGAATCTTGGAGTGGGTCTTTCAGACAGTTTTATCCAGTTTTGGTAGGGAAAGAACTGGCTAAGCTCTCACTGCGTTTCCACATGTCCAGCCTCAGATAATTTAACATACATGTGTACATCTACTCTGTCCATATTCTTATTAGTTGTTTGACACACTAATCCCTTTGCAATGCTTTCCTTCCATTAAAATCCAGCGCAGGGCCACATGTAGCTTGTATTTGCCACGTCTTCAGTCTCCATCTGGGCCAGTTCTTCAGGCAGGGGGTGGGGGGGTGGTGCTGGCTGTTTATTTTAGGTACTGAGGATTGAACCCAGTGATGCTTTACCACTGAGCTATATCCCCAGCCTATTTTATTTTTGGACAGGGTCTTGCCAAGTTACAGAGGGCTTCGCTAAGTTGCCGAGGCTAGCCTCTAGCTTGCAATCCTTGCTTCAGCCTCCTGAGTCATGGGATTATAGATATGCACCACTGCTACCAGCAAGGGGTGGGTTTTAAGTTGTATATCCACTCACCTTAGAGTAGGTTTTAGGGGCTGGAGGGGTGGCTCAGCGGTTTCGGCGCTTGCCTGGCATGCATGAGGACCCGGGTTCAAACCCCAGCACCACATACACAACTAAGTGTTGGAGCAATGAAGGCCATGTGAAAAACTAAAGTTGTTTCTCTCTCTTAAAAAAAAAAAAAAGGTTTTAAAGCTTGTTTTATTTTGTGCATGGTCCGTTTGGGACCATTTCTGGAACAATTACTGTCCTCTAGGCAACATTTGACAATACCCTGCCCTGAGAAGGGCAATTTCTAGTGGTCTGCACAGTTAGCACGCAGCGGTAACCCTTAGCAGGAAATTTGGAGTTTTGGGAGGTGGTGTGGGTACCATGGGCTCTGCATACCATATGCCCTAGGAAACATCTTCCTCTGACTTCCTTCACAAAGACAGGTTCCTACTAGATTCAGTCTGTTGGATGCCAACTTGAGACCCCAGTCCAGTGTCAAGGTCCATTTAAAGGTGAAAAACAAGGTGCAGTGGTTTGTACCTGTAATCCTAGCAACTTGGGAGGCTAAAGCAGGAGAATTGCAAGTTTGAGGCCAGCCACGGTAACCTAGCGAGACCCTGTGTCAATAATGAGAAGGACTGGAGATGTACGTTAGTGGCAGAGTGCCCCTGGGCTCATTGCCCAGCACCAAAATATTAAAAAGATGAGAAACACAGTCTCATTAACTCACACACAAGCTGGGACAGAGCTGGACCTGGCTCCCAGGCCAGTGCTCTTCTTAAGATGCCAGGACAGCTGTTCCAGAAGACCAAAAGGGTCACTGCATGTGCTTTATGGCAAGGAAGGAGTGATTTGAGGAAACTGAGGCAGGGCAGGGCTTAAATCACAACTTTCCAGTCCAGACAGAGCAAGCTCCAGAGGGAGGAAGGGTGCGTGCCTGGATTGCGCCTGGTACTGCCTCCTCTGGCGCTTGCTATTGGTGATGGTGAACTTAAGTCCCACTGGGAGACCATCGCTCTCTTCTAGGGACCAGGCAGCTGCCAAATGCCCTCCTCATCGCTTTGGCAGTGAAGCCTGAGTGATTGACACTGCCCCTCTGTGTGCCCCACTCCCAGGCCCTGCCTAGAAAATGCCTCCCCCTCTTCCTCCTGTTCCCTCCCTGATGATACCGCCCCACTGGGAGTGAGGTGGCAGTGATGGAGAGGTGCAGTTCAGTCCTACACCCCAGAGTCTTGCACATCTCACCCTGGGCAATCTTGTAGGGACAGCACAGCATGAGGTGGCTTGGCACACACTTTCCCGAACGTCAACCATGAAGAACCTTTCAGCAGAACAAGTTCTGCTCAGACAACAGGAACCCAGAGCTTGGACCTCAAGAACAGGTGTGGTTGTCAGGTGTCGTTTCCTGGTGAGTGACCCGAAAGCCATGTGGACATTAACCTGAGGAAACACCTGTCTGTGCCCGTGGCTCTCCCTACCATGAGCCATACCTGCCAGGCTGCCTGGACAAGGCTGCCAGCTGGTGCAGGGCAGCATCAAAGTGCACAGGCCACTAAATCCTACTCCATCTCCATTTGGGAGTGTCACATGACACCAGCCAGCCTTGGTTCATAACACCAAAGGAAGCTAGTCCCCTTGTCTGTGGGCACAGAGGGCACAGATTGAGAAAAGCCCCAGCCAGGTCTCCCCTCATCGTCCCCCATCCTCACAACTTAAAACCTACATGTTTTAGCCAAAATATAACTTAGGACAGTTGTCAGGTTGGAGCTCTGCAAAGGCATCTCCTTTTGCATTTGTTACCTTGGCAGAAGTGTTCATTTACTTCTGCCCCCAGTACTTTGTCGCTGCGAATCTAAGACGAGAAGCCAGGCTTCAGGCACAGGTAGGTTGTTTCTGGAATGGCAGGGGTATTATTGGCAGCCTCTTTAAGGAAAGCCGCCATTCAGACAGCACAGGAACTCCCCTCCATGCAGTCAGTGAAATTGGCAAGAATTCTCCCTGTTTGGCAACTTTGGAATGATGACGTCTCTGCAGGGATGCTCTCCCACCTTTGTACTTTTTTGTTCGAGAACTTCTTTCTTTCTACTTATTAATGTTCAAGAACAAAAGGGTGTGGAATGAAGAGGTGGCAGGGGTGATGAGGCCAGTGAAGCCGGCAGGCTGTAGCTCTGCCTGATGTCAGCCCCCTACATGAGCCTTTCTGCAAACAGAATTCTTGCCACCTTACTGCAATTTGAATTTCATGGCAGTTCTACATTTTATGGTGAAATTACTCATTTTCCCCTGCTGCGGCGTGATGAATACTGTACAGATGGCACTGTACCTGTTCTCCTGAGCCTTGGAAGGAGGAAGAGGAGAAAAACTCAAAACCTGTTACCTACCCAACAACTCCAGACCTGCTCCAGGAGTTGGAAACAGTTCAAAGTGAAGACCTCAGAAGCGGTCTCCCTGTGCCCTCCTGCCTCACCCCTCATCTCGCAGGCAATCCTTAGGAATTAAAATATCTCTTTTCCAAGGCAGGTCATGGAGACCAGAACCCCTTTTCCCCAAAGCCAGCCATAAAACCTGAAATTTTGACTAACCCTCCCCGACTCTTCCGTTAACAGTTGGCCGTAAAGAAATCCCCTGACCTTCCCCGTTTGATGGTAGAGCATAGGATCCTCATTACAGGGAGGTCCTGTCCCATTTGTGGGAGGAAGAAGTGCAGCACAGAGAGGTCCCTCTGAACAGACAGGCCCCGCTGGGTGCCTCCTCCTCTGTTAGATCACACTGTCTGTTAAGTCGTGTTTCTAGAGAAGTGTCTGCTCCGTCAGCCTCAGCATTAAAATGAATAGTTCACACTATTCTTTGGGTCCTCAATCCTGTGTCACAATTGAATGTATGCGCTCTTCTGTTAACCTGTCTTTTGTTATAGTGTGTCAACCATGACCCCTTATGATGAGCAGGAAGGGGACCACTCCCATCACTTTCCCACGCTGACAAAATGCAATTGTAATAAAAGGCTGTCACCAATTCTGCTGAGCGAAGGACCAGGGCCCTGTAGGGACAAAGGCACCCTGTACTAGGCAGGGTGTTGGACACTGGGATCTGGCCCCCTGGCTCTTCCTCCCGCTCCACCCCCAAGTGTCCACTCTGCCCTCTGCCTTTTTGCTCTCTTCCAACTCCTCTTTCTTCACCTTCTTTTAACCTTCTGCTCTTCCTTCTGCTGCTTTCCATTTCCGGTTTCCTGAGGAGATGAACTGCTGACTGTGTTACTCAGGGCAAATGAACTTGGTTCAGCCCACGCTGTTGCCCCACGTGCATGGCCTTTGCCCTTTGCGAAGATGGAGTGCCAAGTGGCCTGGAGAGGTCAACGTGGGGCTGGCTCCCCAACAGCCCCCAAATCACAGCCCATCCGAGCCCTTCCGCTTTGCACGTGGATATCAAACCTGAAGGCCGGCCGACCTCCCCAGCTTGGGGATTAACCCTGCTCCGCCATCTCCATCTTAGAGTTGGGATGTAGAGATGAAGGCAGGCTTTATCAACAACACGGTCCCCTTTAAGCTTTTATTGTTTGTACTCCCTGAGGACGGTCACTAGGTCAGGAAAGAGCCCAAATACTAGGACACCTGGGCTTGTGTCTGCTCCCAAGCCACACTGAATATTTTCATTTTAAGCATAAAGTGTTCATCTTATGACACTGGCTGTTACCCACAGGCCACAAATGGTGACCTGCGGAGATCCCAGCCCTGGACCTGGACCCACTCCTGCCTTCCCATCACCCTCCCCCACCCCTTCCCAGCCCATGGAAGTCAGAACCCTTTAAGGCCACCCTGGCTTTTCTTCCACGGTTGCTCTGTCACTGTGTAAGAACCTCGGGTCTCCTGTTCACCAGGCTCCACTCACCTCTTACCCTCTGCCGCCAGCGTATTTGCCCCTGAGGGACACCAGAAGTAGACAACAGGAGGAGGGCAAGGCTGGTCCCGACCAGATGCCTCCAGATGGCAGCATCTTCCCGGGAAGGCCAGAAGCCCCACCCCCGCAGGGTCCCCTAACAATTCACTTTAGAGAAGCACCTCTGCTGTCACCTCTCCTCAGACCACTCTTTTCTGCTTTGGGGACCCTGGTTAACACCCCTGTTGGTTAGGTGGTCTCCTGGACCCACAGACATGCTTTGCAAGAAGACCACCTCCTCCTCCAGGTGCCTGCCAGCACCTCACCTGCTCCTGTGCACAAGAGAACCCACTGTTTCCCCTTGGGGCCTCTCTTCCTCCTAGCCAAGACCCCACCACACCAGTCACTGAGAGGAGCTGTCTGGTCTTTCTGGAAGCTGGCTCCTCTCCCTGGATGCTGTTCCCTTTTAGCTGGAACCCACATTCTGAGCTTAATTCTCCCTCCAGCAAGCTCTTCTGGACTGCTCTCCACAGCCCACCCAGCGCTAACCCCAGCACTCTGAGTTATCTAGGAATCCTGTGCCCTCTGTGTCCCAGCACCTACACCCCTGCCTGTCCTGCACACAGGTGCCCAAGCAGTGCTCAAATGCATGGGTTCATTCTTCTGCCTGGTAAGGCTAAAATCCTAGTTGAAAGCAGGTGACTTGAGGTCAGAAATGAATATCTTAAGTTATTACATTAGTACGAGGTCACTGTTTCAAGACTAAGGTGCCAAATAACTGCATCACCTACAAAGCAGAGGAACTGTCCAATTCCCCGGGGCTAAGGGTGTCACTCAGGGGCAGAGGGTCTTTCCTGTCTCGCACGAGGTCCTGGCTTCCATCTCCAGCACTGGCGGGAAAGAATATTAGCTATGAGGAGAAAAATTAGGGTTGGATCCACCATATGATCTGACTATCCCTCTTCTGGGTATTTTCCCAGAGGAGTTACAATCAGCACATCACAGCGACACAGCAATATCCATGTTCATAGCAGTTCAGTTTATAATAGCTAAATTATGGAACCAACGTAGATGCCCCTCACTGAAATTTTGACTAACCCTCCCCCACTCTTCCATTAAGAGTTGGCCATAAAGAAATCCCCTGACCTTCCCCGTTTGATGGTAGAGCATAGGATCCTCATTACAGGGAGGTCTTGGTATATATATATATACACACACAATGGAGTTCTGCTCAGCTATTAGAAACAATGATATTGTATCTATTGAAGGTAAATGGATGGCATTGGAAGAAATCATGCTGAGTGAAGTTAGCCAAGCCCAGAGGGTCAAGGGCTAAATGATGTCCCTCATTTGTGGAGGTTGGACCTACACCCAGGCTCAGGAGTAAAGCAGACCAACTCATGTTTTAGATTCATAGAACAAAAATGCAAAATGCTAATATTTATGCAATACAGTTGCAGTATATTTCATATTTAAACATGCTATGCTGCATACCTGTACAAAAATGTAAATGTTTATTCCCATTGTGGAATATTTTGAAGAATAACAAGGGATGATAGGAAGGGAGGAGAAGGGGAATGTTGGAACTGAGATAAAGCAAGGTACATTGCAAGCAGTTATGTCACTGTATATAATATAGCCACATATATAAAAATGTTCTTCATAGGTATAAGAATTATGTCACTGTATTTGGGTTTTTTAGGAACAATATAGGACCCAGAAGAAAGGCAAGGGATCAAAGGGAACAGGAGGAGGGAGGTAGAGGGTTGTGGAGGGGGATATAGTTTTTTTTTGTTTTTTGGTTGGGGTTTATTATTTTTTTTTTAGAACTGGGGGGCGAACCCAGGATGTTGTGAATGCTGTGCAAGCGCTCTGCCACTGAGCTACAACCCAGCCCACGGTTATAGTTTTTAAATAAGTATCTCTCAAATATTTTCCCTCAGAATGTCCCTGGGCTGAGGAGGCCCAGCCAGCTTTGCACGGAGCTTTGCGGGGAGACTTTCGGGGTGTTCCCTAGAAAGCTGGAGGAAACTGCAGTTAGGCTGGGCTGGGGGGTGTGCCAGTAAATCTCCCACACAGGCAGGAGTCGGAGGGGGCTTCCCAGAGCAATTGGGCCCTGTGGCAAGGGCACAGGCGCGTCCAGACCTGCCAGAGTTCTGCGACTGGCTCAGCCCTGCGCCCTAATGTGGGCTTCCACTTGCACACCCTTATTCACACGTGGCGATGTTGAGCAAATCACAGCCACCTGGACCATCTGCATTGCTGTTTTTGTCCTTCTGGGGAAGTGAGGAAAGCCTGCTTTCTATTATCAACAGTCCTGGAGAATGGGACATTCAGTCTGAAAAGTACAGCTTCCCAGGGCCGAAGCTTCCCTGTGGAGGTGATTGCTGTGTGAACTGTGAAAATAAATCCGGCAGCCTTTACCAAACCCATGCTCGGCTTGGCAGGGTGACTTTCCTCCTAGAGTGGCAGAACCAGTGCCACCATGCTGAAGGTCCCCCAAAATGCTGAACGCACCAGCTCCCTGCTCCTTTGGTTTGAGCCCAGACCAGAATACCCATTTTATGGTTTGGATATGTGGTGTTCCCCAAAAAACTCATGTGTGAGAATGCAGAAATGTTCCGAGGTGCATGATTACATAGATCTGGATTAATCCATTTGATGGATTATGACTTGAGAGGTCTACTGGGTGGCGGGCAGGCAGGGTGTGGCTGGAGGAGTCACCAGGGGTCATGCCTCTGGAGTTTGTTCTGACCCTGGTGTGTTCCTGGTGCCACCTGGCTGTCACCAAGCCGAGCTGCTTTCCTTCCCCCTCGCCTTTCCACCAAGATGTTCTTTCTGCCTCACCTCAGGCCCAGAGATATGGAGTGGGCCAACCACAAGCTGATCCTCTGAAACCATGAGCCAAAACAAACTTTTCCTCTTTAAGCTGCTCTTGTGGAGTATTTTAGTCACAGTGATGGAAAGCTGACTGCAAATCCTCGGAGGCCTCCTTCTGGTCAAGAGGAATCCCATGCCCCTCCTCCCTTCCCTTCCCCTTCCTCTTTCTCCCCCTTCTCCCTAGCTTCTCCCTCCCTTCCCTTCTCCTATCCTCCTTCCACTTCCTCCCTCCCTCTCCTCCTGTGTCAATCATCTTTCCAACCCTGTGACAAATTCCTGGCTTAAACAACTTCGAAGGAGGAAGGGTTTGTTTCAGCTCACAGATATCATGGCAGGAGAGGAAACGGTTGGCTTTGTGGAGTCTGGGAAGCAAAGGAGAAAGAGGGGAAGGGGCTGAGGTCCCAACATTCCCTTCAAAGGCACTCTCCAGTGACCTCACTTCCTTCCACCAAGCCCCACCTCCTGAAGGTTCCATCTCCTCCCAGGAGCTCCACCCGCTGTTAACCAGGCCTGAGGGCCTTTGAGGGGATACTTAAGATCCAAGTCTCACTTCTCTCAATCTCCTTCTCTTCCCCTTTGTCCCTCTCCCTCCTTCCCCTCTTCCTCCTCTCCTCCATCCCCTTCCTCCAACCCTTTTCCTCATCCTCTCTTCTTCCCTTCTCCCCCTCCCATTTACCTCCCCTTCCCCTTCTCACTCTCTCCCCACCTCCTCCCTGCTTCTCAACCCTCTGCTCCCCTCAGAGCTCTCTTGCAGGGACACCTCAGGACAAAGCCAGGCCACTGCTCCTCTGCGGTACAAACACACTGAGACCCGTCTCTAAAAAATAAATAAAAACCCACTTCCAGGAGAATGGACATGTGCCCCACAGCTGCCTTGGGGGCACACTTAAGGGCCCAATGGGACCCTGTTGGGATCTGCACGTGCTGGTGACCCAGCCAAGAGCTTAAGCTGTGTCACTGACCACTGGGGCTTGAATCCGCCAGACTCTGAGAAGCCCTCAGGCTCATCGGTGGCTGCCCTGACTGGGTTTGATCTAAGCTGTCCTCAGAGTCTCCCAACACAAGGTGCTATGCCCAGGGCAGGAGGAGGGTATGGAGAAGGTGCTGTGGGCAGAGCAGGGGGCAACGGGAGAGAGGCAAGGGTCATCTCTGGGAGCACACAAACACAGCAGAGTGAAGGAGCAGCATGGACACCGGAACCTCTTGATTTTGTGGTGAGAAGTAGGGGACTGCAGGCTTCAGGGGAAGGGAGTGTTGGGGGTGGGTCCATAACCAGAAGAGGAGCCGCAGGGTGGGGATGCTGCAGCGTGGGGACTTCTGGGTCCCGGTGGCAACCCTGAGGACATGCTGTTGGGAAACATAGACCAAGAAGGAAGGAAGAGTGGGGACCTCGTGCTGGAGCTAAGGAGGTGGGCAGGGAGCTGCAAGAGAAGGGGCGAGGGAAGCAATTTTGGGCATCGTTGATGGCTAGTTGGCACTGGGAAGCCTGGGCTGGAGGGCAGGGGTGAAGTCAGTGGAAGCTGAGAGAAGAGGCTGAGGAAGGCCGGGAAGAGGCTAAGAGGGGTGACTGAGAGTACCCAGGGGCCTGAGGGAGCAGGGCTGGGCCACATATATAGGGAGGATGTCGTCCGTGTTGTGCAGGCCCACCTCTGTGCAGGAAGGAAGAGAGCAGAGGATACAGCAGGGAAGGAAGTGAGTGAGAGGGACCCACTCCCTCCAGAGCCCCTCCTCCTCCGGGGTTCCTCTGGGCCTCCCTTTCTCTAGTCTTGTTTTGTTTGAAAGGCTCACAAATAAACTGTCCTTTGTTTTAGTCTCCCTTCCATGCCTGGAAATTCTTAATCCTCCAAGGCAGTTAGTCTTACAGGGACTTAGAAGGAAGAAAAATCTGATTAAAAATCTGTGCTCAGCCAGCTGCGTGACAGGGAAGGCCAAGGCTTTGCTGTGCCTGTCTGGGTGGGCAGGAACAGGGCTTCCTGTGCCCTGGGGGATCCTCCTTACCCACTGGCACAGCCCCCAGAGTGGCTTCTCCTCCGGTTCCTGGCTTCCCCCAACCCAGAGCTGGCACCCAGTCTCCCAGGCAGCCCACAGCCCCAGTGAAACTGTGGCTTTTGAGATGAGGCTGGATTCTCTGCTCCCCCTGGCGAATGGAGTTTGGGCTGACTACAGATTCCAGCAACCAAAATAGCCCATTTTTAGTGTTTGCAGCTATTCCCAGTTAAAACTGGAAATTTGGGCTGGCTGCAGATCTCTGTGGCAGAAACAGTGTTAGCAGCTCCCCAGCTAAGAGCTGGGGTCCCCCTGCACTCACACTACGGTTGGGGGTGCCTTGCAGCTCTTAGTGTAGAAACACATCCTGGGAATTCAGCACCAATCTTCTGAGTTCTTGCTCACGAATATGAAGAATAAAATCCATGGATAATGACGGAATGAAGGAGTGAAAGGAGTAGGATTTATTTAAGGAAGGAAGAAGAGTCTCCGCAGGGCAGAGGGGTTCCTGCAAGCAGGATCCCTTCTTATGTGTGTTAGGCTGGGGTTTATATTGGCTTTGGGCATGAGCCTCGAGTGAGATTCACGTAAAGCAGGCCTTGAGAAAAGCACCAACATCATTGGTTAAACAGGTAGCAAATCTTTCCTAGTTCCCATCTGTGTCCTCTGGGACGAGGGAGCTGCTCCCACAGGTGAGCCTCATGGTCTTTTGCTTTTGAAGGCCCTGAGCAGGCCCGTTAATCTCTCTCTGCTGGACAGCTTCTAGGTGTGGTTGAATGGGGCCCACATTCCTGAACACCTGGCCATTTACCCTCTATCCTAATCCCCATCACCAGGACTCTTCCTCCCAGGGCTGGGAGGGAGTGAGTCCCACTTGGCCTGGAAAGTGGCAGAGCCCCTAGCCCACCATTTCCTAAGTGACATTCCTGCCTGATACAGCAGGAAAATGGAGGTGGGGGCAAGGCCCTTCCGACTTCCTAACACACGCAGTGATGGGACCCGGGTTCTCATGGGCCACCCATTTCAAAGAAAGAGCGTGCTGTAAAGATGATCTTCATGAAGCAGCCCCCGCGGGGCATGAGTGGTAACTCAGCATTCAAGCAGCCTGAAAGCTTGTTGGTGCGGTCATGCTGGGTAACTGAAATTCCCCACCCTTGATTGGCTTTGGAGCAAGGGGGTGGGGGAGGAGAACAAGAACACCCAGCAGTGTGGTTTATTATTATTATTATTATTTTTTTTTTTTTTTTACCAGAAATCTCTTAACCTTTGGGGCTGGTCAAAGACTCATCAGAAAAGCAGACCTTAAAAATAAAATCTGTGCATGCTGCTTTGGGGCCTCAGTGAAGAATCCCTGCAGTAGTCTCCTTCCAGCCTCTGAAAGCCAGGGCAGCCGGCTGTGCCCACTGCCAATCCTGTGCCCCTGCAGATGGGACCGTCACTGGAGAAGAGAGATCTTCAGAAGAGAGTCCCAAGGAGCAGACGGAGAGGGAGGAACTCAACTCAGGACTGTAAAATCAGAAAAAAGGATAATGATACTGGTGTAAATTCAGGCGGAGATGTTTATTGGGATTTGTTGCTCTCGGTCCAATTTCACCTGCGCCGCCATGATGAGGGCGGGCATGGGAAGTGGCAGGTGGCCAGAATGGCAGGCAGGGAAAATGGCGTTGAACCTTCGCCAGGCAGCTGGTTTTGCTGGCTACCTGGAAGTTCATGATGGGGTTGGTCCTTCAGAGACTGGCTGGTGGATCCATCAATCCATTGGAGCTTGTCTGCCAGCATCCCAATTGGCTGTTATTTTCGGGGCAAGTTGCCCTTTGCCCTGCCCCTTAGCCAGCAGGCATGGCCTCAGTGTCTTGGCTGAAGCCACGCCCCCAGCCAGGGTCCAAGATGCTGTGAAGTGTGGGCTACCTGAAGCCATGCCCCCAGCTGGCCTAACAAGGACCAGAGGGTCCTTGACATTGTAAGGAAAGAAGAGAATGAAGGGAATAAAGAGAGAGGAGAGGGGGGGCTCAGCAGTAACACAGGATTCTTCCGGAGAAATCTGTGGAGGGGAGGCCCAGTGGAGGCTGGGACTCCCTGTCCACTTACATTCCAGGGGTGGACATAGAGGGTGTGAAAGAAAAGAGGATTAAGATGTTGTCAGGGAAGGCTCCTTTCTTATGGTGATGGGGTGTTTGGAGTTTCTTTGCTGGATGGGGTGGAGTATTGTAGGTGGGTCCTGGGTTTAGGTGGGTCTTGTTCTAAGATCTATGAAATGTTTCAAAATGCCATTGCCCAAGTCAAGGTCTACCTAACAGACGTATGTGGCTGAGAAGCATTACAGGATGTGTCAGTAGAGACAGAGATGTGTGTAGGAAAGCAAGGAATGCACGTTAAGGGAGAATACGAGCCATCTGGAGAGTGAGAGGCATTGTTTAGGGCTCCAGGATACCAAGAGTTTAACCCGGCGGGGGAGGGGGGGTGCTTAACCACTGAACCACATCCCCAGCCCTTTTTTATTTTCAAAGAATCATTTTTATTTATTTTTTATATGGCCTTTGTTTTTCTAACACTTAGTTGTGTATGTGGTGCTGAGATTTTAAACCTGGGTCCTTGTTCATGCCAGGCAAGCACCGCAACCGCTGAGCCACCTATCCAGTTCTTCCCGCCTACCCTTCCCACCCCCGTACTGGCCTTTTTTTTTTTTTTTTTTTTTTTGAGACAGGTCTTGCTGAGTTGTTTAGGTCCTAAGTCTCTGAGCCTAACCTTGAACTTGTGATCCTCCTGCCTCAGCCTCCTGATTACAGGAGGGCACCATGGCACCGAGCTCCAGGCTCTTCTTTTAAGGAAAACTCTGAGGGTGGGTGCCAGCAGGCGTGAGAGGACGTCGTCAGTCTGGCCGTCACGGGAGGGTCTGTGGTGGTCTGGTCTTACTCAGGATTCTTAGGCTGACAGTCTTCATTACCTTATCAATAGATGATGCTGGAAAGTCCCCTAAATTATAAGTTTCTTAAAATGCCATCACTCTCTGCTATTTATTGGTGGGCTAATTAATAGCATACAAAGTTATTTTCATATGCGGGAAATTTTACAATAACTCAGATTTATATATTTTCCAGAAATTTGGTAGTGACTGACCTGGGAGAGAGACTGGGTTAGGAAGCAAGAAGACCTGGAAAGGCTCACAGAACCTCGGATTAAAATCACTTGTCCTTGTCCTTCCTTTGTGTCTCCTTTCTCCCTGTTTTTTATTTCTTCTGTCCTGCCTCAGGACTGGAAAATGAGATGGCTCCTTGGGGACGATACAGCCCCTGCTGCCTCTGAGGGGTCACAGCCTCGGAGCCTTTGAAGCTGAGACACTGGCTGGGATCACATCCAAACAGAACCCACAAGGACCCCAGAGAGGCTCCGGGGAGTGCATGGACTCAGATCACCAAATTGTCTGTTACAAGCCTTAGCTTCCTAATGAAGGCCTGCTGGGATCCATGTGGAGAACAAAAGGTTGGACCAGCAAAGAATATAAAAGCCACCATGTTAGAACTGAAGAATGGGCTTGAACTGGTTTTTTAAAATTATTGTTTTTTTATTGACACAATTGTTGTTACAGTTAGAAGAAATAATGTGTAGTTTTATGGCATAATAAAATGAAAATAGATACAGTAATAAATTTATATCTGAAAATAGCTATAAGAGAGGGTTTTTTTTAAAGAGAGAAGGACAGTGAAAGAGAGAAAGAGAGAATCAAATTTATTTTTCATGTGGCTTTCGTTGTGTACTGGGTTCAAACCAGTTGTTGTGCTGGGGTTCAAATTTGCACCCTTGCACATGCCAGGCAAGTGCCGTAACCACTGAGCCACCACTCCAGCCCCAGAAAAGAGGGTTTTGAAAGTCCTCACCATGAAGAATAAAAATTGAATCATTTTAACTCACAGCACTTCTCTCACCAAGAGTGTGTGGGATTTTTCCCCACCAACAAGTTCTCCAAGAAGGTGTCCTACAATTCAGTTCAGTTCTGATGTCAGAGACCACGGGTGTGAGGACGGGTCCCACAGGATGCCTACACTTCACGCACCAAACACCAGACACAAGTGCTCAGCCATGGGTCCTCCCGGTACCCACACCTCTGACTCGCTACAAAGTCAGGAGTCCCCACAGCCCACACCTAACTTGGGTCAAAATTTTCTACAACAGCACAAAGAACTGAAGAGAACACTTCACTTACTGCTGAGACAGTTTTAGGAGAGATAGTGAAATGGCGAGGTAGTCAGGACAAAGGGCCCGTCTAAGAGCTAGCTGCTAGAGAGTGATTGACAGGGCACATTCAGGGCCTTCATATGCAAATGACCGTGAGGCTCACCTGTGCGAGCAACTCCTTTGTCCCAGAGGCGGGAAAACTAAGAAATGGGGGTGGACACAGATGGGAACTGGGAAAGAATTGCTTCCTGTTCTGCATAGATTTTAACCAATGACTTTGGTACTAAGTTTCAATGCCTGCTTTGCATAGGTTTCAACCAATGCTGTGGATGCATTTCTCAATGCCTGCTTTGCGTGAATGTTAATTATGCTCAAACTCCAAATCTATATAACCCCTCGCCTGTCCTCCATTAGACCATGCCCTGCTTCCAGGTACCCCTCGGCCTTACGGAGTCTCTGCTCTTCTTCCTAAATAAATCTAATCCTTTTACTCCTCCTTCCGTGGTTGTCCATGGATTTTATTCTTCAGATTGCGAGACAAGAACCCAGAAGATTGGCTCTGAAATCCTGGGATGAATTTCCACCACACCAAGAGCTGCCACACCCAGCTTTTAGCTGGAGAGCTGCTAACACTCTTTCGATTGCAGACACCTGCAGCCAGCCCAAATTCCCAGTTTTAGGTGGGAATCGCTGCAAACACGAGAAGCCGGCTATTTTGGCTGCTGGAATCTGTAGCGGCCCAGACTCCATTTGCCAGTGGGAGCAGAGAATCCGGCCTCATCTCAAAAACCTGGCATCACTACTACCAGATTCTCACAAAGAATACCCATGCACAATCAGCTGAAGAAGTTGTCACGGGCAAGCGGCGCAGTTACACACACTGGACGAGCCTGTGTCTTCCACAGCGTGAGCTTATTGAAGAGCAGTAAATTCACAAGCAACATCACTTTAGCATTTACTCGTGATTCACTTGGCTGCCACGAGCAGGGCATGCGCAGGTTCTTTTATTCCGTTTCTGTCTCAACGGAGATGGATTCATCAGGTCACAGAACGGCTAAGAAAGGGTCAATAGAAGCCACACCACTTAAAGAGGCAGGGAGCGGACACAGATCCAGAAGAGTCACTGCAGGGTCAGATGAGACTAAGAGCAAGCCAGAGAGCTCACTCCGGGTGCAGAGCTCCTTCTAGGCAGGTCCCACACAGGAGTGGGCTCTCTCCAGCAGGGACATCCAGCCCAGCCCCAGGCATGGTTGTCCTTCATTGCCTGTTGACCTCAAGAAGTGCTCACCAGATGGCCTGGTAAGATGATGGGTCTGGTTTCTCTGATATGGGTTTAATACACTCATGCTTCCATGTGCTTCTGATTTAATTTGATAAGCTGGTCATTTTTTATTAGCACAATTCATTTCTTTTGCAGCCTGTGCCTTATGATTGTGCTGTGCAGATGGGGTTACTCTTTGCAATAAGGTCTGTATGTTCAACGTCTGGTGGTTATCTATCTGCCCAGATAAGTTACCGCCGTTCTGCCTTAGCACTTGTACTCAAGATGGAGTGGCTCAGGACAAACCGCCACCTTATATAAAACAGAGGAACTCACGGCTAGGCAGGGCTATTCTACATAACATGGAGTAACTCGGAGCAGGGCATTGCTGTTCTCCACAGATGTGCACACAGGGCAAGGTCTGGAAAGGTCTCAGGAGCTTCTTATTGGGGTGTGTCCCCCAATGGTGTGTCTGCCAACCTGGAAGCCTACTGAACCCCATTATTTCTGGGTAAGTTTCCTCATGTAGTCCTGATTGGTTAAATCACTGCCACTGGTGACTAACTCACCCCGTCCCAGGAGTTGGGCTGCAAGGGTCAATCCTTGATCCTGCCTTCCAACTCTCTCTCCAGCCCCTGTTCCAAAGCTACCACGGCCTGTTAGCACATAAAGACTTCTCACTCCTCTCTGCCTAAAACCACAGAGAGCATTGACCCCTATATACTGTGTTCTTCCCATACATATGTATCTATGAGAAAATTTAATTACAAATTAGGCACAATAAGAGATTCACGATCATAGCGAATAATCAAATAAACCATTTATAACAATACACTATAATAAAATTATGTGAATGTGTTCACTCAGAATATCTTTTTTTTTTTTTTTTTTTTTAGAGAGAGGGACAGTGAGAGAGACAGAGGAAGAGAGAAACAACTTTATTTAGTTTCTCACATGGCCTTAGTTACTCAACACTCAGTTGTGTACGTGGTGCTGGGGTTTGAACCTGGGTCCTCGTGCATGCCAGGCAAGCGCTGAAACCGCTGAGCCACCGCTCCAGCCCCTCAGAATATCTTATGGTACTATACTCACCCTTCTCACCCAAGGCTGACCTTGAATAATTAAAATCATGAAATGCAAATCACAGATAATGTTCTATATATATTTTTTGTGCTGTCCCAGTGCTTCACAGCTCAGCCTTCCATGGGTATGAAACCTGGGGCAGCTCAGGTCCTCTGAGCCCAGGATACAGAGGCCCCTCCCTTGTTGACACTTTCCACGGGCCCAAGCAATATTATACAATTTCATGTTTTCTTTCTTTTTTTAAGAGAGAAACACAATGAGAGAGAAAGAGAAAGGGAGAATATATTTCATTTAGTTTTGCACGTGGCCTTCATTGCTCGACACTTCATTGCCTATGTGGTGCTGGGGTTCAAACCCACGTCCTCGTGCACACCATGCAAGCGCTGGAACCGCTGAGCCCCCGCTCCAGCGCCTCGCCCCAGCCGCTCGCTCGTGTTCTGTTTCTTATAGAGCACCCCCTGGTTGCATAAACCTCAGGCTCCACAAATCTGCTCCAGGGTATAATAATACAGCTTGGCTTTTCTCAGGACAGAAGTGAGGACAGAGGTTTAATTGAGCCAATCCCAGTGCAGCAACTTCATAGGTGGCACCATTGTAAGTCAAGAGCATTTTCAACTCCCAGGGCTGTGCTGTGTGCACCAACACCTCGTCCTCCGGAGACCAGCATTGTCTTGTGACTCAGCCTCTCTTTCTGCCTCAGGTCCTCTGTAGCTCTTCCTGCAACAAGCCAGTCCCTGGGAATCCAGGCTGGGACCACCTTTGGAGCTCGCCCAAGCTAGATCCTTCACGCATCCTGCCACAGAGCCACCCCACTTCCGGGCAGAGTGGGCTTGGCTCTGGAGCACTGTTTGGGCATTCAGGCTGTTTTCTTTGCCACTTATGTCCCTCCTCCCCTGCTGCTGTCCTGTCCCCTCAGTGGCTGGTGCCTTGCAGGTGAATTTGACAGGCTACATTCAACCTAGATTAAAACTGCTTCAAAATAAGGCATTCGAAATCTGCATGTCAATCAAATCTATCACAAATCCAAGATGCAATCAACCGCTTTATCTTGACAGCTGAGCTGACATGGCTGAGGAGTGTACGGAATCTTGAAGTTCTGGGTCGATGTGAGGAACGCGACAGAGATCACTGAGACAGGCTGCAGTTTCATTTGTAGGCGCAGTCACAAGGCCTGACAGGTCTGGTGCCCTGTGGAATCGGCCCCTTGCCACTCCAACAGCCATTTCCAGGTACAGCTAGTGGACATGGGTAATTGAAATCAGGACATCATTAAAAAAAAAGACACACTTGGGGAAGCAATTCAGTCTCCCCTCTCCGAGCCCCTGCCACAAGCCTCCCTTCCTGCCCCGGCATGGGGAGGGGGTGATGGGGCCCATCCTGTCCCTTCCAGGAGGAGCCCAGGGAGGAAGCAGACAGGATTAGCTCTTTGTAGCCCTAGAGGCGATGAGCAAACCCTTGGGTGAGAAGGGTGAGTATAGGTCCATAAGATATTCTGAGTGAACACATTCACGTCATTTTATTAGAGTGTATTGTTATAAATGGTTTATTTTATTATTTGCTATTGTCATGAATCTCTTATTGTGCCTAATTTGTAATTAAATTTTCTCATAGATACGTATGTGTGGGAAGAACATAGTATATAGGGTCAGTTCTCTGTGGTTTCAGGCAGAGACCACAGGAGTTTCCCTCCTGAAGTAGTGCCAGTACAGTGTCCAAAGCCTCGCCTCAACTCCGCTTAGCTTGAAAGGAACTTGACTAGTCTTCTGCCCTCCTCCTGCGAGAAGCAGGAGGAACACACCTGCAGGGTGGAACTCACGGTGCCAGTGTGTGTGTGTGTGTGTGTGTGTGTAGAAGAGACTTCGTGAGTGAGAGTTTAGTGAGTGTGAAGGTACATGTGCTTGAGTGTGTGTGAAGGTGTGTGCACGAGAGTGTGCGGATGTGTGTGAATGTATGAGTTGTGAGAACGTGTGTATTAAGATGTGAGTGTGCAAGAGTGATGGAGGGTGTATTTTTGAGACTATGAAAGTGTTTATCTTGGGGGCTGGAACAGTGGCTCAGTGGTTACAGTGCTTGCCTGACATGCAGGAGGACACGGTTTGAACCCCAGCACCCATGTACACAATGACATGAAAATCTAAATGCAATTGATTCTCTCTCTCTCTTTCACTGTCCCTCTCGCTCTTAAAAAAAAAAAGTGTGTCTTTCAGAGTGTGCAAGGATGTGAGAGGCAGGGGTGTGTGTGTGTGTGTATGTGTGTGTGTGTGTGAAGCCATTTCCTCACCTACAGGGCCTGTAGCTGGAGGCAGCTGCTTGGGGAGCAGCTGCCACAGTTGGAGGGGGCTGAAACTCACGTAAGTGTACCATACATCACTTACTATTGTCTTAAAACATTCAAATTTCTGATTACAAGATATTACAATTCAATTGGGTCAAACTATAAACAAATTACATTCTGCAAATCCATTTTCTTACCCCAAGATGATGCAATTAATATTTTGGTCTATTTCTCTTCAGTCTTTGTTTCTTTTTCTTCTTGTTGTTTTTTTAATGTGAACATTCGGGGCTGAGCGGTGGCTCTATGGTTACGGTGCTTGCCTGGCATGCACAGGTACATGGGTTCAAACCCCAGCACCCATGTATACTACTAAGTGTCAGAGCAACGAAAGCCACATGAAAAACTCAATAAAAATTGATTCTCTCTCTCTCTCTCTCTCACTGTCCTTCTCTCTTTAAAAAAATGTGAACAGAGAAACAATTTTATTTAGTTGTTTACGTGGCCTTCGTTGCTCTGAGAGACTTCGCTGTATAGGTGGTGCTGGGATTTGAACCCATGCACTCCTGCATGCTGGGCAAGCGCTGTAACCACCAAGTCACCACTCCAGCCCCTTTCAGTCTTTTTTTTTTTTTTTTGGTCCATTTTTATGACACAGAAACATAACATACTGATGATCTTGCTAATTAGCCCACATTTCCCCATTTTGCATCTTCACCAGTTTCCCATGTACTAACTGTGCTTCTAATCCAGCGTTCCACATAGGATTCTGTCAGCAGGGCAGATCATGATTCAACTAATGTGAGGCACCTGGTAATCAAATGTTTTCCAGTTCTGTGAAGAGTGTCTTCTATACATCCTTGAGATGAATTCCTACAAATGAGATTATTGGAGCAAAAATACAGATTTGATTCATGGAAATGAATCAAAGGATAAAATGTTAGTAAAATAAATATTTGATCCATTATATAAACTCGCATATGTTAAAAAAATTACAACTTGACCCTTTTCTTTGTGAAATGTGTCCAGAGAACAGGGTTTCATCATGAAGTCAGTTGAAGAAGACTGGGTGGGAATCGAGAGGCAGCTTGAATTACAACAGGCTCAGCAGCTGTATTCATTTGGGTGCATCTTTAGCTGCTTCAGGGTCTTTTCTGTTATTTTTTTCTTTTAATGTTTTTTTCCCATACATTTAAAATATTGACATAAAATTCACACACTATACCATTCGCTCTTTTAAGATCTACAATTCAGTGTTTTTTGTGTTGTTTTGTATTGTACCAGGGATTAAATCCAGGGATGTTTAACCATTTAGCCACATCCCCAGCCTTTCTTATATTTGATTTTGAGACAGGGTTTTGCTAAGTTGCTGAGGCTGGCTTTGACTCGAATCCTCCTGCCTCAGCCTCTGGAGCTGCTGGGATTACAGGTGAGCGCCACCACACACAGATACTCGTGTATTCACAGAATGGTTCAGCTCCCTGCACGACCTGATTCTGGGACATTTCCATCACTCTCCCAAATAAACCCCATGCCCACTGGCGGTCACTCGTCACTGCCCCTCTTGCCTGGCCCATAGACGACTAACCTGCTTTCTGGATTTGACTCTTCTGGACACTTCATACCAGTGGCATAAAAGACATGAGGTCCTTCATGATCAGTTTCTTTCACTTAGCTGCTCTTTTCAAAGTTAATCCATGTTAGAACATGGACCAGCATTTCATTCCTATTTGTGGCCAAATACTCTTGATACAAGGGTACACCACAACTTGTTTATTCATCGTTTCTCAGGCATTTGAGTCGTTTCCTGCTTCTTGCTGTTATAAAATAGCATTTCTCTGGGGCTGGAGTGGTGGCTCAGCAGTTTCGGCGCTTGCCTGGCAAGCACAAGGACCCGGGTTCAAACCCCAGCACCATGTACACAACTCAGTGTTGGAGCAACTAAAGCCACGTGAAAAACTAAATAAAGTTGTTTCTCTCTTTCTCTGTCTCTCTCACTGTCCCTCTCTCTTTAAAAAATAAAAAAATAAAATAAAATAGCATTTCTCTGAGCGTACATGCACACATTTTGTGTGTATATATGTTTTCATTTGTCTGGGGTCTCCCTAGGAGTGGGATGAGCGGGTCATAATTATGTTTCCTTTCCTGAGGAATTGCTGAACTCTTCTCCACAGTGGCTACACTTGCCATGATGTTCTGATTTTCCCTACGTTCTTGTTCCTGTTTTTTCCTGCTGCATTTCCTTGACTGGCAATAACAGATGATAGGTGAGTGGCGAGTGGCAGGCACCTGGCTGAGCAGATCTGCTGCTCCCTCTGCTGTTACTAGAGTGAAGGACACGTTCTTTAATAAATGTCGCCTTTTTTCTTCTATTGTTGCTACCAGGCGCTCTCGCTTCAACTGGGCCCCTGATTTTTTTTGAGTTTCTTATTTCTTTATTTTTCTCCTAGGTGTGCTGTGCACATGAGCAATGGGTGGTTTTGGGTTTTCTCTTGCTCATCTGCACAGTTTTAAGGAGAAGGGGTTGAGAGGTGCCAAGTTAGGCAGCTGCCATCATTCTTGGGGAGAACCAAATGCATATTTTCAGGGAGTGAAAAAATAGGCCAAGATGATAGAACAGGTAGGAATTTGACACTTATAGGGTATTGCTATGGGTTTCCTTGGGTTCCCCAAAAAGCACCATGAAGCCCTAACCTCTACTACCAGTGATTGTAACTTTATTTGGAAATAGGGTGTTTACAAATACAATCAAGTTGACCAGGGTCTTTATAGAGAGAGAGGAGGCACAGATAGATGGGGAGGATGCCAGGGAGGACGGAGGTGTAGGTTGGAATGAGGCAGCTATAATCCAAACAGCACCCAGGATTGACGGGAGCCACCAGAGCTAAGAGAATACTTAGATTCCCCCCTAGAGTTCCAGAGAGAGAGGGTATGGACCTGCAGAACCTTGGTTTTGGATTTCTGTGAGAGACTAAGTTTGTACTGCTTACAGCCCCCCAGTGTGTGGTAACGCAGTCCTGAGTGACCGATGCAGACCTCAAGGGCCATCTAGGAGTTCGTACCTCAGGGAAGAGCTTTCTTGGCAGAGGATGGAACAAGTGCCAATGTTCGAAGGTGGGAACTTGCATGGCAGGCTCAGGAGCAAGGATCACAGGGCTGGAGGACAGGGCTAAGGGCTGAGACCACCTTCATGAAGATCCCAGTTTGATCTCATCATGGATAGGTAGGGAACAGCTTTATCAAAATCATCTAGTTTTCCTGTGAAGAATAAAATTGGGGGTGACTACAGAAGAAAACCTGCCGGGAGGTCAAAGCAACTAACCAGAAAAGATGACAGCAGCCGGGCCCAAGGGGACAGAAGGTTAGAAGAATGGAGTGGGAACTAGGGAGAGGTGGGATATGGGTAGATTTGGGAAAAAAAAAAAGCCAACGATATTGCTGGGGGCTTGGATGTCAGGTTAGAGACCAGGAGAGGAGTGAAGTCTTATTGGGTGTTTGGTCTGAGCTGCTGGGGTGCAGGTGGTTGGAGAAGAGGGGCACCAAGTATTTAGCTTTGGAAGTGTTACGTTTGAAACCCTAATTAGTGTCCCAACAACTTCTGTTTTTTTTCCTCAAAAGATGATTGACCCGGCTGCTTGCATTCTTTAGATGCACAAACCTATGCTTTGCAGATGGGTCCTGGCGAAGGTGTGAACATCAGATATGCTCCAGACAGGCTCGGCCACAAACGGGTGGGGACCTGAATGAGTCCGAGATGCAGACTCCAGCTTCCCCTCCAGGAGCTTGTTAGAAAGGGCCGCGTGGCAGCCAGTGTGCTGATCAAAGAAAAGACCTCAGCCAGCTCTGCAGCACGCATCTCCAAAGGTGGCTTTCTTTTTCTGCTCCCTATACTCCCCCTCCCCCATCAGCCCCCTCCACCTGCCTTCCTGATACATCTCTATGAATGCCCTAGATTATGTGATACTACGCCTTTGCTGGATCTAATACACGAGATTGACCAGCTTTCACACTGGCCAGGGTCTAGCTCCAGCCTCCACAGATGAGTGAAGACATTCGACCCTTGACTCTCTGGGTTTGGCTGACTTCACTCAGCGTGATTTCTTCCATCGCCGTCCATTCACCTTCAATGGCTTTAGAGCAAACCCAGTTTTCTCCCACACAGAGGGAGTTGGAGGGGAGCAAGTACTCCCCAGAGGCTCTCATTATCACCAGCAAGAAGGCTAAAAAAGGTAGCAGTCCCTGCAGTGCACTAAGCCCCCCAAATGATCTGTGTCCCCCTCTAAAAAGAACCGGGTTGTTCAGGGGAGCCCATTGGTTAGAAAGGAGACAGGTACCAGGAGAGATGAGCAAGATGTGCATGTTGGCTAGATTGCAAGGACTTGGCAGCTGCTCTATAGATAGTGCTTAGGGGCATAAAGCTGCTGTGGATGATTGATTGATTACCATTGAACATGTCCTTGCTTATCAGAACACATACCACACTGAATCCACAAGAGACAGGCATGAGCAGAGAGGAGGATGCAGGACAGAGAGGGTGTAATGTGGGCAGTGTCCCTGTGTAGGTTGGGAGCCAGTGCCCAGCCAGAAGGGCCTGAGTGACCTCCCCAGGCATGGGAGGAGGGGATGGATGGTGGATACAGATGACCAGGGCTGGGCACAAGGCTGCAGCCTGTGATGGCAACTTTCTTGTTTAAGAAGGAAGAGAGCCTCAAGGGCTTGACTCAAAAAGGTCACTGTGGGAGAAAGGGCTGGCTTGGGAACACACCGGGACTTCTGGGCTCCCTGAACTTCAGATGGCACCATGACTGCGAGGAGAACCCCAATGGTGCCTAAGTGTCCCAGCCCACAAGCAGACACAACAGAAGGCTGGTGCATCCGGGCCAGGTTGGGTCAGGTAAACACGAAGGACAAAGAGCCAGCGGTGTTCCGGGTGTCAGCTTGGAGACTGGCTGAGGGACTGATCAACGCAGGCTGCTATCATCCCCACGGGGGTTCCACACTGCAGCAGGGCTCTGGCTCAGTGCGCTGGGTCTGTGCTGAAAGTCGGGACTCTACTCCCGGGTTATTCAAGGACCTTCAGCCACAATAGTGCCACCACCTTCAACTCAGCTCAAGGCTGCTGGCTTCTGGCTTCCAGGGTTTCCCTGCTGGGCACATCCTGTCTGAGTCTGGGGAAGGAACTCCACGCACCAAATGAGCAGCGTTAAAGGGGTCAGACCAGAGGTCAGGTGTGTGGGCCTCACCTTGCTCGAGGGGACCTGGGAAACGCTGACTCCTTTTGAATAGGGTAAGGAGGAGGATATGGGTTCAATGATGAGCAGCTGTGTTGGAGACTGAGGCCAACATGATGCCTGGCCGGATGCTAGAGAAAAGAAATGGTGGTAAACAACTCTGTAAGAGGCCCAGCTGACTTGTATCTTCCCTAGTAATTAGCAGACTGCCTGACCGCTTGACTAAGCTATTTGGCCACTCATTTGTTACAATTGGTTGAATGTGTTTGCACTGTATCCCTATTGGTTGTTGTAACAGATAAATACCGGGCGTGGGGAGACAGAGAGGTAGATGGCTCTAGTGAGAGGAGACGCTCCCATACAGGCAGCAGAAACAGGGAAACTAGTAAGAGAAGGAAAGAAGAAAAACCTCGGCAGTAGAAACAGGGACTCGAGAGAGAGGAGATGTAAAAGCCTTGACTCTAAAAGAGAAAGATGTAAAAGCCTCCAGTGAGAGGGAAGAATAAAGCGCTTGGCCTCCAGAGAGAGGGAGGAAATAAAGTGTTGGAGAACTCAGGAGCAGTGGGTCTACTTCATTCCCAGTCAACCGCCGATTGAGAGCTCTCCGGTTCCTGCCAGCTGGGACCGGACAAGCTGCTCTTCTGGGATTGATGACGTGGATCCATCGAATGCAAGTGGCAAGAGGTACGACAGAGAGAGAGAAAGAGAGACAAAGAAGCCCTTGGGGAGTTGGAGAAAATATCCCTTTCCCTAGAGAGAATTACAGTGGGCTTGAAAACCAATATCAGGTGTTGGCTGGAACCATTGGGAGACAGCAGCTGAGGGCTGGTGTGGGGAAGTTTAAAGACACTAAGAAACTGGCAGAAAAAAAAAATAAATTAGCTGGGACCTCAGCTCTTGGCAGCCAACCAAGAGCAAAGATGTGGAAGACACGTGCATATCAACACCACTGTCCCTACTCCTAGGCACATTACAGAATGAGAAGCTCCTAACACTGAGAAAGCTCAGCAATTAATTTTTACTGCGAAAAAGAAATCACATTTAAGAATTCTTCAGATTTCAGTATAATTATGTGTCAAGAGGAATTTATTGGCAAATGAGGCTCCAATGCTATTACTAAAAATGATTCTTAGAAATGTGTTTCTCTCCAGGCTCCCTCTATATCCTTGTGAAGCATGTGGAACATGGGTTTGATGGGTGGGAAGGTGGAGGCCAGATCAGCTACAGTCACACACAGATCAAGCACCCAGGCTGGGTGGAGAGCTCTGCTGGGCTGGGCACCGGGTTGAGGACAGTTGCTGCAGACTCAGGAGGGAGCCGCAGTGCACGGGTGGAGTGGAGTTGGGCAGGCGAGGGATGTGTCTGCAGTGCTGGGAGAGGGGCCCTTGTGCCCAGCTGCCGAGAGGCAGGGGACATGTCCCTTCCTGGGGCCAGGTGAAGAATAATAGTGGACTTGTGAAGACAAAACCATACACCTGAGCAGAGAGGATGGTCCATGAACACCACTGTGCTGGGACACATTCTGTCACATTGTAAAAAGGTATTTTTTTTAGGGAAAATCATCACAAATGTGATTTAAAGAAACAAAAAGCGTGCACTGTAAAGACCCCAGCAAAACCAACACGATAGCTTTTTCCTGTTTTGGACACATCTGCTCCATTTCCTGTAGTGATCCCAGCAGAGTTGTTTTTTTTCACACTCCAGCAGGTGGCTACAGTTAAGTAAATAGTGTTTTGACCTCTTATGAGACATCCACCTAGAAGACACTGGTATTTTGAAAGTTAATGTCTGTCCCTGAATTAGTTTTATTCAAATGGACAAAAAGTTATTCCAGTAGGTAATAACTTTTTACACTAGTTTAATAAAGACCCTAAGAGTAACCATTAATAGCAAAAGGGGGAATGTAAGCCATAAATAGTTTTATGATTTCTATTACATTTGTACGTGCATGTACAGTACATTAAATATTTTACTGACTTGTACTGTTCAATCTAATTTTATAGGCTTCTTTATTGTTTATACTCAGATGTTAAAGAATAATCACAGATAATTTGGTCAGCTACATTGAAACACAGTGAGGGCCTTTGAATTTTATGATACAAAGTTTCATCTTCTCAAAGGATATAATTTTCTACATTCTTCAAAATGGACCTTTAATTTCCTTTCTTAAAACACTTCAGGGCTTCTTTGGCCTTGTTTGTTAATTTTCATTAAGTTAAAAATTCTTTACAAATCAGCAAAAAAATGTATTATATTATGATTATACTCATAATCCTCATAAATATCTTTAATGCTTTAGAATAATTATAACAGCAGATTATAATTGCAAATGATAAAAATAAAATACTGCATTGAAATTGTTTTACACAGTTTTGTACTGCTATTTACAAAGAGAGCAAGAATTTCTGAATTTGCTCATTACTTCAAATTTTCAGTTTGTTTTAATTTTGAAGAGGTAATGCACTCACATTACTCAAAACTGAAAAGACATATATGAGAAGGGCATATGAAGGAATATTTCTTGTAGTATTATTTGTAATAAGTCAAAAGAGAAACAATCCATCAATAGAAGATGGTTAAATGCAGTGGCATATTCATGCAATGGAATATTATACAGCAATAATATAATGCAGTAAATCACAGAAACACAATTTTTAAAATTCATTTTTTATTCATTCAACATAGTCTTACAATTAGGAGGGAATTGTTGCCAGAGAATCGTGAACACATGCATAATGACAGAACAAGCTGAGGCTGATGCCAGTCCATGGTCTCCCCTCTTTGGATTCCCCCCAGTTCCATGTTTCCCTCTACTTTATCCTCATGTTAGTTGGGCTTCTCATGGAAGTCGAAGGTTCCCCACTGGATTGATAATCCCTCTACTCCCTCCCTCCAGCTGCCCTGATATCCCTCCTATTCCCTTCCCTCCCCACCCCACCCCTCGCTCCCCTCCCATCGTCCCCCAGCATCATAGGCAAGGTTCCCCTTGCTCATGTAATAATTCACCCATGTTGAGGTTATTATGAGCTTAGTCAACTATCATACTGTTTCTGATTGTATTCTAGCTTCCACATATGAGAGAAAACATTTGGCCCTTGAGTCTCTGAGTTTGGGATGTTTCACTCAGCATAGTTTTTTCCATCTCCATCCATTTGGCTGCAAATGCCATGATATCGTTCTCTCTGATAGCAGAGTAGAATTCCACTGTGTATATGTACCACAGTTTTTGAATCCATCCAGTGAGGGGCATCTGGGTTAGTTCCATAGTTTAGCTATAGTAAATTGAGCTGCTATAAACATTGATGTAGCTGTGTCTCTGTAGTATGCCAATTCTAGCTCTTTTGGGAAAATACCCAGGAGTGGGATAGCTGGGTCAGAAGGTGGATCCAGCTCTAGGGTTTTGAGGAGCCTCCACACTGCTTTCTAGAGTGGCTGTTCAAGCTTGCAGTTCCACCAACAGTGTGATAATGTTCCTCTCTTCCCACAGCCCCTCCAGCATTTGTTGTTGTTTGTATTCTTCATTTTCGCCCCTCTTACAGGGGTGAAGTGGAATCTCAGTGAAGTTTTGATTTGCATTTCTCTAATTGCTAGTGATGTAGAGCATTTTCGCATACGTTTATGGGTTTTATGGACTTCCTCCACTGAGAAATTTCTATTTAACTCCCTAGCCCATTTATTAATTGGGTTATTTGTGGTTTTGTGTTCAGTTTTTTGAGTTCTTTGTGTATTCTGGATATTAGCCCTCTGCCTGAGGTGTAGCAGGCAAAGATTTTCTCCCTTTCTGTGGGTTCTCTCTCGACGCTCTTGACTAATTCTTTAGCTGTGCAGAAGCTTTTCAGTTTAATGGCATCCCATTCATTTGTTCTTGATTTTAATGCTTGTGCTGTGGGAGTCTTGTTAAGGAAGGTGGTGCCGACACCTGTGTTGTGCAGTGTTGATCCTATTCTTTAAAAAAAATTTTTTTGTGGCTTTCATTGCTCTAACACCTCACTGTGTATGTGGTGCTGAGATTTGAACCTGCATCCTCACTCATGCCGGGCAAGTGCCATAACCCCTGAGCCACTCCTCCAGCCCCACACAAACACAATTTTGAGGACTAAAATTATTCATACTGCATAATTCTATTTATATAAAATTCAATACAAGGAAGATTAATGTGTGGTGCTGGAAGTGTGAAGGTGGCTGCCTTGGGTGGGAGGGATAGCAATGCTTTCAGAAATGCATCTTGCAGTTGTGTCCAATTTCCTGACCTGCCTAGTGGTTATCTGGGTGCAGTGTTAGAGGAAAGATAAGGACAGCTTAGTAAATGACAATATCAACACTACATTTAATTGTTTTGTCGAATGGTTCTCCAAAGGGAAAAAATCAGGAATTTTTAAGTGCTAGAGAGGTTGAGTTCACTGTAACTCTGCTAGTTAAGCACGGTAGCTTGCACCCTGGGTTGGGCCCAGGGAGCCCATATGCGTCATGTGGTTGTGGAAACTGAGTCTTGTTCTTCACTGGGGAAAGAATTTTTGGTTAGGGTCAGTGAGGACCTAGCAAGCTGGAAGTGCTCAGACTCTTGGTTGTTGACCATCTTGGCTGGTGAGTTGCTCAAAGTTCATGTATCAGCCTTCCCTGGTTACAGCAGGGCTTGATAAATCCCAGGCGAGTGCCGCTATCGTTATGTACTCGTTTTACAGTCCTTGCTCGTGGCCCTACCTTGTCCAGGGATGAAAGTCTGGACTAGAAGGATAAGACAATCATCAAGCTTTCACATCCAGATTAGATTCAGATCCATTTGCGGGCTGTACCAAATAGATGGCCTTTGTTTTATTGATTTGTTTTTCATATTGACTGAGGCGTGGTTTGTGTGTGATGAACTTCTCGTTAACACGTAGTTCTATGCGCTGGAGCGGTGGCTCAGTGGTTTTGGCACTTGCCTTGCATGCACAGGGATGCAAGTTCAAACCCCAGCACCATATGCACAACGAAATGTCAGAGCAGTGGAAGTCAAATGAAAAACTAAATAAAATTGATTCTCTCTCTCTCCTTCTCTCACTGTCCCTATCTCTTAAAAAAGTATTAAAAGCAAATAACACGTAGTTCTTTGGGACTTGGCATGACCACTGCTTCCCACCACCCACAAACGATCGAGAGGCACAACAACCGTCAACCCTCAAAATTCTCCCTCGCCCCCCTGTAGCCCCCCTGTGAGCCGTTGGCACCCTTCGCTCTGCTCTGTCCCTGAGGTCTGGCTTATTCCAGGATGCCACATGCCTTCTGAATCCGGCTTTCCTCATTCAGCACAAGGCATCTGAGGTTCATTTCTGCAATCATATTAGTCGCTCCTTCCTCCTCATTGCTGAGTCTGTTACATAGGCGTGCCACATTTGGTTATGAAATCACCAGTTAAAGGACATTTGAGCATTTTCATGATCATGAACAAAGCAGCTTTAAACATCATCAGTTTAAAAAATTTGTTTATTCATTTAAAAAAATTTTTTTTGTGATAATGGGGATTAAAGCCAGGGTCACTCTACCACTGAACTACATCCCAGTCCTTTTTTATTTTCATTTTTAAAATTTTGAGACAGGATCTCATGAAGTAGCTGAGGCTGGCCTTGAATTTGTGATCCTCCTGCCTCAGCCTCCCATGTCACTGGGATGAGAATGTGCATCACCACATACGTGCACACACGTTTGACGTCTAGCAGCTTTAAGCACGTATACACAGATTTTTGCGTGAAGGTCAATTTTCAATTTATTAGAGTAATGCTTGGAGTAAGATTACTGGGTCATATGGTGCACATGTTCAACTTTAAAAGAAACTGACAAATTCTTCCAAAGTGGATATACAATTTTATCTTCCTCCCAGCAAGTCTTTTTAAGGCTTAGATGAAGATGTGCAATGATAAGGACTCCCACTTGTGACCCGCTGACAAATCAATTTCTTTGGCCTTCTTTTTTTATACTGGATTATACAGAAGGATACTCTTATTTACTTTAGTGTAGTTGTACTATGGTATTAGTTGTTTCAGGCTTTCATAGATTCCTTCCAGCATGTCTCCAGAAAATATTTCCAATTGATACCTTTTCCAGAATACCTAATGTCCAGATTGAGAGAGATTAGGAGATTCTGAAGGTCAAGTTTTTATTGCTGACATTGCTTGCATCACTAAGGATAGAACCCAGGGCCTTGTGCATGTTAGTCCAGCACTCTAGCACTGGATGATACCCCCAGCTCATTTTTTTTTGGGACAGGGTCTCACATAATTGTTGAGGCTGGCCTCAAACTTGCTATCCTCCTGTCTCAGCCTCCCAAGTAGCTGGGATTATGCCCCACCATGCCTAGCTGAAGGTAGAATATCTGAAAACCCAGTTTTCACTGATGGAAGATAAGAATGATTTTATAGTTTCTCTTTGATCGTATTTAGCTAAGTCTGCCTCAATCAAGGCCACATTAGTGAAAGGTGCTAAGATTTCCAGGTTCATGGATCTTTTAGTTATTGACTAATGAAATTAGAGTCCATTTCAAGAATGAACTGACCTTACAGGCATGAGGGGTAAAATTCTCAGCACAGATATCCAAGAATATTGGAGAACTCAACCAATTTAAGCTTTATAGTTATATTTTACCATTACTTTTCCTGGAAACTGGAAAGCAGGGGCAATATGATTTTTGATTAAATGAAAACATCTTTCCAAGTCCCTTTGTGATTGTTTCAGCCAATGACAACCTTTAGCATTAGAGAGGAAGGGCTGTTTCCTTCAATGGGAAAAACACTCACAATTTTTTAATTGGCTAGTGCAGTCGCTCCTCTGCTTGGGAAGGCTTCACCTTCCAGGGAATTCACGAGCAATCTCTAGTACACATTCGTAATCTTGTGACGTGGGCGAGTGGACAAAGCCCATCTTTTAGTGTTTAAAAAAGTCCTTTGGGATCTGGCTGAGACCTGTGTTTCACCTTTGCAGACTTTTTTAAAGAGAGAGGGACAGACACATACACACAGAGAGAGAGAGAGAGAGAGGGAAAAGGAAACAATTTCCATTTAGTTTTTCTTGTGGCCTTTGCTGCTCCGAGGCTCTGCTTAGTACGTGGTGCTGAGGTTGGAACCCTTGTCCTTGGCCTGCCGGGCAAGCCCCTAACTGCAGAGCCACCGCTCCAGCCCCACCTTCGCAGACTTATCCTGGGTTGTGACAGAGCAGATGAGCCCTAAATCCTCGCCTCACCAGCTACCAAGGAGAAGCCCCCCCCACACTCTCCTTCACAGTCCAGCGCTGGTGTACATTTGGGTCAGTGCCCGCCCCAGTTTTTTGGTGTCACTGAAGACCTAACTACGTTAGAGACCATTGACATCGACAGAGGACCTTGATTTAGCCAGAGCCGCTATTTTCTGAATCTGGGACTGAATACTCTGTCTGAAACAGATTGCAAAAATCTATTTATTTTCTTACATTTTCCTTATAAATAACTCCCAAGAACAAGGAGAAAAGTGCTCTTTTTGCGTTTAGTGATCTGCCAGGCTCCCTTCGCCTTCTCTGTTACTGCTTCCACCAGGCCTCCTAGCTTCTGTCCTTTGGGAGCCTCAGATCTCATTTCTTCCGCCTGCCTGGTGCGGTCCCCTCTTCCCGCTGGGTCGTAGCTCCCAGGGGTGCGAGTGCGTCCAGCTCCTGCAAGGGCCGTTCGCTCCTCTCCTTGCGCTGCCGTAGGCTTAGACAAGAGGTTGTTTTCTAATATGATTTTATGTATTTGCTGCTCAACCTCGATGGTTTTGACTCTGAACATTTAAAAAGAATATTTCTCCACTTTCCCCAGGGGAACATCAGCCACATCGTCCCCAGAGAGCATTTTGTAGTTGCTGCTTGACAGACCTGGGCTCTGCTAGATGGGGCCGCAGAGGCAGCCCTGCAGGATGGTAATTCTGGGGACCCGCGACAGCAGTCTTCGCGTCTTCGCAGTGAGTGGGCATTGCTGTGTGTTGCTGGTCAGTCATTAGGACGGAGCAGCCTGTGAAACCTCATGGTGGGACACAGATAATATCTACAGAGGTGGTCAGCCACCATCGTGGCCTCCAGCAAGGAGGAAATCCCTAGCCATTGAATCTCGAGAAGCACCTAAATTGGAGGTGGTTTCTGGTGCTCCCCAAGCTCTGTACTTGGTATTCCTAAAAGAGCATAAGGAAAATGATTTTAATTTTGTTGTTCGGGTAGACCTAGGATTGGAATCTGCCATAAGTTAGATTTCAAAGTGACAAGGTCAATTTCAGCCTCAAGTAAGTGTTCTGGTAACAGGTTTTTGATAAGTTCATGAAGGAGTCAAGTTATACTAGAAAATTTGTTTGGTCTTTAATACCTCTGAATTCCCCAGATCCTATCAATTAAGTTTTTTTGTTTGTTTTTAAGAGAGAAGGACAGTGAGAGAGAGAGAGAGAATCAATTTTTTTATTGAGCCCTTCACATGGCTTTGGTTGCTCTGACTCTTAGTTGTGTACGTGGGTGCTGGAGTTTGAACCCGTGTACTTGTGCATGCCAGGCAAGCACAGTAACCGCCGAGCCACCTCTCCAGCCCCAAGTTTTTTGTTTTTTGAGACAGTGTTTCTCTGTGATGTCCATACTGATCTTGAACTTCTAGATTCAAGGGTTCTTCTCTGCTCAGCCTCCCAAGTAGCTGGGACTACAGGTGTGCACCCCCCATGCCTGGCCTGTTCCAAGGTTGGTTTTTTTTTTTTTTTTTGAAAGAGGGACAGTAAGAAAGAGAGAGATAATCAGCTTTATTAAGTTTTTCATGTGGTTCTCATTGCTCTGACATTTCATTGTGTATGTGGTGCTGGGGTTCAAATCCATGTACTTGCGCATGCCAGGCATGTGCCATAACTGCTGAGCCACCACTGAGGCCCCTGTTCCCAGTTTTTCTATAGAGCACACTTTAGTGGAGAGGTCACATCCTAAATGATATATCACCTCTTGGCTCAACAGTAATTTTTGCTTTGAGACTTTATCATATGCAGCCTCTTGGTCCTTGAATACAAGTTAAGGTCTTCTATATTGAATGGAATTGCAACCCATTGGGCTCATGTCTTTCTGTTTAACAGGACATTTTTATTCTGTTTAAATAAAAGTTATCCCAAGTAAGAATGACATGATCATAGGCCACCATTAACCAACAGAACTGGCTGCAGTGATGGAAATATGCCCACATTATTAACTATATCAGTCAGCAGCACATGTAGCAACTGAACCCTTTATCTCTCTTTAAACATGTAAAAGTTTAATAATTTTGCATACTTTTAGGGTATGATGTGACATTTCCAGGCCTGCATACCTGCATAAAATATATACTGATCAAATCAGGGTACAAATCTGTCTGAGTCTTTACTGACAACATTGTGTTGTTAGTCACTCCAAATAAAAGAGAAACGTTTCAGCTATCTTTCCTTCCAGAGATACTAATGAGGGCTGAGGAAGAGCTACTATGGTGAACTATTTACCTGTAAGTAGAATTGGAGGTAGAATAGCAATACAATTAATAGAATTGGAATTCCAATAGAATTGGAAACCTAGGAATAGCTTTATGCATGATTCTTAAGTTGTACGCAGACTAATATCCCTTTCTATTAAGCTTGTAAAAGGCTAATACATGGATATATTAGTCAGAGTTCTCTAGACAGACAGAACCAATGCAACATATATGCTTCCCTGCTCCAAGGATTTTATATATATGTAGACTTTATTAGGGGGATTGGCTCATGTAATTATGAAGGCCGAGAAGTCCCATAGCAGCCCATCTGCCATCTGCAAGCTGGAGACCCTGGAATGGGTTAGTGTGTCTAGTCCAAGTCTAAACGCTGAGAGCCCAGAGTCCAGAGTCTGATTTGCAAAGGCAGACACAGCTCCAGGCGAGAGAGACCCCATGACCTGCGCACTGCCTCTGTACTATTCAGACCCAGGCTGATGGGACGGTGTGCACCCACGCTGAGGGCAGGTCACCTAGTCTACTCAACTCATATGCCAGTCCCCTCTGGACACACCCTCACAGCAAGAAGTAAAAATGTACCAGTTCTCTAGGTGTTCCTCCACCCAGTTCAGTTGACACCCAAAATCAACCTGCCAATCAGCGGTGGAAGGAATTCCTGATCTGAGACACATAACTGGATTTGCTGCTTGATTCAGTTCTGGATTTCAAAGGGCTTAGAGTGATTTAGGCAATGGCTTGGAAGTGTCCACCTGATTCTTTGCAGGCTCTGTTCCCGTCGTGTCATTAGCACCAGGGGAGTGAAGGATGGACATGTTCGAGTCACTGTCTAGGCACATGTAGGAGAGCCAAATGTGGGTATAACATGCTGTGAAGCCGTATTTCCAATCATCATTTATTTTCCAAGTACAATCTTTCAGGTGAGCATTTACTCTGATGTCTGCCAGGTAGGTGGACAGGTGTCAACCCACCCAGGAGCAATGCAGGTTTTTCTTCTATTGGTCCTGTTTTGGTAGACAGGCTTAGCTACGGGTAGAGAAGTGGGTTTGAAGTACCCGCTGTGGTGGCACATTGATTTCTCTGGCTGTTTTATGGCAGTGAGGTTCAGGGTGGCATTTGTGTCATCTAGAAATTTGTCTTTTTGTCTCTTTATGTCTATAGATGTGATAGGCAGACTTCTAAAAATGCTCCCTTGCCCCAGGATTCACATCCATGGTTATCCAAACATTAATCTAGGTACTGCCAAGAAGGGGTTTGCCGTTGTCATTAAAGTCCCAAGTCAGTTGACATTAAGGTTCAGAGATTGTCAGAGAGATTGTCTGAGTGAGCTTAATCTAATCACACAAGTCCTGAAAAGCAGAGGACATTTCCCTGCTGATGGGAAGAGAGGGAGGTAGAAGCAGTCAGCAGAGGGGAAATCAGAGTCCATGCATGAGAAAGAACATTGGGTAGGCAGTGGCCCTGGTTCCGGATTGACAGCCAGAAAGGAAACGGGGACCTCAGCCCTGCAATTGCAAAGAACCGAATTCTGCCGATATCCTGAGTATGCTCCTAAGTGGCTCCTTCCCTGGCCAACTCCCAGCCTGGCCAATCACATTGGTTTCAGTCTTGTGAGACCCCGAGCAGAGAACCTGGCTGTGCCACCAGGGTCTCTGACCTTCAAATGGTGACAGAATTAATAGGTGCTGCTTTTCCTGTCTTCCTTTTTCAGGGCTGAGTATTGAGCCCAGGCCAGTATTCTACAACCGACTTAACATCCCCAGCCCTAGTGAGTACTGCTTTAAGCTGCTAAATTTGTGTTGTCACAATGGTCAGTATCAAAACAGAGTCACTTGTGTCAAGCTCTAACAAAAATAAAAAGATAATGTCAGGAGGTTGTGAAGGAGAGGATCTCAAGAATGCATGCCTGGTAAAGGAACAATCTCAAAACATTGTCAGAACCACAGCCTTGCACGTGGCTACCACCACCTTCCAGAGAAAACGCTTCTGCAAGGACATCTGTGCAGCAACTGCTTGTCCAGCTTGGATAGACGCCACCCCTGTTACTGATCCTTGCTCAGGATAATAGATGCTGAACAACTTATGTGACCCTCTTCCCCTTGCCTCAACCTCCTTGATATACACAGAGCTGATGGTGTCATATGTATTCTCTCTGTCACGCTACTCCCGAAGAAATTCCTTTCTTTTGGAAAATCTCTTCTGTTGTAGCTTAGGTTGACAATGGTAATTTGTTAGGCATCAATGGAAAAATAGTACAATAGATAATTTCTCTTTTTCTGAGAGAGGAAGCAAAGGAGGTAGCTGAGTGCTCTGGTGCCTTTGGAATTATGTCATTCGGAGCTCTTTTGCCTACAGCCAGCATTTTGCTCTCAAGACGAAATTGCGGAAACACACACCCAACGTTTTGCCCTGCTTCCACAAATCACAGTGCAGAAAAATGTCACAGACAACCCCCCAAAGCGGAGTGTTCACATTTATTCCAGCACTCAAACGCGATTATGAGTATGTCCCATAAAATTATCATGACTTTTACAAATATGACAATCATGTTAATGACATATGATCATGAACAACCCGTTTATCAATATGCAAACCTGAAAATGAGTGGCTTCCCACTACCAACAGACTTTGGTGACATTGCAGAGGGCTGTGGTCATTGTTCGTTTGAAACTTTGTGATCTGATGAGTTAAATGCTTCTGAAGTCTGACCCCCTTGTATTCTTTGCAAGTAAACTTTTTTTTTTTTAAAGAAAGAGGGGACACAGAGAGAGAGAGAGAGAAGCAATTTTTATTTAGTTTTTCATGTGACTTTCATTCTTCAGACACTTCGTCGTGTACGTGGTGCTGGGGTTTGAACTCGCACACTCGCACATGCCAGGCAAGCGCCTTAACTGCTGAGCCACCGCTCCAGCCCCTTTGTAAGTAAACGTTGCCTTTTCTTTTCAAAATACTGTCGTCTTTGACACTGGATACGTGTTTCCAAAGTCCCTGCAGTTGGCAATATTCCATTAGCTTCTCCCCATTTTGAACTGGATTCTGGGTTCATGTAGGAACAGAATCACGTACCTTATCATTCGTGTGCTTAAGGATTGGTGTGAGCTTTCTCAATCGGAGGACCATGGATTTCTTTCCTTTTCCATATGCTTCGTCTCTGAGTGTTCTCTGATAACACCCTGCTATGTTTTGCAGTTCCTCTAAATGTGCGGTCCCTCAACCACCCCAATTTTTCTCTGACTGATTTGGCAATTCTGGGACTCGAAGCTATCATGACCAATTCGGCTGGAGCTCTTTGGTAGTTACTTCCCCATCCACGAGTGACTCCTTTCCTAAAGCAGCTTTATTGAAATATAATTCATATGCCAGACAATCCACGCATTTAAAGCACGCAACTAAAAGGCTTTTAGTACATATTCACGGAGCTTCGCAGTCATCACCACAGTCCATTTTAGAACATTTTTAGGAAACTCTGCATCCCTTGGCCATTATCGCCTCCCTTCCCCAGCCCCGGGTAAGCACTAGTCTACTTCCTTTCTACAGAGATTTGCAGATTCCAGATAGTTCGCATGAATAAAGTCAACTTCTCCTGGTCCTTTGTGACTAGTTTCTGTCCCTCAGCATGCTATTTTCTGTTTTCAAGGTTCACCGTATTGTAGCATGTATCAGTGCTTCATTTTTAAAATTTTCTTGTACTGGGGATTGAACCCAGAGGTGCTTTCCCACAGAGCTACATCCCCATCCTTCCTATTTTTTTGTTTCAAAGACAGAGTCTCACTTAGCTTTCCAGACTGACCTCAAACTTGTGATCCACCTGCCCTGCGAGTAGCTGGGATTACAGGTGTGTGCTACTGCATCCGGCTTCATTTTTTCTTTTTAATAAATAATGTTTCAGTAAAATAAAAAAGGGGGCTGGGAATGCTGCTCAGTGGTAAATACTCCTGGGTTCAATCCCTAGTAGCCACCGCCCCCCAGAAAAAGAAAAGGAAAAGGAAAAAGAAAGGCAGGGTGCATCACAGTGAGGGAAAATTTTATTTATTGGGTTTACTTTACTTGCTTAGCAAGACATCAATGAGGTAAGCCACTGAATGACTCTTTGAAGGGGAATGAAAGGGACTTTTATATGCTAGGTCAGTTTGTTTTGATTACACTCAAGAACTGAAGCTCATACCACGGATGAGTGGAACAAGGGCACAGTTCCACACCAGGCTTGACATACATGTCCTGCTTTTCGTTGATGGGGAAGAAGCCCTCACCTGGGTCGAGGAAGAGTGTGGCATTCTTTTTTTTTTTTTTAAATTCAGCAAATATTTATTGAGAACCTATTTTTTATGACATAGCAGATTAACTTTATTATAAATTCAGATTCTCAAGGGCAACAGGTAGTATTTTATCTAGGGAAATAAGAACAAGCTAAATACACAATCAATATTTATTCCACAATGAAAATAAAAAATATTACCTCAATGACAATTTGTGCTGAAACTGAGCTAGGTATTCAAGTTAGAACGTGATTGAGATGCATGAACCCATTCATGTAGGGTAACGATTTTACATTTCACTTTTCAGAACATTAAAATGGTTAAGTACGAACTGACATGATCTTTGCATATCAGCTTTTGTATTTACATTCTTAAAAATTGACATATTTTTATTCTTAAATTCTTTAAAATTTTTCACAGAATCATGATTCTCTGAATCTCCCCTAAGCTCTTACCACCAGGAAGTCCATTTCTTTAGTGATTCTTTTTTTTTTTATTTGTTAAACATGGTCTTACAATTAGAAGGGATTCATTATCAAATAATCAAGAACAAAAGTATAATGACAGAACAAGCCAAGGCTGGTGCCAGTCCATGGTTTACCCCCTTGGGTTCCATGTGTCCCCTTTATTTAAGACCCAAGTAATTGGACTTTTCCTGGAAGTCAGAGGTTCCCCTCTGATTAGATTCCCCTGTACTACCTCCCTCTGGTCTCCTTGATGTCCTTCCTATTCCCTTCCCCTTCTCTCTCCCACTTCCTATGTCCCCCAGCATCCTAGGCAAGATTCCCCATGATCGTGTAAAAATTCATACATGTTGAGGTAATAATAATTGTTAGAAAAAATGTTTTTAAGAATTTTAATTTATTTTTGTGAGTGCATTATAGTTTTATATAACAATGATATTAGTTGCCACATATTCCTAGATCCACACAATTCAGAAATACAACTTGTAAAAATAATGCTTTTTTTTTTTTTAAGAGAGGACAGTGAGAGAGAGAGAATCAAATTTTATTGAGCTTTTCACATGGCTTTCGTTACTCCAACACTTAGTTGTGTACATGGTGCTGGGATTTGAACCCCTGTACTTGCCCATGCCGGGCAAGCCCCGTAACCACCAAGTCACCGCTCCAGCCCCTGAAACAATGCTTTTTAATAAGAACAATGTGATGGAATAAGTCTCAGATTTTCTGAAATCTCTGTTCAACCCCTGCGATGCAGAAGTTAAGTCAGTGGTACTTGCCTGGGTGGCCATCACCCTGGGGACAATGTCTGGAGCATTTGGGGTGATTACTACTTGAGGGTGGGGCAGGATGCTATTAGTGTCTTCTGGCAGAGACCCTGGATGGTGCTAAGCTTCCTAAGCTGCCCGACATGTCCCTACAGTATGAGTCATCTGGCGGGTAGCATGAGTAGTGCCAATGTTGAAGCCCTTAGTTGGAAGTTCTGGTTCTGCGGCAGGCGTCTTGGCTGCCTGGTCCATACCTCTTTCTTTGCTCACAAAGCCTGCCTCCCACCTTGGAAACCAACAAGGCCCTTTTGATTCCCCATGCGGTCTGGGCTGTGCCACTGTGGCCAAGGGGCAGCAGTCATCCCTCTTGGAAGGTCAAGATGCTTAGATGCCAAACACACATAGAGGTACCCAGCAGGTTCCTGCTTGTCCTTCCTCATTTCTGCTGTGTCCTTCTGGTCTTTACCGCTGGCCCTCCTGCTCCACAACTGTCCCAGGCCATCTACAGAGGCTCAGCTGAAAACCTGCAGGCATGGCTTCCTGCAATGTCTCTCCCACTTCACGGACCCGCTATGACAGTGACATGCTTGACTTAAACTGGCTGGTTGGTGCCTCCTCTGATTCTCCAACTTCCCCTCTCAGACCTTCATTTTCTAGGCTCCTCCTATACCTGGTGAAGTCTCATCTCATGAAAGATCTCTTGTGCCATAGACCACAGCCGCTCTGTTTCCCTAAACTACCACCACTGCACAGCCCTGGGTTTTTTGGTGGACTGTGTTCTCTGTCCTTGCTGTCATGAAATTTCTATTTATTGCCCTTCCAAGAAGTAGAGTATGGTCTTGCCAAGCAAGGACAGTCCTGATTCTGGCAAGCTCTAAGTTCATCACAACCTGGTACAGGCATTGAGGTGCATTTGAGGTGTATTCATGGACAAGGTAACGTGAGCACGGTCTGATTTTAGTTTCTTCTTTTGGAAAGAAAGCGGTTACCTGATGTGTTTCTGAGAAACAGCTAGGAAGATTCGCTCCACTGCTCCTCTGCCCACAGTAGCTGTCACCATGGCAAGCACTTTTGGATCCTAAGACTCATCTTTATCTTTACAATGCCCTCGCAGGTAAGAGATCACCCAAAATGGCCATTGAAACCTCCTGCTATTTAAATGTCTGGGGTTTTTAAAATGATTTACTGGCATTGTATTAGAGCATAATAATGTTTAATCAGGGTCTGACATTCTCAAGGACAAAACTTTCTTCCAACAGTTAGTTCCTAAGCACAAGAAGCCAAACACCTGAAAGTCCTTTTGCTCGGATTTCTGGCCAGTCCCCTCTCTTCCCAGGGTGAGCAGTGACTGCACTGGGTAAGGATTAATTCATCTTCCTGGCTTATGATTTTGACAGGCCAAAGTTTCCAAGGAAGCAAACTTTATGTTTAAAATATGGCTGTGTTGAACTTCATCTGTTAAAAAAAGCAGGCGCATGGATGCATGGTTATAAAATAATAATTATGGAAAGCATAGAACTATTTAAAGTGAAACACAAGTCAATTAAAATCTCTTAACCCAGGAAGATCTCTGGGGATCCAGTCTCATCACTGGAGATATATATCTATATCTATCTATCTATCTATATATCGTGTGCTTTATAAAATTAAGGTCAAATTACATATCAAAGGGTTCCACATCCATGAATTCAACCAAATATAGATCAAAAATATTTTTAAGAAATTGTTTCTATATTGAACACGTACAGACTTTTTTCTTATCATTATTCCCTAAACAATACAATGTAGCAAATATTTACATAGCATTTGCATTCTATTAGGTATTATAAGTCATCTACAGATGAATGGAAGTGTAAGGGAGGACATTTGTAGGTTCTGTGCAAACACAATGCCGTTTTACATGGGACCCGGAGCATCTGTGGATTTTGTTAACCCCAGAGTGGGAGGGTGTGTTACTGGAACCAATCTCCTACGAATACAGAAGAGCAACAATACTGAGGATGTGACAAATTTTAAAAATAATATAACCTCTGATTCACAGAGTGTCTAAAGATGTGAGAGAAAGAAAATTATGTTGGTGTTAGCATGGGTTTCAAAATAATTGAAGATGGGGGCTGGAGCAGTGGCTCAGTGGTTTTGGTGCTTGCCTGGCAAGCACGAGGGCCCGGGTTCAAACCCCAGCACCACGTACACAACTGAGTGTTGGAGCAACGAAGGCCATGTGAAAAACTAAATAAAGTTGTTTCTCTCTTTCTCTGTCTCTCTCACTGTCCCTCTCTCTTTAAAAAAAATAAATAATTGAAGATGGTAGCAGAGGCGTCTTATTGGTGTCTTACCTCCCTAAAGTTCTGGATTTGATAATGAACTAGTGACCTTATAATTCTGTGTAACAGATAATTTTTGCTTTCAGCAATAAACATTCATTCTTTTTTTTTTTTAGAGAGAGAATCAATTTATGTTTTCATTTGGTTTTTGTATTTCTGACAGTTGTATATGTGGTGCTGAGATTCAAACCCAGGTTCTTGCCCATGCCAGGCAAGCACTATACTGATGAGCCACTGCTCCAGCCCCCCAAACATTTTTTTTTAAAGAGAGAGAGAGAGGATGAGAGAATCAATTTTATTCAGTTCTTCATGTGGCTTTCGTTGCTCCAACACTTCATTGTGTACCTGTTGTTGGGTTTGAACTTGTGTCCTCGTGCATGCCAGGCAAGTGCTATAACCACAGTTCCAGCCCCAAACATTTATTTTTAATGCACAGTTCTGCAGAACTCCTGGGCTCGGCTGGGCTGGGCTGCAGGCTGCAGGGTGGGCTCTGAGGTGCTCCATGAATCTCTCATCTGTCTTCCACCAGCAGAAGCTGGGACATATCTTTCTCATGGTGAATGCCAGAGCCCCTGATCTGAGCCAACTGCATACACGAGAACACTCAAGGCCTTTGCTCACGGCCCAACTGCTAATATTCCACTGGCCAAAGCAATATCAACGGGTTGGGACGTGCCCTTCACCCACAGTGGGGTGAGGAGGGAGCAACTCCTCCAGATTACCACCTAGGCTTTGGCATCTCCATTCAGAGCTCCAGTCTTGGTGAGAATTTCCAGAGCAGGTTTGAGCTGCAGTTTGAAGGGTCTGCCTTGACCCCAGGCAGAGTTTCTGCTTCTCTCTCCTTGAAGAAAAGACCAGCTCCTCTTTTTGCCTGTCTATGTCTCTGGCTCCTCAATAGTCAGGCCTGGCTCACCATGGGAAGATGTTTGGTGTCGAATAGATTGAGGTTCTGGAGGCATTTTTTCTTCCAGAACAAGCTTACCTCATCACCATGCAGAAGGGACCTGGCCCAAGAGGTCCCAGGATCAGCAGCAGCAGCCAATATTTCAGGCACCCCTTCTTCAGCAGCAGTGGCAGCTCCACGCTGGTTTTACAGGGAAGGAGCAGATCTGCAATTAAAGCCCATAAATCATGCTTGGCCGGGCAGAATTCTCTTTTTTGTCCTTACTGTGTTGTGGGCTCACATTCTCCAAAGGACATGGCTGAGGTTCAGGTGGTCAGAATCAGAGGATCTGACCAACAGGGGGTGGCACGGTGTAAGCTGAACGCACAGTGGGAGGCCTGTGTGTGCATGCAGTTGGTTTCCTCAGACCCCACAGGGTGCACTTTGGGTCCACCCTCCAGAACAGCCAGGGTCTTGTTCCTTGGCAGGGTGCATAGATATGGCTCAAGTCTGCAGCATTTGTGACCCCCTCAGTCGTCTGTGTCTCCTGTCCCATGCAGGGATGCACATTTACTTTATGATGTAGGGCGTTTGCGTACATTGCGATTGAGCCCAGGTGTCCCAGGCCCACAGATCCTGTGCCAGTCAGTTTTCCATTACTGTGATAAAATACCTAAGCTAAACAACTTAAAATGAGGAAAGGTTTATTTACCTTATGGCTTCAGAAGTTTCAGTCCATAGTTGGCTGGCGCAGTGGCAAGGTAGCAAATCTTGGCAGGAGGGGTGTGGCAGAGGAAGCTGCTCATCTCACAGGAGCCGGGGTGTGGGGGAGAGGAAAGGGGACCGGGGTCCCAAAACCCCATTCAAGGGCACACTCTTAGTAACTAGCTTCCTCTCACTAGGTATTACTTCTTTTTTCTTTTTTAAAAGAGAGATGGACAGTGAGAGATAGAGAGGAAGAGAGAATCAATTTTAATATTTAGTTTTTCATATGGCTTTCGTTGCTCGGACACTTCATTGTGTACATGGTGCTGGGGACCTGGGTTCCCAGAACTCAAGCTTCAGAGCCCTTGGAAAGCTCATAGGTATGTTTGTTAAGCTTGTTGGATAGTCCAGCAGGCTACAAAAACCCAAAACAAACAACAAAAAAACCAAAAAAGCAAGGCTGTGAAGCAAAGGAGCTGATGGAGGCTGCACTAGGTCCACGTTACATTTGCGTATTGTTCCCCGCTGCTGAACGGCCATGGCAGAGGACTGAGGAGCCTTTTCAAGACAAGGGCACGTAAATCACATCTATGGGAACATGAATTTTTACACACAGCATAACCAAAGACACGGTGAAGCTGAACTCTTTCTTTTTTTTTTTTTTTTCCAGGGCTGAGGACCGACTCGGGGCCTTGCGCGTGCTAGGCCAGCGCTCTGCCACTGAGCTAAACCCCCAACCCCGAAGCTGAACTCTTAGCAAAACTGTTGGCAACTGGAAATGCGCTGTGTTTATATTTGAGGGGATGATGGAAAAGTAGTGCTCAGACTTAAGCTACCAGATCGCAAGTCTCATCTGCGCCTCCTTCCTGCCCCTCTCCCATCGCACTGCGGGGAGACCTTGGCTCTGTTGCTCAGAGCGGGTGGGGCTTTGGAAGGTGGATTTGTGACTGGTGGTCTGGTTAGTAGCAAACGCTTGGGGGCCTCTGTGGCAGTGCCATTTGTCAGAGCTAAGGGAGGATGAAGCAGGCTCCAAGCTGATGGTGCCCAAGACGGACTTGTGTTTGGGAGAGTCCAAACACCTCATTTCAATACTGAAAAAAGCTGCGGAGGGGCTGGAACGGTGGCTGGGTGGTTACGGTGCTTGCCCAGCATGCACAAGTACACGAGTTCGAACCCCAGCACCACGTACACAGTGACATCTCAGAGCAACGGAAGGCCACATGAAAAGCTAAATAAAAATTGTTTCTCTCTCTTTCTCTCTCTCTCTCTGTCCCTCTCTCTTAAAAAAAAAAAGCTATGGAGCAAAGTTGCAATGTGCTTTCAGCTAAATTAAAAATTTCTACTTTAACCTGATTATCACATGAAGTGAGCATGTTATAAAATATGATTTTAAAATGCACTTGAAAATAAAAAGCATTTGCAAGTAAAAGAGTCAAGTGTGATGGCCCACACCTGTAACAGCAACTCAGGAGACTGAGGCAGGAGGATTGCAAGTTTGAAGCTACTCTCAGCAATTTAGTGAGGCCCTAAGGAACTTAGCAAAACCTTGTCTCAAAATAAAAAATAAAAAAGGCTGGGGATGTGACACACTGGTAAAGCACCCCTGGGGTTTCATCCCCAGAATCAAAAAGGAGGAGGAGGAGGAGGAAGAAGAGAGCGAGGAGGAGGAGGAGGAGGAATAAGAGGAAAGGGAGGAGGAGGAGGAGGAAGAAGAGGAAAGGGAGGAGGAAGAAGAGGAGAGGGAGGAAGGGGGAGAGGGAGGAGGAGAGGGAGGAGGAGGAGGAAGGAGTAGAGGAAGGAGAAGAAGAGGAGGAGGAGGAGTAGGAAGGAGAAGGAGAAGAAGAAAGTAAAAGAAACTGATTAAGTCCAGTGCCATTGTGGTGGTGGTGCTAGTGGTGTCTAGGCATTTCTAGCTCCAAAGCAAAAGCAAACAAACATCTAAGATAGAAAGCCACCAGACTTCCACTTCTGGACAAGTTTGTGTAGACTCTTGTCTCTGTTCTGCCAGTACCAAAGAAAGTCCTAGAAATAATTCAACAGCACCAAAAGGGTCTGTGAAAGGTGGGGAGAGGAAGGCTCCCTGGCTGGGAGCTCAGGAGTTAAAGCATGTGGTAAGCTCCCTGGATGTTCTCTTCATCTTGGACACATTCTGGACTGGGTGCCAAAGAAGCTGCAACCCAGAACCAGCACCAGGCTCTGATGAACAGAACTTTACGAAAAGCCTCCTTTCTCTAGCACATGGACAGGGAAATAGGCAGTCCACAGGTCAGGAACCCTTTTTGACCATGCCCACTTTACCCCCAGCTGAACACTGTGACAACTCCAACCCCATAGCATCGGTGAGGTCTGAAGGGTGGAGTCCCAGCTCCCACGCCCCGCCTAGCAGCAGCAGCAGACAGCCGGGGCGGATGCTCTTCTACTCTGCTGGTGCCAGTAGAGCCAGGCAGGCAGTGTGGACTCCTGTCTCACCCATCAGCACCAGGTGACCCACAGCTGTGCTCTGCTTGCCCTCTGGCATGGTGTCAGCAGAGACAGAGCGGGGACGCTGCATGTCCATCTCCACCCTTAACTAGACAGTGGAAAGAACATATCATAGAGGAAGGACCTAGAGAGAGAGATTTTAAACCTGCATAGAAAGTCTGTAGCGGACAATGGGCCAATCCAAATGTAAAATTAACCAAATTCTGTGTGTCCAAAGGTTTAAACTGAACCAGATAAAGTGCTGCACGCCTGTAATCCCAGTGACTCAGGAGGCTGAGGTAGGAGGATCGCAAGTTCAAGGCCAGCCTCAGCAGTTCAGCAAGCCTCTAAGCAACTTAGTGAGACCGTCTCAAAAAACAAATAAACAAGCAAACAACAGGCTATAGCTCAGTGGCAATGTGACCCTGGGTTCAATTCCCTGTACAAATAAATAATTAAAAGAAAATAAAAAAGTTATGAACTGAACCAGTATGGAATTTTCATACATATACACGTTCATACAAAACACACACCAAATTTTCCACAGGGGTCTCTGAATAGCATGCAAACAAACTACAGTACTGCAAGGGAACAGTACTCTGAAAACTAGGTATTGGAACCTCAGCCTATAAAAGTAAGCCACAGGGTGCTGGAGCGGTGGCTCAGTGGTTATGGCTCTCGCCTGGCATGCACAAAGATGTGGGTTTGAACCCCAGCACCATGTACACAATGAGATGTTGGAGCAAGGAAGGCCACATGAAAAACTAAATAAAATTGATGCTCTCTCACTCACTGTTCCTCTCACTCTTATAAAAAATAAAAAAGCCAAGACTTGCATTCTAAATCTAACAGGGAGAGACCGCCTACTAAAAGGGAAGCTTTAAATAGATATGGAGCCACCTAACATAATATCCAAAAGATCCAAGACACAAGGACCCCTCATCATACCAAGACCCAACAAATCAACCACTTGAGTGAGCAAAGACAACGAGCAGGAGGAGCTCTAGGAAACACAAGTGTGTGTGTTAAGATGACTCGGCTCATGTATTAAACCCTGGAAAGGTGCAGTGACACACACCTAAGGCATTCGTAGAGATGTAGTGGGAAGGGGGGAGGGACAAGGGTGGGTAATTAGGGGGGCTTTAGGGGGTAAACCTGATTTTCAGAATATAAAAATATTATATTGTTTTGTTGGAAAAATAAAAAATAAAAAATATTTTAAAAAAACAAAAAAAATTCCAAATTAGATGACATTAAGAAAATATGTATAGATCTCTACATAAATCTACTGAATCATTTGGTAGCTATCAGGTACTATTATCTTAAAATAAATAATTATTATGTTAAATTTTAAAAAAGATGACTCAGAAGTGTATATGGTTGATAGTTTTCAAAGCTGTCATCTCAAAAAGTTTCCACAAGCAGTTGCAAATGCTCCTGAAACTTTTTTTTAATCAGAAAGTTTCAGAAAAGAAACAGAAGATATAAAACAGAGCCCAACCGAAACTGCACAGCTGAGAAAGGTAGTAACTGAATTTTTTTTTAAAGAGCCAGTCAGATTAACAAAAATGAAGAAAATAAATAATAGATGCTGGAGGGGCTGTGGAGAGATAGGTACACTAGCACACTGTTGTTGGAACTGCAGACTAGTACAGCCCCTCTGAAAAGCAGTGTGGAGAATCCTCAAAAAACTAGGGATGAGCCCACCATATGATCCTGCTATTCCTCTCCTGGGTATTTTTCCAGGGAATTTAGAATCAGCACATTATAGTGACACAGTAAAATCAATATTCATAGCAGCTCTATTTACAATAGCTAAATTATGGAAACAACCCAGATGCCCCTCACTGGATGAATGGATCAAAAAAGTGTGATACATATATAACATGGAGTTCTATTCAGCAATTAGAAACGACATTGCAACTTTTGAAGGTAAATGGATGGCTATGGAAGAAATTATGCGGAGTGAAATCAGCATAACCCAGAGAACCAAGGGTCGAATGACTTCACTCATCTGTGGAGGCTGGAGCTGGACCCTGGCCTTTGAGAAAGGAGTTCTATTATCATGTTTTAAATCCATATAAGATGTAATGTCATACAACCTAAGGCATTTGTAGAGGTGTATTGGGCAGGAGGGTGGTGGATAAGGGTGGGTAATTGGGGGGGCTCTTGGGGGTAAATCTAATTTTCAGAATTTATATATATATATATATATAATTTCATTAGAAGCTTGATTGTTCAACAAATAAATTTCTGAATAAAATAAGAGAGAGAGAGAGGAAGACAGAATCAATTTTTATTTTTTTCATCTGGTTTTTGATTTTCCGACACTCAGTTGTGTTTGTGGTGCGGGGGTTCGATCTCGGGTCCTTGTGCATGCCAGGCGCACTCCAACTGTTGAGCCACTGCTGCAGCCTGGTAACTGAATTTTTTTTAAAAAATTTGCTGGATGAATTCAGTAGTAGATTAGAAATAACAGAGAGTAGAATTAGTGTGACTAGATCTATAAAATTCACCGTATCTAAATAACACAGAGAAAATAGAGTGGGGGAAAAATAAATGGAGCCTCAGACCTGTAGGGCAATGATAAAAGAAGTAGCATTCATGTCATTGGAGTTCCAGGACAAGAGAAAGGGTGTGAAACTGAAAATTGTGAAAAATGATGGTTGGAAATCAGATGAAAGGCATCAATGTGTAGACTCCACAAGCTAAGTGAACCCCAAGTGGAATAAAACCGAGGAAATCCACACCAAGATGCAGCATGCTCCAGCTCCTGAGAGCTATCAGCAAACAAGCCGAAACAAAACCCCAAAGCCCCAGAAACTAACTTGAAAGCAAATAGAAGTGATAAATTATGTCCAAGGGGACAATGATGTGAATGATAGGATTTACCATCTGAAACCACAGACACACAGGAAGGAGCACAACAGTTTTTAAAGGCTGAAAAAACAAGCAAAGACATCTATGAGCTCTAGATTCTACATATCTGGTGAAACTATCCTTCCTGAAGGACAAATAAAGAATTCACAGACATTGAAAGGGAATCTGCTAACAACAGAGTTCTCTTAAAGAGTGGCCAAAGAGGGCTGGATCGATGGCTCGGTGATTACAGCACTTGCCTGGCATGCTCAAGGACCTGGATTCGAACCTCAGCACCATGTACACAACCAAGTATTGGAGCAATTATAAACCACACGAAAAACTAAATAAAATTAATTTTCTCTCTCTCTCACTGTCCCTTTCTCTCTCTCTCTCCCTCTTTTTTTTTTTTTTAAAGAATGGCTAAAGAAACAGAGAACAAAAGATTGCAGAAAGAAATGATAACAGAGGAAAGGAACTTCAGAGAGAAAAACAACGGAATGAATAAGAACAAGGGTAATTGTAATCAAATATCATCTACATTTTTGAAACTCTATTTGAGGGGTTGGAGCAGTGGCGTGGTGGTTACGGTGCTTGCTTGGCATGCGCGAGTACACGGGTTCAAACCCCAGCACCCACGTACACAACTAAGTGTCAGAGCAACAAAAGCCATGTGAAAAACTCAATAAAAACTGATTCTCTCTGTTCTCTCATCCACTGTCCTTATCTCTTTAAAATAAAAGGAAAAAGGGAAAAAATTTAAAAAACTCTAATGGTCAAGGCAAAAATTATAATACCATCTCATATGTTACTGAATGTACACAGAAGAAATATTTAACAGCAATTATAGTTAAAAATTGGGGAAGATGGAATACAAATGGAAGTTTCTACACTTCATTGTGATAAATGCTAATACTAGCGGAGTGTGATTGGTTGCATACATATTTTGTTTGTTTTTAATTTTTTTTAAAGAGAGGGATAATGAGAGGGAGAAAAAGAATCAATTTTATTTAGTTTTTCATGTGGCTTTCGTTGTTCTCACACTTCCTTGTGTGTGTGGTGCTAGTGTTCGAACCCGCCTCCTTGTGCTTGCCAGGCAAGTGTGACACTGCTGAGCCACCGCTCCAGCCTCTGGTTGTGTATACATTTTGCATAACTGGAGAAACCACGAAGAATACCAGGCAAGGAGATATATTTAAAAACAGTATAAATAAATAAAAATAGAATTCTAAAAAATGCTCACGTAATCCACAGGGAAGTAAAAAAGGGAGTAAGAGGAATGAGAAGCAGAGGAAAGCATGCAGAAAACCAATGATAAAAGATAGACTTAAGCCCTAATAATTAATAATTAAGCATACATGGTCCAAATACACCGAAGACAGATTGGCAAAGTGGATTTGAAAAGAAAGCATGGTCCCTGTATATGATGTCTACAAGAAACTCATTATAACTGACATAGAAAGAGTTAGGCAGTTAGAACGCTTGAGTCAATCAAGGGAAAGCCAGTTTTTCCTTTAAGATCAATTTGATATTCCCAATGCTAATGAGAAGGGTCTGGCAAGATAAGTCCATATGCAGACACTCCCTGCTGCTAAGGAAGGAACCACGTTCTTCCTATTGGTGCCTGAGGCTTGAACCATAGCCTAGAGCAGAACTCCCCGAGCCTGTGTCCTAGTTACACGGGGGGCAGAGAAGCAGTGACCAATTGAGGAGAAGACGTCATATAAAAAGGGCAAACCTCACTGCCTCTTGGGCTCTGTCCCCTTCTCCCACTGTGGGGGAAGTCTGCTCTTTTCCCTATGCTTTACTTTCTATAAAACGAAGTCTGTCTACTACGCTTGGCTCGGTGTCCCTCAGTTTCATTCTTCGACTCCGAGAGGACACAAACCTGACATCTACCAAACCAGCATCATAATAATGTAAGTGAGATGAACATCAAAGGATGGAAAAGACATGCAAGAGGAAGTGGTTATATTTGTATTGGACAAAGCAGACTTCCCAGAGAAAAAAACAGGGACAAAGAGGGGCATCACGTGATGATAAAACCCTCAATAAACTAACAAAGGAAATGGGATCCTAGATGGGATCAGTACTGGTCCAGCCAAACCCATGGGTGGAGTTGCCCCTAAAGCAGCAAGCAGCAGGGAGTTCCTATGGGAGTGCCACCAACTGTCCTGAGATGGGTCAGTTGGGATTCCAAAAAGAGAAGCTCTGAGCCAGGGTAGTCAGTCCAAATGCATGTACCGGCTGAGTGCCTGCACATGGTGGGCGGTAATGGGTGCGGGTTTCCATGTTTCCAGCAAGACAAGAGACCCTCTCCCTCAGTGTCTGCAGCTGGGGCTCTCACACTTCACTGGCAGAAATGCAAAAATGCTACAGCTGCTTTAATTAGTTTGGCAGCTTCTTGAAAAACTGAACATGCACTAATCATTTAATCCCATAGTGAAACGAAAACTTATCTTCACACAAAAACTCATATACATGAATGTTCATAGCAACTTCATTCATGGTAACCAAAAAGTGGAAATAACCCAAACGTTCTTCAAAGGGTGAAAGGTCAAACCAATTCCGGGTCATCTGCAAAATGGAACACCACTTATCAATCGATTGTGACTTGCAACAGCTGGGTGCATCTTAAGGGTGTTGGGGTCTGACCTTTACTTTATCAGCTGCCCTGGATCTTGTTGCTGTTTGCATAAGCTCCTTCGGGAGGGGCTGCTAGATTGTACATTGTTAAGCTTGAAAAACAGGGTGTCGACCCGGGGATGTTTTGCATTGGTATCACCTGCCAATTAGTCTAGATCCTTCAAAAGGCGAACGTAGAGGCTTATTGGCCAAACGTGTGCCTCCGAAATCCAGGTGTGGCAATGATCGAGCTAATGTAGAGAGGCCTCGAGGGGGCGGGGTGAAGACCCTTAAAGAAGAGTCTGCAGCCAGCAGTTGGGGGGGGGGGGGGCTCTCCCTCTTTTGGGGAGAAAGCTCCCGCACTTTTCTGCTGGACATGGTGTCCCTGCTCCTTTGAAGGATGAGCTCTTGCCAGCAGCTGAACCTGCCTATGCCTTGATCCTGAACTTCCCAGCCTTCAGAACGGTGAGAAATTGCTGTCCATGTTTGTTCTGGAGTGAAGTCTTGCAGCGTTGCCTTGGCTTGTTTGAGATGAGACAATGTTAGGCATTTTGTCGTAGCAACACAAATGGATGAATAGACTAAGACATTTACGTTGCCTTGAAAGAGAGATGTAAAGCATGGATATATAAAAGAGAAGTAAAGCTCGGATAAAGAAAGACCATTCCGGGTCCCCGGCCTGTGGTTTTTCTCATCCCCAGACTGTCCCTCAGGTCAGAACCCGGCTGGACCGGGACATAAGGGCATTGGGCTTAGGGAAAGCAGTCCATTTGAGGTGGTTCTGTATGAGCCCACATGAACATCCTCAAAAACGGCAAAACTATGAAGATGGAGGACAAGTTGGTAGTTTCCAGAGGACAGGGACAAGGGTGGGTGGGTGGGTGAGACCACATAGCAGGGACATGGGGAAGTTCCCCAGAGATGATGCCAGGTGTGCACTCAGCCTTCCCCCCGCAGCATGCACCTGAGATAGGCACCTTGTAAAGTTGGCTGTTTTGGAGCTTTCGGTCATGATGGGTTGGCTGCTTTGGGCCAGCAGCGTATCTCAACAGCAGCACACCACAGAGCAAAGCTGCTCACCTCCTGTCTGGGAAGCGAGACAGACGGAGGGGCCTGGGGTCCCACAGTTCCCTGGGGGCATGCCCAGCGAGCGAAAAGCCTCCCACCAGACCCTGCTTCTTGAAGTTTCTACCACCTCCCACCCTGGGGACCAAGCTTATACCACATAGGGCTTTGGAGGACAATTCGGATCCAAACTCCAGTAGGAGGTCTCCGTATCCTGGCTGTGTCATGAGATGAATCCATAACGGGGTAAATTTGCATAAAATCACACACACACACACATAGACACAAATGTATGTTCAGAAAAAGTAAAACTGGGTAAGGTCAGTGGTCTAGTGAATGGTAATATCCCAATACTGACTTCTTGATTTTGATGTTGCGCTAGAATCATAAAAGATGCCACCACTGGGGGAAGTGAGGTGAGGGCTCAAGGAAGGGCTACGATCTATTTCTATGTATTCTGCCAGCCTGAAGTCATTTGAAATAATCAGTGGGAAGTAAGCCAGCACTGAGGCTCATTTTCTTCCTTTGAGAGAGAATTTCTAAATTCTGTACCTAAGTCCATGCAGTTCTCCAAAATAATGTCACTTAACTACAGCAAAATCATGTGCTGTACTAGTTGGGGATAGGGAGGCATTTATGTAAAATTTAACATTTTGTGGAGATACAACCATGATCAGATGGGGATGTGTTGCCTTAAACATAGCCCAAGACAAAATATATGTTAACGCTGCCTACATACTTGCTTCAGGGCCAGAAACATGAGCTACTTGAATATTATGTGTGTGTGTGTGTGTGTGTACACTATATATGTGTGCACATGTACCCATGGTTACTTTATTGGGAGACAAAAGAAAGAGAAATCATTATGATATTTCTGTATTAGCAGAGCTAGAAATGGTTTAAGTTATATCTGGTAATAAGTAATGAGAAAATGGCTATGTATTATCTTTATCCATTTTCTGTTACTACAACAGAATACCTGAGACTGGGTGATTTAGAGAGAACAGAAGTTTATTTTGGCTCACAGTTCTGGAGACTGCAAGTCCAAGGACACGGCGCCAACATCTGTTCAACTTCTGGTGACAGTTTCACGCTGCTTCAATTCATGGCAGAAAATAGACGGGCAAGCAGGTGTGCGCAGAAGAGGAAATGTGCAAGGGGTGGACCCACGTTGTTAGAACCAAAGGGTCTCCATTTTGTGTTCTCCCCTCCTTTAGAAGGAAGTTTCCCACGTACTGAAGAATGGGTTACCAAGCTACTAAAATAGTTCCCCACCTGGATCCGGGTTGAACAATGAGGTAATAGGATGTTTCGCCCCAATTGCTAACTGCAAACTCGGCTTGCTTGTTTGACAACAAGACTGGTAACGGGGAGTTCTGTACCCTTTATAAGCCCTGCTACACGGCTAGGAGGTGTGTCATTCTGAGACCTGATGTTTGGGGTTCCAGAGTGGTCGCCACTGGCCAGCTCAATAAAGGCTTTTTTGGCTTACATGAGTGGCTGGAGTGTCTTTATCTCAGTTTGGGTACAACATTTAGAGGCCCCAGCGAGATAAGACTCTCCTAACCACTTTCACCAAAATTAACCTCCTGCTGCAGCTCACTGGATTCCCTCCTGGAGAAGAGGGGAGCTCCTCAGAGACGTGCCTGAGCCTCACTCCTGGGAAGGACCCAGCCCACATCCAGGACATCCCCGTCCCCAGACGAAGCCACCTGTAAATCTGGTCTGGTGAGTCGACTCTTCTGGGGATCAAGGTCAGACGGGACATAGTCGTTTACACCAAGTCCCAGGGCAGGGCGAGACGTTGCTCCTGTCCCCTGGTAGGCCTCCCTGCGTGGCCTAATCTGGCCGTTTGGGTGCTGGAGTGTTGTTGACTGTCTGGTGTTCATTGTTAGTGTTTGGTTCGTGAGCGTCTGTGTTGCCGCTTTGCTTTCTGTGCCAATACTCTCCACGGGAGATCCTGCCACAGGACAAAATCAGTGTACCACCTGTCCATCAGTGTCGACTTGTTTCCTTAATGATTTTCAGGAGTTTCAAAGGAGCACAACAGTTTTTTACTGCTTTGTTTTCAAAGGTCAATTATTTAGAGAAGCTCAAATCTGTTTCCTGTTGGTTTTCTGTATGTGCGCACACCTGTACTGTTTGTCTACATATGTGTTGTACAACATGGTACCACATTGGCTTAAATGAGTACTCAAACTAAATTTAAAAAAAATGGATCCAAATAATTTCTGTTCACGTGACTCAAATATTTAAAGAGGCTCAATTTAAATTGGTTAAACAGGAGTAAGGATATGTTTGAAATTACTAATGCACATGTTTTTCTAGGTGGTCAATCAATTGAATATTGGTTTCTATAAATGTTAAGTGTAACATTCATTGCTTCTAGGATTTTTCAACAGAGACAGAACAGCTTGTGCTTCTGATAACATTAATGGTATTAATCTCTATGCATGCTTGCTAAAAGACATTTGATTACTGCTGCTATGAGTTCAGGTGCTCTTGGTTTCTTGGATTCTATAGGGCAATACATATTTGGGTCTATTAAATAAGTAGTTGGTAAATAGCAGAATTTAAGATTTTGTTTCTGGATCTTCACTAAAAGCAAAACTGTTGAATTAAAATTCTAACAGGTATAAAATTATAATAGGCATAACAACTTTACAAGGAGTACAGAAGTTTCAACTGTTGACTTTAATATAAAACATAGTATTTCACCTTAAGAACAATTGAAAAATTTAAAAATCTAATAAGGATTATTTCTAAATGTATATTTTTTAAAAAAAATCATTAACTGAAAAATCTAGGGAAGAGTCAGCAACTGGGAAAGATACTGATAAGGCAAAATCTAATTCTTCAAGGTTTCTTAAAACATTGGTATGCTCATCAAGATGACTTCTTATGTCTGTTAAGTGTTATTAAGGAAACTAAATCTAGTTTGTATGTGTTTTAAAGTCTTAAATGATTGTTCTAGTGGTTAAATAAGCAACTGTTATTTCAGGATATCACTGTTGACATTCTAGACATGTATGACTAAAATCTGAGAACTAAATTTTCAAGCTTTGTCTGTATTACATAGTTTAAGGCAGGCAAATGAACCAAATGCTGTCTTTTAAACATCGATCATCTTTGACCTGGCTCACATTTGTTTTAAATGCATAGAGGCTTTGACATTGAAAGTTTCATAAGGATTGTGTCAAAATGCAGATTTAAGAAAGGGTCAAATATAATTGGCACATCAATTAAAACTAAGATTTCTCCTATGGTGAAAAAGTGTTCAAGCTTTGTCTAAATCTTGTATAAGTTATGTAGATTTACAGGCAAGGTAACCAGTAAGTGCTTTCTTACATATATTGTATCTGACATAGAAAGTCTGACTTACATTTGTTTGCTTTGACTGTTTTTCTGATCATTATCAGCTTAAAAAATACAATATTTGTCAAGAGTTCTACCTCACCTGAGCTAAGAATCAGCTTCTCACCTTATCTTTGTTGTATTTTCCATGTAAAACTTTAAAACTGTTGCCTATTAGTGTTTTGAGGAACTACTACTTCTAACAAAAAAAGCTGAGTTAAGACATTCCATCACCTACAGGACAGATAAGATATTAACTTCAAGCACTGTTATTAAACTAGATGTTTATCTGAGCCTTATATAAGTGTTATGTAAGTTTACACATTGTATTTCAAAACCTGGATTATGTCTGTTTGCTTTAACTAACCTGTGATTATTGTTATCCTATGGATTCTAAATTTTTCTTCAAATGTTAAATTTAGTTAATATGGGGACATTTCAGTAGTCTTCTGGGGGGTGACGGCCCTTGGGGTACTGAAGAATGTTGATGCACCTGCTTTTATTGTATTTTAGAAAGTAACTTCATTCCTCATCTTCTCCTCTAACTCTTCAGATAATTTAGCAAAGTATAAATGAGTAATATAGATACTACCATAAAATTAGATCATTTCATCAGAATCTCAAACATTGCCAGGAAGCCACTGATGACAATGTTGGGCTGGAAGATGGTCACAGATGGTCACCTCGTTGCTCAAAAAAGTTCTAAACTTCCAAGCTCAGGCAAGTTTCCCATCCCTGGGTCAAGCCCCAGCCTCACGCTGTTCTCTGCTGTCAGGAAGGACTCTCTCCCCTCCAGGACCATCATACAAGCCTCTGGTGCTGACCTGACAACACCAAGGACAATAGGGAATGCCTTGTCCCACACGAAGAACAAAACATAAACAACAACAGCAAACATGTCAGAGTTCAAGGAAACTTCCATTTTAGTTTTTACAGAAATAAGCTTTGACACTATGGGGAAAGGGAGGCTAGAGGTGGGAACAGCCTCAGTTTATCAGGGACAGGAGCGGCAGGTGCAGGCTTACCATGATAAGCATAGTATTAATAAACACCTCCTCCTCAGTACAACATTTCTCCTTGCAGTTTTCAAAAGTTGTGGTAAAAAACACATGAAACTTACCACTTTAGCCACTTTAAAGTTTTTTTTATTAAGGAGTTGCGTTATTGTACAATCATAAATGCATATGAAGTAACAATATGATATGCATTTGTCCTTAAACCAGAATTACTCCCACATCGCCCACACATTTTAGCCACTTTAAAGCATACTGTTCAGTGACATTAAGAAAATTCACATTGTTTGAGTCAGCAGCATCCATCTCCAGAACCCTTTTCATCTTCCCAAATGGAAGCTGTGCCCAATAAACAGCTCCCACTGCACCTGCTGCCCAGCCCCTGGGAACCTCTATTCTACTCCCTTCTGACTCCATGAACATGACTCCTCTAGGTACCTCAGGTAGTGGAATCAGACAGTAATCGCCCTTCTGTGACTGGCTCTTTTATTTTATTATTTTTTATTAGATGTATGTAGAGATACAGTTGAGGGGGAAACATTATCAAACATTCAAGAACCATTGTATATATACTTAGTTATCCAGGGCTAATGCCAAATCTTGGATGCCCATCTTGGGTTTCCCCTGTTGCTGTTTCCCCCAGAAGAACTCCTGAGTTAAATGGGTATCTCGTGGAGGACTGAGATCTCCTTCTGAGATGATTCCCCCATATTCCCACCCTCTAATCTCCTAGGAGTTCTTCCTACACCCCCTCCCCTCCCCATCCTCCTCCCTGTGCCTCCAAGTAATCTAGGGAGCCATCCTCCTACTGCGTTGAGAATTATACAATTTGAAGTTATTGTTAGGTTAGCCGTCTAACCTACTGTTTCCCCATGTATTCTAGCTTCCACAGATGAGAGATACCATTCGGCTCTTGAGTCTCTGAGATTGGGGTACTTCACTGAGCACAATTCTTTCCATCTCCGTCCATTTGGCTGAAAAAGCCATAATATCATCTTCTCGAAAGGCCGAGTAGTATTCCATTGTATATAAGTACCAAAGTTTTTGTATCCACTCATGGAGTGAGGGGCATCTGGGTTGGTTCCATAATCTAGCTATAGTAAATTGAGCTGCTATAAACATTGTTGAAGCCATAACACTATAATATGCTGATTCTAACTCTTTTGGGAAAATACCCAGGGGTGGGATAGCTGGGTCATAAGATGATTCCATCCTTAATTTTTTGAGGATTCTCCACACTGCTTTCCATAGTGGCTGAACCAGTTTGCAGTCCCACCAACAGTGCAACAGTGTTCCTGTTTTCCCACAGCTGCTCCAGCATCTGTTGTTGTTAGAATTTTTCATTTTTGCCACTCTAACAGGAGTGAGGTGGTATCTCATTGAAATTTTGATTTACATTTCTCTTATAACTAATGATGTAGAGCATTTTCTCATATATTTATGGGCTTTCTAGACTTCTAGTGGTGAGAAGTTTCTTTTCAGATCGGTAGCCCATTTATTGATTGGATTATTTGTGAGTTTGGAGTTTAGTTTCTTGAGTTCCTTGTATATTCTGGATATTAGCCCTCTGTCCGAGGTGTAGCAGGCAAAGGTTTTCTCCCATTCTGTAGGTTCTTGATGCTCTTGACTAGATCTTTAGCTGTGCAAAAGCTTTTTAGTTTAATTGCATCCCATTCATTTATTCTTGACTTTACTGCTTGAGCCATGGGAGTTTTGTTAAGGAAGGCGCTGCTGACTCCTATGTCCTGAACCTACTTCTTTTTCTAGTATGTTTAAAGTTGTTGGCTTAATATCCAGATCTTTGACCCATTTTGAATTAATTTTTGTGCAGGGTGAAAGGTAAGGATCCAGCTTCAGTTGTCTACACATGGCTGTCCAGTTTGTCCAACACCATTTGTTGAACAGGCTATCTTTCTTCCACACTATGCTTTTGCTCCCTTTATCAAATATCAAATAGCTAAAGATATGGGGGTTTGTGACTGGCTCTTTCACTTGGCATAATGTCCTCAAGACTCAGTCATATGCTGGCATGTGTCAGAATGTTCTTTCGTTTTTAAGGCTGAATACTATTCCATTGTACGCATAGACCACACTTTGTCTAATGTGTTCATCTGTTGATGGACACGTGTTGCTTTTACATTTTGACTGCTGTGAACAATGGTGCTATGAATATATGTACAAATGTTTATGCAAGTCCCTGCTTTAATTCTTTTTGGTAAATACTCAGAAGTGGGGTTGCTAGGTCATATGGCAATTCTATTTTAATTTTTTGAGGAACCAGAACACTATTCTCCACAGCAAGAGCACCATTTTATATTCCTACCAACTGTGTGCAAGGGTTCCAACTTTTCATGCTAATGGCATGAGGTGCTTCCTTACATTTTAGACAGGACCAACTACTGCCATTACCATCTCTCGAATGTAGTATTGGTGGTCCTTAGGGGGAGACCTGGGTGATGAGACCCTGTGATTCTACCTGACTCCCCCTACATGGCCTGGGATTATCTGTTTGTTCCTCATATCTGCCTCTGAAGGGTAGGATGCATCTTTCGTATTTCTTTATTCTCGGTTTCTAACAAGAAACATCCAATAAATGATGAATTGATCAAATGAGAGGAATTTGTTCCTTATTTCTCCCTTCTCATCCATTCCCTGACGTCTCAAGAGGCTGAGCTGTACTCTATCTCCCCAAGCAAAGCCTCAGGGACAGGGGACAGTGGCCAAGAAACAGTGGACAGGTTCCAAGGACTGCAACTAATTCTTTGGGTCTCATCAGCTAGTGTGGACAAGAGTCAAGCAGACCCATTCCTAAGGTCTGTAAGGTGGCAAGGAAGCAGGAGCTGCATCAATTTTACATGTGAATGTCAGCAGGAACCAGGAGCTTTACAGCCCAGATACACTGTCCCTGATTCCTGGGGACAGCCAGCCAGGGTGGGTCAGCTCCCACTGGCTCTGCTCCGGCTTCCCTGTCTGCTGGGCTAGGTGCACCCTGGGCTCCACAGTGAAAGCGTTGGCTCCTCCTGTGAGTCTCCTGCCAGGTGGAGGCAAAGGAGGCCTCCATGCTCACCCTCGAGAACTCCAGCCTGTTCTTGTTCTCCCCCTCATGGCCATCTGTCTGTCCTGACAGTTGGCCCAGCACAGGACACAGAGTCAACAGCTGTATATAAACTCTAACCAGTTGCCACAGTTGCTTGAGGTCAAATCCCTACAAGAAATCCCACTATCTCTGTCATTCACTATGGTTCTGCTCTCTGGCTGAGACTTTACTGACGTTAGCTGGGACCAATGACGTCAGTTAGAGACTGAAGGTCTGAGTCTCGAAAGGGCACGATTATGGAAGAACAGGGTTAAGTGAAGCCATGAGATGTCCCAGGGATCATAAGAGCCACCAGAGATGGGAGGGCCTCCCAGTATGTGGCAAGGAGGAGTGACCCCAAGTGAGTAGGGGATAGGACAGAGGGTTCATGCCAAGGAATCCCTCACATCTGTCCTGCAGCTGGCTGGGATAAAGAAGAGCAGTTTCTGGAGAGCAAAGCTTTTCTTTCTGGAGCAGTGAGAACTCCGTTTGTCTGCTACAGCGGTGATACAGGTGCATTGTCCTTCGCAGGTGCTTTTCAATGCCATGTCCCTCAGGTGGCACCATGCAAAAGCATGTGGGCACTGGAGTTAGTGCACTAGGGTTTGTGTGTATCTCAGCTACACTGTGACCAGCTATGCAAATTTTGGCAAATTAACCATTTGGGACTCAGTTTGCCCATCTGTAAAGTAGGGGTACCTACTTCATAGGGTTGTTGTGACTGTTTAATGTGTGTAAAACACAGCACATGCCTGGCACACATATAGCGAGTACTCAGAAAGGGTGCTTCTCCACTGGGACTGCGGTTCTGCCCCGTCCCTTCCAAGAGAATGTTCCCGCATCTTGCTCACTCAGGCTGTTCTGAATGGAGCTTTCCCGCTTCTGTGCTTTATTGCCAGGGGTCCTTTTCTGAGAGTGTGCTGAGTCGTCTCCTCTGGGTCCCTCCTGACATTGCACAGGCCTCTGCATGGGACTGAGTCCTTCCGTGGGTGTTGCTGTGTCACCTGGTGTGGGAGCACTGTGTGACCAGTCCAGTTTCCTTCTCTGGGGGACATTGCCTACACTTTGCATCAATTAGGGCAGCTCTGGGGACCTGGGCATTCAGATAAGAACTATATTAATATTTATTGGGAGACAATATGTGCTTATTTTACCAAGCTCATGTCTGTAATTATAGTAAAAAGAATTTAGCAACAAAATTCTTCTCATTGATTTTTGTATTTCTCTGGTACAGTCGTTCCTCAGTATTTGTTGGGGATGGCTTTCAGGTCTACCCCATGGATACCAAAATCCATGAATGCTCAGGACCCTTATAAAATGGTGTAGGATTTGCATACATACTGTGCGCATCTTTCCATATACTTTATTTTTTATTTATTTATTTTTTTTAAAGAGAGAGAAGGACAGTGAGAGAGCAAGAAAGAGAAAATCAGTTTTATTTAGGTTTTCATGTAGCCATCGTTGCTCCAACACTTTGTTGTATACGTGGTGCTGGGGTTCAAACTTGTGTCCTCGTGCATTCTAGGCAAGCGCTGTAAATTTAAAATTATATTTAAAATTATCTCTAGATGACTTTTTTTTTTAAAAAAGAGAGAAAGACAGTGAGTGAGAGAGAGAGAGAGAGACACGGAGATAATCATTTTTTATTGAGCTTTTCACATGGCTTTTGTTGCTCTGACACCCAGCTGTGCATGTGGGTGCTAGGGTTTGAACCCGTGCACTTGGGCATGCCAGGCAAGCCCTGTAACTGCCAAGCCACTGTTTCAGCCCCCTTAGATGACTTATAATACCTAATACAGCATAAATGCTATTTTAATTCTTATAATGCTTTATTGTATAGGGAATAATGACAGAAAGTCATTTTTAGTACATTATTGTATTTTTCAATACAATACAATGACATTTTTCAATACAATAATGACAATGTCATTACATGTTCAGTACAGATGCAGTTTTCCCCTCTGAATACTTTCAACCCAAGATTTGTTGAATCTCTGGATACAGAACCTGTGGGTACCAAGGACTGTGTGTATATCATGGTTCAGCAATCTATTGAAAATTGCTGATTCACAAGAGATTTACAGAAGAGAGAAAAGCAGATTTAAAGCCCCTTCACAGAATTTCCTAGGTCATGTGTGAAAAAAAACAGTGTTTATGAAACTGTCCCACTGTAGATATGGCTGCAGACAGATGAGCTGCTATTTATAAGAATCTGGGAGAGAGATAGGCAGTCTATGAAAAGTAGTGTGTTAGTCAGCTTTTTTTTGTTGCTATGAACAAAAGACCTGAAAAAAGTAATTAGAAGAAATAAAGTTTACTTTGGCTCATGGTTTCAGAGGCCTCAGTTCACAGAGGGCCGACTCCACAGCTCTGGGCCTCAGGTGAGGCAGAAGCTCATGGCAGAAGGGCAGGGTGGAGGAAGGCAACTTAAGACATGGTAACAGGAAGCCGAGAGAAAACCCTGCTCTCCAGGGACAAAATGTAAACCCCAAAGGCACACCTCCAGTGACCCACCTCCTCCAGCCACACCCATCTGCCTACAGCTACCACCTAGCTGATTCATATTAGTGAATTAATCCATGGATTAGGATAAAGCTCTTATAACCCAATCAGTTCACCTCTGAAAAGTCTTTCATTGTCTCTCACACAGGAATTTTTTTTGGGGGACAGCACATATCTAAACAGGTCAGAAACAGAAATAGAGATGGGAGTGAAGAAAGTTCAATCCTGGTAGAAAAATTAACAACTGATTGGAGAATCTGGACCAGGATACTAAACTGAGAATAAAGGAGTCTGAAGGGCTCTGGAAATCAAGATGCCAGCCTCCCTGCGCCTGGCCTTGTACCTGAGAGGGCGGAGGCATAGCCAGTGTGTAGGGCCTTCCTGGACCCAGGCTTGGTGGACCTTGACCCACCTCTGGCTGCTGCATGCTGCGGAGCTCTCTGATGGATGCCCTACGATAGTGCCCCACCTAACATGTACCCCATTGATCCGAAAGCTGCTGTTAGTGATGAGAGGGGGGTTGGTGTTTTTAACACCTTCCCCCAAAGCTTCTATTTTAAACAGAAGTGCCCTTGTTGATGAATCAAATTGATGTCAATTGCCTGACTCAATCACTGTAATTGAAGTATTGGCTAAAGATTGACATAAAGAATTGTGGGGGTTAATTTTCTGTGTTAGCTTGGCTGGGCTAAGGGATGTTCAGATAGCTAAAAAAAAAACAAACAAAAAACCAATAATAACAACAAGAAAACATTATTTCTGTGTGTGTTTTTGAAGGTGTTTCCAGAAGAGATTACATTTGAATCAGTAGACTGAGTAAGAAAGATCCGCCTTCACCAATGTGGGTGGGTATCTTCTGATCTGCTGGGGCCCAGACAGAAAAAGAAGGTAGAAAGGCAAGCATTCTCTTCATTTTTCTGTTCTTAAATTGAGTGAGTTATCCATCTTCTCCTGCTCTCGAACCCTAGCACCCCTAGTTCTTAGCCCTTTGATCATTCTTACCCCAGTGACCCTTCCGCCTCCAGGTCTAAACCCTCATACTAGTAGCAGAACTTCCACCATTGGCTCCCCAGTTCCCAGGCCTTCAGACTCAAGTTAAATCACACCCCTGGCTTTCCTTGGTCCAGCTTGCAGACTCCTATGATAGAATTTCCCGGTCTCCATAACTGCATAAAGCAGTTCCCAGAGAGAAAAAAAAAAACAACTCCTTTTATATATCTGTCTATATCTGACTGGTTCTATTTCTCTGGAGACTGCTCACTGATATGAGCATTGAATCTTAGAAAACAAAAACATTTATTTGAACAGGGGAGATGCAGTCCAAAGTATATTAGAAATTTCCTTTCTTTGTCATACTTCATATGGTAGGGGGAGTAGAAGAAAGAAAACCCCTAAAGCAAGGAAAATAAACAGTAACAAATGTAGCCAGCCAAATCATCAAGGTGCATATCTTAAATACATAAAGAATGCAACCAGGTTAAGAGTTTGAGAAGCAAATTTAAAAGCTTACATAAAAGCTTTTAAAAGACACATCTTATGAGTGTGACTGTGTCCCAGAGCAGGGACATTGAGAGAAGAATCTGGCACCTGAGTGCAGAGGTGTGCATCTTCTGACACCCATCAGCCCTGACAGGCTCGACAGCAGCCTTCGTATCTGGAATCAGAGATGTCGTCGTCCCACACTGTACGCTCACTTCTGCACATCCTAGAAATACGAAGTCTGTCCTCAGGGTTGGACTCCATCCATTTGTCCACAGTCATGACTCAGCAAGGAGCTTCAGTGATGGACAAGGGAATGCTTTGCTTCACAAAGAATTCATTCCAAACTGAGGGTTCAACATCAAAAATGGCTTCTGTCTGCTCTGGAGTTGGCAAAACTGCGATATATTCCTATCATTCAAAATGCATTTTTTAGTAACAGTCTATGTACTGTGGAACTGTGGGGCCTGGGTGAGCCTCAGTGATGTCACACTGCTTCGTGGGCTGAAGAGGGAGCCAACTCTCTGAGCACCTGCTCTTCAGGTTTCTAGGCCATTAACAAAGGTGGCGTTGAACCCAGCTTCTGTGTGCCACACACCTGTGGGGGTCAGAAAGAAAGACAATCTTTGCACAGTCGAAGGCTGAAATCAGAAACGCCAGCTCGGAATCAAACCCGCATTATCTCCTCTGTAGCTGAGTCTCAGAGCAGCTGAGGGCATCTCCCCGGGGGCCAGCTTCCAGGAAAGGTTTGGAATGTCATTCGAGCTGAGAAACCCACAACACATCCCGGTAGCAGAGTTTCATGTATGTATAAAGAAGGGGAAGACAAGTGTTATCATGATTGCGTGTGCATGTGAAGTAAAGGCAAAAAACGCCAGAAGTCAAGGGCCAAGGTCAGCTATAAAGTGAAAGGTAATGCTGACTGAGTTTCAAGGATGAGAAAAAACCATGGCTATCCTGAAAATCTGGCATCTGATTTAAAACGCCACAGAGGAGAAAAATAAAAAGATCATATTCTCTCTTACACATATTTCAGGGATTTGACTGCCCAGAGATAAAATTAAAGAACAGAAGTCATCAATACAAGCTTGAAGGTGCATTCGTGTAGCCATGGTGGGTGAAGCATGAGCAGAAATAGCAGGCTGATTTAAAGGAAATCAACTAAGCTAAGAATACCCTTGTTAGTTGCTCCAAGAAGCTTCCTGAGTGATAGGATTCTTATTACGGAGAAGGGCACAAAGCGATGGATTTGTCTCTGCATATTCAGCAAACACGGGAGAGTTTGTGAAGTGCAGATGATTTCATGGCTCTGGGACACAACTTGTGTTGATCGTGGAAGGAAAAACCAGGAAACAGACAGGTGGCTGGGATGCTCAGGGACAACAGATAAAGTGGCTGGGAAGAAAGAGGGGCAACATTCTGGGGGAGTGGATAAGATTGAGATATGAGTTAAGGGCACACTTAGAGGGTTTTGACTGGCAGTCCAGGAGCGTGGAGTACCATTAGACACTACGGGAGGTGGGGAATCTGTCAAAGCAGGAAAAATTATGTTGACAAAGCGATTTCCTGCTTTTAAAAGATTTCTTAAAACTTTTTGAGTGCTATGGCTTGGATATAATTTGAGTGTGTCCCCCAGGGGTTTGTACGTTGGGGCTTGGTCCCTAGTCTGTCAAGGTTGGGAGGTGGGGGAACCTCTAAGAGGTGGGACCAAGTGGAAGGTGATTAGGTCACTGGGGCACTGCCCTTGGAAGGGATTAATGCGGCTGTCCAGGTTGTTATAAAAGAAGCAAACTGGTCCCACCCCGCTTTCTGGCTTCCTGTCCAACCAGGCCACCTCTCCCTGTTGCTCTTGCTCCCACCATAGTGCCATCTGCCGAGAGGTCCTCCCTAAAACTGAGCCAGTACCAGCACTGTGCCTTTGAACTTTCAAAACCATGAACTAGATAAACTTCTTTTCTTTATAAACTCCTAGCTTCAGGTATTTCATCATCACAAAAGAAAACAAACGAAGACAATGAGTTCTAAGATACCTCCATCCATTGAAAAGGGCTTCTTACCAGGCTTCTTTCTCCTATCCCATCTCTCCCAGGAGGGTTGGGTAATCTCCAGGTTGACTCTTTCGGTTTTTGTGATGTACAGTCCCAAGAAGAGGGAAGAGCAGAGTAAGAAGAGTCTGAGAGGCCAGGGCTGGGGGCTGGAGGAGTTTGGAAGAGAAGCCCTAAGACATGAAAGGGGAGGAGAGACAAACAAATACGATTTTCAGGAATGTTTTTATGGGTACTGTATCTCCTGCATGACACTAAGGAAACATAAAGAATATGAGCAATTCTGATAAATACAAGTGGACACAAACTGCATTGCTTTGGCCAGGATGTCAGTCTGAGAGCAGCCCACAGGAATCGTAGATTCGAGGGGGACAGGTTAATATGGGAGTGTAACTTATGGAATATGACCAGGAAAAGGAGAGAAAGTGTAGAGATGATCAGGAGATGCTTGTAATGGCCTGGGGCTTGGGGACCCATTCACTGCAGAGGAATAAGAAAGTGGCGAAGATTTCAGTGTGGAGTAGTGACGTAAAGGATGGAAAATAGGATTCAAGTTGGATGCTGCCGAGGTTTAACTGTGTTCCTTAAGAATTCATGTGTTATCTCCTCAGTAAGGGCCAAATTCTGTACCAGAAAATGACCCATCGCATGCCTAACAGAAAAGTAATGATACAAATTACGTTCTCTAATCAGAATTAGTTAAACTTCGAAATTAATCATTGGCGTATTTAGAAATTGAAAAATAAATGAATTCAGACAACCTTAAGGGAAATAGAAAAAGTGGTTTGAACAAAGAGAAATAAAAATATAGACTATTAAAACAACAACAAAAAAAGAATTCATGTGTTAGGGCTGGAGCAGTGTGGCTCGGTGGTTACAGCACTTGCCTCACATGCACAAGTACTCAAGTTCAAACCCAAGCACCACGAACACAACAAAGTGTCAGAGGAATGAAAGTCCCATGAAAAACTAAATAAAAATTGCTTCTCTCTTTCTTTCTCTCTTTCTCTCTCACTGTCCCTATCTCTCTTAAAAAAAAACTGCTTTACCTTTAATATCACAATTAAACAAACAAACAAACAAAAAAGAATTCATGTGTTGGGCTGGAGTGGTGGCTCAGTGGTTACGGCGCTTGCCAGGCATTTGCAAGTACATGAGTTCAAACCCCAGTACCACGTACATGATGATGTCTTGGAGCAACAAAAGTCACATGAAAAACTAAATAAAATTGATTTTCTCTCTCTCTCTCTCTCTCTCTCTCTCACTGTCCCTCTCTCTTAAAAAAGAAAAGAAAAGAATTCATGTGTTGTTGGGAGGCTGAGGCAGGAGGATGGATGGCAAATTCCAGGTCAGCCTGGGCAACTTAGCCAGAGCCTGTCTCAAAGTAAAATTTTAAGAAAGATCTGTGAATCTGTAGCTCAGTGGCTTCCTTAGCACACGCAAGGCCCTGGGTTCGATCTCTATTACCGAAGGGAGGGAGGGGTGGGAGAGAGAAAAAGAGGGAAAGGAAAAAGGAGATACGGCTTGCTGTGGCCTGTGGTTTCAGAGGTTCCAGTTGATGCTTGGTTAGCCCAGTTTTGGGCCTGTGTTGATGCAGCACATCATGGCAGAAGCACAATGCAGAGCAAAGCTGTTCAGCTGGTGGCCAGGAAGTGAGAGGAGGAAGAAGGGGCTGGAGTCCCACTACCCTTCAAGGGCATCACCCCCTGCCCCTTGGCAATGATCTTAAACCTCCCACTGGGCCCCACCTTCATAAGTAGCATCATGAGCTAGGGACCCCAGCCTTTACACGTGGGCCTTTGGGGTTATTCCAGAGCCAAACTGTGACAAGAGTCACCCTGCACACTTCACTGCGTAGTACCCGGAGGACTGACTTTCTGACCTGCCTGTCCCCGTTTTGCTGGTAACAGCTGTTCTACACACTGCGGCCCGCGGTCACATCATCTCTATGGGGATCCTTCATCCAGCTCCAAGTCCTCACTTCTCCTTTCTAATCACCTTCTTTAGAATGCACTGCATTTAATATGGAATAAAAGTTTTCCTTTTTTCCTGGATCTTGGTTAAACCCTTTGCCAAGAGAAATAAAAATACTTCAGCTGAATTTCACATTGAATTTCTCAATAAATATTTGAAATGGTCTTAGCAGGTTACTCCTTTTAATGTTTTCCGTTATTGCTAGGGCTTATAATTCCTTGGGTGACATTTATGATGACTTCAGGAATTTATGACATTATTACTTTGAAAGTGAACTTAGAATTACTTGGGATAATATGTTATGAATAAGAAGGCATCTACATGGAAATTAACTGTCTTATATGGTTTATTTTATCTCTTTTAAAAACTCTTGTGGTCTATGTCTCAAAGAAATTATTTTATTGTTTTCTGTATCACAAAAAGCAAGTTTTTCTTGGCCAGGGGTACTGAGAATTGAATCACTGAACTACACTCCCAGCCCTTTTAATTTATTTTTTGTATGAGACTGGATCTTTTTTCCCCATTTTTGTTATTGGTGCATTAAAGTTGTCTATAATGATGGGGATTTGTTATTACATATTCATACATGCATACCATATAGCAATATAATTTGGGCACTATCAATTACTCCCCCCAAAACTCCCCTCATCTCCTCCTATCCTCTCATCCCTTGCTTCTGCTAATGCCCCTGATTGTGTGGGAATTATTCAGTTTCCTAGGAGTACAAAAGAGGCTGGATCTTGCTAAGCTGCTGAGGGGCTCCTTAAGTTGCCAAGGCTGGTCTTGAACTTGCAATCCTTCTGCCTCAGCCTCCTGAGTTGCTGGGATTACTGGTGTACACCACCACACCTGTCATCAGGAGTTTAAAACTTTAAAAGACACTATTAAATTACCATTGCCAAAGATCCCACCAGTTTATATTCCTAACCACAAAGTGGAATGGGATCCATTTGTCCAAATCCTGAAGGTCTCTTTCAAATTGAATGTTAGTGGTCCTAAGAGATGCTTGTGGCCATCTGATTGACAAAACTCCCGTTGCCATTTTAATTTTCATTTCATTGATTACTAATACTGTCATGTTTTTCTTCATTATCACCCAGTATTTCTTCTTTTTGTGAAATGCCCACTCACACCCTCTATCCACTTTTCCCTTCAGCCTTTTTCATTGACTTCTTTGTGCATTAGGAATAGTGACCTTTTCCCCCCATTATAAATGTTACAAGTGGGGCTGGAGTGGTAGCTCAGTGGTTACAGTGCTTGCCTGGCATGCACAAGGATGAGGGTTCGAACCCCAGCACCACACACACAGTGAAGTATTGGAGCAATGAAAGCCACATTAAAAAGTAAATAAAATTGATTCTCTCTCTCTCACTGTCCCTCTCTCTCTTTAAAAATAAATAAATAAATAAATGTTACAATAATCTTCTTCCCCTCTGTTGTGTATTTAAATTTTTTGATGGGAAGTCTTGCCATATAGAAATATTTAATTTTGTTGTTGTTGTTGTCAAATGGGTCCTTCAAAATAAAGTCAGAGTTTCACGGCATGTTCAAGAGGGGCCTTCACTACCTCCACCAGGTGTTTGATAAGATGTTCTCCACCCTGAAAGAGCAAGGCTGACTCCCAGCCCTGAGCAACAACCTCCCTGCTCAGGAGTCCTCTGTGCTGTTTCTTTGTTCTAAATTCGGGTCCAGAGAATCTCACACTTGATCAAGAGTCAGAATCCCCCAGAGGGTATGAAAACCCTGATTGCTCAGCAACCTCGATTTCTGATTCAGCAGGTCTGGGAGGGATTTTGTCTTCCAGCCAGTTCATAAGGGACACTGAAGCTGCCACTCTGAGACCTCACTTAGAGAACTACACTGCACTGCGCTACAACATTGGTGTGAAAATTTGACCCCTCTGCAATCTATTCACTTGTCCTTACTGCTATTGTTTCCACCCCAGAGCCTAGTCTCATCATCATTCTTGGGAAATGCTTCCATAGCCTCTTCTCCCATCCACTTACCACTGCAGCCAGAGAGATTTCAAGATTGGACCATGGTATTTTCTTCTTTCCAACTTTTCCCTTGTGGCCTCTGGACCATCTTGTGACAGTCTTGTGGATCTTCCTGAACTTTCTGCACTCGGCACGGCTGTTTATGGGAGCTGGAAAATGCCGTGATCTCTCTTGCCCCGGGCCCTTTCCACCTGGTGTTCTCTGGGCCTGGAGTACTTTTTCTTTGCCCCTCACAGTGGTATTTGGTCAATTTCACGAGATGTAAACTTGAGTCACATTTATTGTTAGGCTTGTACTTGGATCAGATTGCTTAGCTCTGAATAAACTCAGCTGACAACCAACATCACGTATCAAAATGGCTTAATGTTTTTGGCTCGTTAAGTAGCCCTGAGGAACACCATAAGAAGAAGTGCATAGTTTTCTTAGAGAAAAATGGCCTCTAAAAGAAAGACACTTTTTAACGATGGTGATAGAAGTGAAAATCATATGAAGAACTTAGAATCCATAGTTAGAATATAGCAGCTTTTATGAATTAGCCATTAGTAAAATGGGTGAGTCTACCACATTTAAATACTGTGTGTAGAAACAAGAAAAAAATCATCAAAATTTTTAAACTTTGTTTTGGCAGTGAGGTAAATTAATAATCAATATTCCTCAGGGATGATATAGGGTTTATTTTATTGATAGATTATATTTTAATAGTTTTGTAAAAATATGGAAGACTTTATTCCAATACTTATAGGCTTGTTCAGTGTCTAAAAGAGTCACTGGAAATTTTCTAGTTGTAATTTTTACATGGGGGGGTGCCTTAAATGCTTTAGTGCTATTTTGGCACTAAATTGGAGATTTGTTAAGGCCTCAGGCTCTGTGCTTCATGACTGTTAGGGTCTACACTGGGGTTTGAGCAGAACTCTTCTGAGCTGGGGGAAATGGAGTGACAGATGGTGTGAGTTAAAGGGCTGGGGATTGAGAGACTTGGGTGAGCAATTCAGAATCAATGGTGAACAGAAGTTGTGCCTTTGTCGTAGTTTGGCTTACACAAATGAGTGTGTGTAAGAGAAAAGGATTCCACCAGTGGGAGGGTGCCCAAACTTTGGATGCTTCTTCAAGTTCTAACAGGAGAATGAAGTAGGAAACAAAGGGCTTTCTTTTTCCATCTTGAATGTGCCTAAGGAACAATCATTGTTGGAGTTCTGATTGTATCTTAGGTAATATAGGTAGTGATTGTGCTCTCAGTATGTCAGTTTTAGATGGAGAATCTGGAAGTTTTACACAATTGGTGCTAGGCCTAGACCAAGAAATTAAGGTCTCCTGGCTTCTAACACTGTGTTACATCTGCATGGTTCTTTTCTTTGATAAAGAAAAATAAAATTCAATAAATACTTAGGAGTATTTTTTATATGCAAGGTGCTGTGGTGGGTGTTTGGAGGTGAGGGTGGGGGATATGTGCAGAATGCATGCTGGGTCACAGTCCTGCCCTCTTCACGTTGGGTTTGTGAAGACAAAACATAAATACTGGCAGCCTTCACTTTTCATAGTTTGATGTGCATGAAAATCAGTTACCTTGGTTTATTTAAGTAAGGTCAGGGTTTCAGCTTTTGCAGTTCAAATTTCAGTTACCATGGCATATTAACAGTGAATCACTGCAGAATGACACTGGAAACTCTTTAGTCCATAAATCACCCTGTAAATAACAGACACACATCACCATCAGTGACCATTCATGGCATTTCTTTCAGTGTCTGCAGGGATTAGCCACCCCACATCTATTTCAGTTCATGTGCTGCCAGCAAACTCTGCAACTGTGCCACCTCCTTGGTTCTCAAGTGTCAAACCCAGGTGGCATTTTATAACAAGGGATAACCAAAAGGAAGAGTTAGCTAACAAAGATGAAAGTACATTACAGAATCAAAAAGTGAGAGGGAGGGAGGTGAATTCTGAATGGGATGTAAACAGAGCACGTTGATGTTAGCCATCGGCTCTGGATCTTTGTCTTTGACTTATGACAACAGAAATTCAGACACAGGGGTTTGACTCAAACAGAAGGGAATTTTATTAGGGTTGAAAAATCAAGAATTTGCACAGTCCAGTGGCTAAAATTTCCCAAATTCCTGGAGGACAAAGGGTTATTATCTTAAATAGGGTCTTGGGTTACCCAGCAGAAGGAGACTTCTGCAGAGAGGGGTAAGGGGAAAGGGGAAGTCCATAGGGAAGGGGATGAGCTTATCATAAGCTCACATGTTTCCTAGGACATGCATCCCATGTTCTGAGTGGGGGTAGATTTGGGCTTTTTAATCAGGGTGGGCTGGGCATCTGATGGCATTGTTCTGGAGGAGTGCTGCTTTTAGCTGGTCTGCACTTACTATTTATCCCAGTTTCAACTGGATCAAGGTCTGTGGTCAGTGCCTTCTGTTTTAGGATCCTGTTGAGCCTCTGTTTGCTAGTGTAAGCAAACTAAGCCCACCTTGAGAAGAGAGTGAAGGGGAAATGACAAGACTACAGGAAATAGCTGTGGAGACCAGGTGCTCTCGGGGCTCCTCCATCCCTTCATTGATCCTGACACTTTGGGAGAAACTCTAGTTATGCAGCCAAAAGGACTCACTGACGCAAGCTTAAAAGACATAAATGCAAAGGGAGGTTGTGATAAAAAGGATAGAGTGTGCCCTGGTTGGGGTGACACATGCCTGGAATGCCAGAACTTTGGAGGCTAAGGTGGGACAGTCACTTGAGTCCAGAAGTTAGAGACCAGCCTGGGCAACTTATTGAGATCCTGATACAAAAGAAGCAGGAAAAACCTAAGAAACCAGAAACAAACAAATCAAGAGATGCCCCAGCAGAAGTAATGACAGGGAAAAAAATAGAAAGCTTCACATTAAAGGAAATCTCAGATGTATTTTGTAATATTGAAAGCACCATTGGGAGAATGTTGGAGTGATCCAAACTTAGAAAGCAGTATGCCTGCTCACCAAGACAGAAAAGTTACTTGCTACACATTCCCGGTTCTACCAATGAGAAGGCAAGTTCTGTTCAAAAGAACTTTCACAAAGAAATAGAAAACTTTAATTCTCAATGTTTCTAAGTTTTAAATTATAATGTGCTAATATTCACTTACTATTTCTTTCTTTTCCCTATATTTTTATAGCTGCCAGTAAGAGTGATTTTAATGTTCTGATAAGTATTTTAAAATGTCAATGAAAAATCCTGTTTCCTTCATTGCTTATTAAAATTTCTCTGGATGGTTTCAGCTTGTCTGTTTTTTTTCCAGTTGCACACTATTATGCAAACTGAGGACTACCTATACAAGGATAATTAAATTGCAGATTATACAAGAAGATATGATGATACAACAGATATCAAAGCAACATAGGATTAATTGCCAATTAATTTTTATAGTTGCTAATTTCTGTAAGAGGTCAAGGGAGGGAAAGATCTTTCCAGGCTGGGAAGAAATTGATGGTGATGATGATGATGATGTTGGAAGACCCAGAATTTCCAACTGGCCAGACCAGTGGAAGAAAGGAGGCATTGCAGGAGAGTAAAAAGTGACCAGAAATTCACAGCAGCCCATGTAATGTCATTGTTATTAATGAGTAAGGTAAGCTGATAACCTTATTCCTTTTCCTTTTCTTTTCTTGCTTCTCTCTCTCTCTCTCTCTCTCTCTCTGTGTGTGTGTGTGTGTGGCACTGGGGATTGAACCTGAGGAGGCTCTAACACTGAACTACTACCCCAGCCTTTTTATTTTTTGAGGCAAGGTCTCACTGAGTTGCCCAGGCTGGCCTCAAACTTGAGATCCTCCTGTCTCAGCCTCCTGAGTAGCTGGGATCAGAAGCATGCACCACCACACCCAGTTAAAGTAGATGTTTTGACTCTGGAATTTATTCTCCTTCAAACATCTTTCTTAACAAATCATTTGATGTCAGAGTGTGTGTATAAAAAGAGGTTTTTCAAGCCAAGCATGTTCAGATCACAGACAGTATGGAATAGTGCAGAACAATTCAGTTGGCTTGGCTAGTACATTGTGCATGGGCACCTTTGCTCATTATAGAGGCTGCCTTCAGCTTATTCCTGAGTAAAACATTGCTTCACGGATGTTAGGAAGTCTTCCCTGAATAATCTGTAATCATTATCATCGATATCACTATCACTTATAAGTGTATGGCTTTAAAGTTTATTTTTACTTTTAGTATAAAACAATGAGAATGGAAAGAGACAGTATGATGAGTTGAAGACTGAGGCACCTTGGAGAGCTAACACTGTCTCAAGGGCAAGGATGCTTCTTGGCTTTTGAAAATGTAGGCCCTGTATTGTGAGATCCATTAGTAATTTTAAAAGAAGCAAGAATCCTGATTTTATGTGAAATTTCCCAGATCGAAAAGGTTGGCTCAAGTTTTTACAAAATATACCCCCTTGCAGTGCCAACAAGAATGCCCCTGGCCCACGTGCCAGTTCTGGCGGCCGGTTTGCAGCTGCTTTGCCAGACAATGGTACTACTAGATGCACAGCATTTGTCTACTTCTGACAAAGCCATCGCTATAATGTAGTCATTGTTATTATCAGTCTGCATTTGGGGGAACGGTCTTCTACAGCTTAACTAACTTGTCCAAGGAAGCATTGGTGCTAGGTATGGACCCAGTCATCTAATGCCCTTTTTGATGATTTGTCCTCTTCTGCATCCACTTCATAAAATGTGTTCTTCAGCTGCAAGAACCAAATGAAAACCTCAACTGCCAGCCTTCAAAAGGACCAGGTAAGCTCTGCAGAAGCACGACCTCATGGTCGGTCTCTCTAGGACATCACCATTGCAATCAGTTTGAATCCATTTCTGTCCTTGGTCTAAATGAATGATAGCTAATACGGCTTTCAAGTGATTCCTCACCATTATTGTGCCTCTTACCTAACCCCTGTGCTTAGATTTAGTAGCAGTACACTTGGAGGTGTCCTTCCTGACCAGTACTGGGAAGCATCATGTTGCCCATTAAGTTCAGAGTCACATGATGTAAGTCAGTAGAGCTGAGGATGTGGTTAAAAATCCACTTAAGAAAAACAGTGGACTTGCTTTCAGCATGTTCTTAAAAGATCCACATTTCCCACGTGGAGAGAGCACCCTTGGCCTGGATCAAGATTTTAGGCTACTTTAGCAATAGATGGGGGTATGGCTGAGGTCTCAAAAATCCTTTACCATACACTTAGTAGTTTTAGTTTGAAAATTGTAAAATATATCTAATCTTAGTGATAAAAACATCTCAGCAATGCAATTACAAAATATCTAACTTTAAACCATGTAATGACTCAGGGAATGCCCCAAGCAAAACTAGCTGTAAAATGTTCCCTTAGTAACTGATTAGATCAGATTTCCTAATCATTATTGTAATAATATGAGCATTGGTCCAAAATGATTATTTTGGAATAATTGATCTGTAGTTCAACATCACTTGACATTAGTGAATTGCAATTAGAGTAATAACAAAATACCACTACACACTTGTGAGAATGGCTAAACACCCCCAAACTGACCAGGCCAACTACTGGAGAAGATGCAGAGCAACAGAAACTTTAATTCTTTGCTAGTAGAAATGGAAGACTTTTGGACAATTTGAAAAATGAACTAATATAAAAATTATGTTCATATAAAAACCTGCTTGCAAGCACTTATATCAACTTTACTCGTAATAGTTCTAAATTGGAAGCAACTGATAGGTCCCTTGGCCAATGAGTAAACAAATGTGGCATGTCCATACAAGAGCAATTAGAACTGAGCCGTTGAGATACCAATTTGACTCTTAAACAAATATGGATACATGAAAGAAGTTAATCTGATAAAACCACATACTATAAGATGCCAACTTTGTGACATTCTGGAAAAAGCAAAACTACAGACACAGTAAGAAATTCAGTGGTTGTCAGGGGCTTAGGAGTTCAGGAGAGGATTGACTAGATTAAGCACAGGGAATTTTTTTTTCAGGATGTATGATACTGTAATATTGAATTTAAGCATTTGCCAAAATCCTATGGCTGTTTTTTTAAAATTAATTTTACAGTACAGAGAGTAAACTTCAAATGAACGAAAAAGATAGGAGAGAACTAGGGATGTCGCTCAGTGGTCAAGCACTTTCCTAGCATGTGTGAGCCCTGGGTTTGATCCCTAGCATCACCAAAACAAAACAAACAAGCAAACAAAAATTAGAGGTTGAGGAACCCAAAATGAGGTGCAGAATCTGACAAAAGAATCTAAATGTACTACCAATGTCCACAGCAACCTTACTGAAGAGGGAAGAGGAGGGCTGACCTAAGCAATTTTGTAAAAGAGTGGAGTCTGTACCCTGAAGGCACAAAGAACTGTGCATATGCCCTGGACTCTGGTTGATAAAGTTGTGTCCCATGGTGTTATGTATTAACAATTCTGAAGTCACTGTACTTGTATACTGGAATTAAATAATTAAGCAAATGATGCATATTAGGTTTTTCACCACAGGTTTGGGAGGTTACAGATAAACAAGGGCAGGAGGCTAGAAGAATCCATGTAGCAATGGATTAAAGGTGGAAACCTTAGTCGAACTCTCGCTTATCTTAATATAGAGATGGCTGCATGCAGAAATACTTATGGATATACATACATACAAGGTTAGTATTCATACTCGTATTTCCTTGCTCTGTCAGCTGTGAGGACTTACAAGCAATGATGCCCCAGGAGCAATGAATATTTCTACTGTCCAGAGGTTGGTTTCTAATACCACCTTCAATAGAAGGAACCAGCTCTCCTTGGAGAATGGCTGAATCAGGATTCAGGCTAGAAATACACACAATGAACCTGAAGTGTCTCGCAGTGCCAGAAAACAAGATGTGCTCACTAAAAATAGCGCCACAGTGATGGGGATATGTTAATGGGACACAGGAACCAATGAAGGAACTCCCGATACACAAAGCTGGAACAGAGTGAGCAACAAAATAAAGTTGTCATAACTCAAAACATAATCATGAGTCCACATATGTATATCAAAATGATTGAATATATAAGTAACTAAATAGTGAAGTAGCAACAAGTCTCCTGAGCAGAATTTCAACTTCCATAGCTATTCTTCCCTTCAGAAGGTGAAACATGGATCTTCACTCCATAAGCATAGATTGAGCTTTGTGATTTTCTTCCAAGGAGTACAGTATGGCAAGGGGGAAAGGAGTGACTTTATAGTGGAGAAATCTGACACCAGTCCAGCCCAGCAAGGTCAACATCAGCGTGATGAATCACTGTGACAGTGTGTACCCTTGATATGATGCGAGGAGAATAGCACTGGCCTTGGGGGTCTTCCTCCCCAAAACGCATCTAGTCTAACCCTGGAAAAAAGTCCAGAATTATCCAACTGAGAGAAATTCTGCAAAGCATATAACCAATAGTCTTCAAAATGTGGAGGTCATCAAAAATAAGGAATGTCTGAGGCTGGAGAGGTGGCTCAGGGGTAAAACACTTGCCTGGCATGAGGGATCCTGGGTGGCATCCCTAGCACCACATACACAAAAAAAGGAAAAATAAAAGCAGATGAAAAAAATCGACTCTTTTTCTGTTCGGTCTCTGAGGACCAAACTCAGGGCCTTGCGCGTGCTAGGCAAGTGCTCCGCCACTGAGCTAAATCCCTAACCCCTAAAAAATATATTTTAAAAAAGAAGGAATGTCTGAGAAATTGTCATAACCAAATGACACATGAAACCAAATGAGAAACCAAATGACATATGAAAACTAATTGTAATGTGTTGTTCTGGATAGGATTCTCAGACTAATAATAATAGTAATAAAATAATAATAATAATAATGAAAACAATAAGAAATTAGGAAGTTAGGGAGAAAACTAAGACTGAAGCATGGACCCTAGTTGATAATAATGTGTCAATACCATTCCTCTACTTGTGGTATGTCTGCTATATTAATGTAATCTGTTAAAAATGTGGGAAACCGGATAGAGAGTATAGGAGAGCTCTGTACTATTTTTGTACTTACTGTGTAATTCTGAAATATGTTCTAAACTAAAAATTTTTATTTTATTTTTTAAAAAGCAGGGCAGAGAGTGAGAGAGGGAGAGAAAGAGAGAATCAATTTTATTTATTTTTTCATCTGGCCTTTATTTCTCTGACACTTGGTGCATGTGGTGCTGGGATTTGAACCCAGGTCCTCACAAATGCCAGGCAAGTGCTCCAACTGCTGAGTTACTGCTCCAGCCCTAAAAATTTTATTGTTTAAGAAAGGTAAATCAAATTATTATACCTCTGCTTCAAGCCCTTCCAGTCAAAAAATTCATACTGAGCAAATCCCAGGTTCCAGTCACTGCGCAATTTGCTGAGGATTTAATCATGAGTAAAGACAGCTTTGACTCTTACTTAATGGGTAGATTAGACCTTTTGTAGTTCTGGAGAAAAGGTCCCTGGAGCCAGGAGAGTCTGTCCAGGAGACCTGACCAGGTCAGGGATGCAGGGAAGCTCCTCAGAGATGAATGAGCTGGGAAGCATATCATGGTAGGAAATTTGTAAAAAACCATTGTGGTTGGTGAAAGGTGTTGGAAGGTGAGGCTGCCAGGGTTGACAGGGCCCAAGAAGGAGGCTAAAAGGCCCTTTTCAGGATTCTGGCTTGTCCCAGAAGTGATGGGGACAACTGAGTCCTGTCTCTACTCAACTATATGATAGAACCTACTGTCACTTTTGCTTTTGATTACATCTTCAGCACCTAGTGTAAGGCCAGGAACAGAAACCTGACTTACTTTTAAAAAGTTATTTTTGGAAATAATTACAGATCATAAGAAGTTGCAAAAAAATGCACAAGGTCCTTTGTGTCCTTTATCCAGTTTTGCCTAATGTAGCATCTTTTATAATCATAGCAGAGTCTCAAAAACTAAGAAATTAGCATTGATACAATGTGTAGAACTTGCTCAGATTTTGGCAGTTTTATATGCACTTATTTCTGTTGTGTTTGTGTGTGTGTCATTCTATGCCTTTTAATTGGGTGTGTAGATTCCTGTAACCACTGTAGTCAAGATACCATTCCCTCATCACAGTAGAGTCCTGCTCACCACACCCTCCCTAACAACTGTTATCATGGGTTCCTGGAACCTTTATTCTATTCTCCATCTCTGTGCATTTTATTTATGAGATTCTCAGAATGACCTGACCACATGTGGAAAGCGGTCCCTGCTTTGGGTGGGTAGAGTGGATTGGAGGAGCCAAGGGCAAATAGGAGAATATCTTCCCAGAGTAGAATTGATGGTGGAGGAATGAGCATTGTCGAATGAGCAAGCTGGAAGCTGCAGCAGGGGATGGGTTTTGTGAATTTGTTATTCTGGAGGAAGAACAAGTTCTGGTGAAGTCAAATTCCTGGGGGTGCTATGGCAGGGGGCATCTAGGGTGCAGAGAAACAAGACATGGAGATGAGGGTTCCAAGGAGTTAAAAAGCCGTAGATGCTTATTGAGTTGTCCTGAGGATGTTGAAGTTGCTCAGGATGGTGACAGGGCTTAACTGGAAAAGCCACAAGAGTGAACGAGAGTTCTCCAGTCACACAGAGCAGAGAAATGAAGAGTAGGTTTGGTCCTGACTCTAGCTTGTTAGCTAGCACAGGGGTGAGCCAGGTGACACTGCGGAAATGCTTGTTATAGCTAAAGGGCAGAAGCTTCCCAAGTTAGAACCATCTGTAAAGACACGAGGAGCAATCTGAAATCAGGTTCTAGAGCAGCTTTTGTAAATGACAGATTTACACTAAAGAGAGGGAAAGACCCTTGCCTCTCTCTCTGAACCTAAAGCTGTAGGACTTGAATAGGAACTTACACTCAGGATTGTAGCCATGAGTCTGACACAGGTGAGAGATAGATTTGAAAGATGAGACTCGGCTCAAGCAAGCTTCCATGATACCTGAATGCCAGCAGACCCAAAAAGCAGAGAGAGAGCGCGCACAAGGGCATATTCATCTGCTAAGGTGGTAATATCGAAGCAGTTTCCCTTGGAAATAAAAAATTCCAATGTGCCCTTCTGAGTATTGGGATGAAATTGCACTGTCCTGCTGTCCTAGCCCACGATGTGAATCATTCTTGTGTCCAGGGTATCCACACTGTATATCCCACCCTCTGCTAGTCACTTAGTAGCCATCTCACTTATCAGACCAACTGTTGTGACATCACAACATTTGTGTTCACGTGACCTTTATGTAGTCCCTATGTCTCAGCATCAAGCCCACTCATGATGAGATGGTACTTCATCTCATCCTGTAGATGTTGTATCATCTCACATCATCAGAAGGGTGAGTACAATGAGTTAAGAGCATATTCACATAATTTTCATTACAGCATCTTATTATAATTGTCCCATTTTATTATGAGTTATTGCTAATCTAGTACTGTTTTATTTGTAGATTAAACTTTATCATAGGCATGTATGTAAAGAAAATATACACATATAGGGGTTGGTTCTATCTGATTTTAGGGTTCTTAGAAGGTGTCCCCTGCAGTGAAGACTACTATACCACAAACTGGGTAGCTTAAAACAACAAATTTAAAGTTGCACAGTTGTGGAGTCTGGAAGTCCAAGATCAAGGTATTGGCAGAGTCACTCTGCCTCTGTCACCTGTAGGGGAGAACCCTTCCTTGCCTCTCCTATCATCTATGTATTTTACAGCCTCCTTTGTAGCACTTGGCTTATAGAAGCCTTTGTGTTTCTTTTCTTCTTATAAGGACACCTGCCAGTTTAGATTAGGGCCCACTCTAATGACCTCAGCTTCACTTGATTACATCTGCAAAGACCATATTTCCAAATAGGTCATTTGCAGGTACTGGGGGTTAAGACTTCAACATATCTTTTTGGAGATAAAATTCAACCCATAGCAGTGGGCTGGGCATCACCATTGTACGTAATATGTTCTCATTGTAGATCTAAAAAATCTTCCCTTTATGGGAAGGAGCAAGTGAGGGAGAGACAAACCTGAAACCTGCATTGCAGTTCTTCCCCTTTCAAGAGTTCAAAGATGCAGAATAAGTTTGTCCTCTGATGGTTTTCTAAAATTGAGTGAAACCTGTTTTTCTTTTTAAAGAGAGAAGGACAGTGAGAGAGAGAGAGAGACACACACACACACACACACACACACACACAGCGGGATCAAGATCAATTTTTTTTTTTAGTTTTGTACGTGGGTGCTGGGGTTTGAACCTGTGTACTTGTGCATGCAGGGCAAGTGCTGTAACTGCCAAGCCACTGCTCCAGCCCCTGAGTGAAACCATTAAACAATGACTGTAGACTAGTTAGGCATTGATCTCAAGAAACTTATTTTTGAAAGGACTGATTTGCTATACATTTTTTAAAAAAGGTTATTGAGGAGTTGTGTTGTTGTACAACCATAAATGCATATGGTAACAGTATGAAATGCCCCTGATCCTAATCCAGAATCACCCGCATGTCACCCATACCCATCTCTTGACTCTTCTATATTCCCCCTATAACAGATTTAAATGTATGTATATATGTGTATATATACATATGTGATATATATATATATATATGATTGTGTATTTTTCAGAATTAAGTAATTGCATAAGTATTATAGTATTGTTTGGCTTCTCAGGGGAGTAAAGAGTAAGCTACATTATTGATTCCCTCCTAGATCCCTCCTTATTACCCCTCCCTGCCCCCTCACCCCCACATACCTACGGTTCCCTGAGATTATGTGTTGATTTGACTTTGGTGAGTCTAGTACATGAGCCTGACCTTACACCCAAGTCTGGGTTTTGCTCTAGCTTCCACAAATGAGGGAAAACATTTGACCTTTGAGTCTCTGGTTTTGGCTAATTTCACTCAGCACAATTTCTTCCATTGCCATCTATTTATCTTCAAAGTCTGCAATATCATTGTTTCTACTAGCTGAGTAGAACTCCACAGTGTGTGTGTGTAAAAAATATATATAAAATGTACCACAGCTTTTGGATCCATTCATCTAATACATCTCTTTTTTTTTTTAAAGAGAGAGAGAGAGAGAATCATTTTTATTTTGTTTTTCATCTGGTCTTTGTTGCTCCAACACTTTGTTGTGCATCTAGTACATCTTTTAACAAAGACAGATTTTCTCAAAATTTTCAGTATGTTAAAGCCCTTTTGAAAGATTTCAGGGAAAAAAGGAATGATTTTAGAAAGAAAGAAATGATAAATTGTATTTGGTATTGCCTAATGGGCGATGGGCAAAAGAGTACCCGACAGGACTGTTTGAAGATTTGATGAACATATAGGATGGATGTTGAAAATATTGATACTAGTTTACATAGCAGGTTGTTAAACTTCTGTGGAGAATCACATTAGAGGTCCCCTGGGACAGTGATCTGCATATTAATAAGTTATGTTAGAACATTTATAAAGCAATTCTCCTTATCAGTGTGTTTATGAATATCAGGATCCTTAAAAACTTTCTGTGTTCTGTCTTTAAATATACTATTATATCATTCATACAAAATTTCCCTTCTTTCCCTCTTTCCCCCTTTCAAAGGCATTTTTCCCTGGAAATTGCAGGGTGATGCTGCTCTGTGTCTTCTATCCATTCTGGAAACATCCACACACAGCTATGGTGGTTTGATCCTAGTTCTCCTTAAAGAAGACAATGAGTACTCTTTTACCTCCTGTGGAAATCGATCTCTTCCTTCTCCATGACTTATAATTCAATCAGAATTTTTTTTTCCCAATCTGTCTGCTCCTTTGTGTGGACCCACTTAGAAGTGGCATTAAGGATTGCAAGTCACTAGGATACCACTCAGTTCTGTGCAGCAAATGATACCGTTGCCCTGAAACACTAATTTACCTAAGAATAGCCTACTTTTGCTAAATTACAAAGGTAATTTATGAAATTTTACACAGGAGGTAATTTCCTAAATGGTACCCTAGTAGTCCAAACAAGCTATTACAGCTTGCAGTCCTAGCAAACTTACTTTGAGGATATGAACTATTGGAAAAACTATCTGGCTCCATAATTCTACTGATGGGCTTCCTCAAAAACTCACCCATCTGTGTTCTCCCTACCAATGCAGTGGACTGGTAGCCTTAGAAAGGGTCAGAAGCAAGGAGCAGGAGGGCATTGCTATTCATCTTCTGTGATACCGGAAGCCAGGCCACACCGCACCCTTGTGCCCATTAGAAAGGGACAAGTCCAGGCCAGGGTGCTTGGCCTGGTGAATGAAGATCAGTCAGATGCAGCTGTGTTCACCCTGCCCCTTGATGCGGTGTCCTTGTACACAGCACAACTATACTTGGGGCCCAGCAGCCCCTCATCCATTACATCAAGTAAGAGCCCCAAGGCACCAAAAAGAGGCACCTGGAATCTGGAAGAACTTCATTCTAGCTACAGTCCTGCTGGTCACTAATGAATGATGCTGGACAAGTCTCCTCTTTTCCTTCACTAGGCCTCTATGCCCATCTGTGTAATGAGAATTAGAACATACACTTTATGTGGTGATGCTTATTTAGTTTGTTTCTTTCTCTGTTTAGAATCTAGAAAATGAACTCTTACATGCAGCATGAGGAAACAGATTGGACGGCACAGAGCTGTTCCAATTAGAAGCAGGATGGGCATCAGCATCGCTTGAAACCCCGGGAACCCCACTCTCCTCAGAAGGCACACAACCTGGTGCTCAGGGGTCCAGACAGCTCTGAGACATTCAAGGACTTTAGCCCTGCATTCTCAGCTTCCTAGGGACCCCAGGGCATTGAATTCAATGGGTCGTGTGTGTGTGTGTGTGTGTGTGTGTGTGTGTGTGTGTGTGTGTGTGTGTGTCTGATGGGGCAGTGTTATAATGCACCTCAGGACTGTATGCAAGGACAGAGAAATTCATCCACGGTGAGCTGAGCAAGAATGATGAAGAAGGCGTCTTATAGTTGCAGTGCATTTCAAGCTGGCAAATCGTTATTTCACTCCTCCACATCCTTTTAGCCTTTCAATGGTCCTGTGGCTCACCCCCACTTCCAGATGATGAAAGGGTTGCAGGAATATTGAATAGCCTGCCCCTGATTATACAGCTGGAAAGAGTTGCCAGTAGAGCCAGGTGTTTTGATTCCAAGCCTACTGTTTTTTTCCACTGTCTGTATCTCAGCTGCCTGTCTTGAGTAATCTGCAGCAGATTAAGTCTGGGAGGAATAAAGAGTTGACGTCCAAATAGCTATAAATCCGCAGCAGGGCAGACAGTATACGTTAGCATCTAAAAGGCTGCAGAGGTGGCAGAGGGAGAGCTGAATGAGGTGTTCACAGCCACAGTTTCCTTTCATTATATAAAGGGTTTGCTTGTCAAGCACCATCTGGAAGATGATATGCAGCCACTTTTCCATGATGAATGAAGACATGCAGAGGCGGATTCCAGGAGAACAGCATATACATCTTTGTTCAATGATGTCAGACACAAAATTGAGTTGTTTAAAAACTTGCTTTCAAATATAGGGACAAAAGTCATGGTACAGGAAGGTCATGTTGAACTTGGCCAAGCCAAGAATGTGAGGTTTTCATCCAAAGTTGTAAACAAATATGCTTTTGAGTGGAGATTTTAATAAACATCTTTTTTCTTTTTTTTTTTTTTTCTGTGCTGGGGATGGAATCCACAATCTTGTACTTGTTTGGCAAGTGCTTTACCACTGAACTACAGTCCCAGTTCTCATAAACATTTTCATGGTAAGGTAAAAACAGATACAGAAATCTTCTCAAATCAAATGCAGGACTGGATTATAGGGTGGGTGGCCCTATAACCACCTCCTCAGGCCTTGTAACCACTCCCTCAGGTCAAGAAATTAAAATTTGCGGGCTAGAGTGGTGGCTCAGCAGTTATGGTGCTTGCCTGGCATACATGAGGACTCAGGTTTGTAACCCTGTACCACATATACAATGAAGTATCGAAGTAAGAAAAAGCACATGAAAAACTAAATAAAATTGATTCTCTCTCTCTTAAAAAAAAAAAAAGAAAAAAGAAATTAAATTTTGCAACCAGGCATGGTGGCGCATGCCTATAATCCCAGTGACTTCAGAGGCTGAGGCAGGACCATCACAAGTTCAGGGCAAGCCTTGGCAATTTTGAGAGATCTAGCCTTAAAATAAAAAATGAAAAAGGCTAGGGATGTGTCTTGGAGCCCCTATGTCCTATCCTCAATACTGGGGGAAAAGAAAAAAGAAAAAGAAAAATTTTTAAACTTTTCCATTTATCCCAGAATTCCCTCCATATGCCCATCTCGATGACAATCCTCTTCCTTCTCCCCTGTAAAAATCACTGTCTGACTTATAGTCATCACTGCTTTCATTTTCCTACAGTTTTGTCACTCAAGAATCTGTCCTTGGGAATCCTCAAAAAATTAGGGATGGATCCACCATACGATCCTGCTATCCCTCTTCTGGGTATTTTTCCAGAGGAGTTAGAATCAACACGTTACAGTGACATAGCAAAATCTATGTTGATAGCAGCTCAATATACAATAGCTAAATTATGGAACCAACCCAGATGACCCTCACTGTGATATATATACACAATGGAGTTCTATTCAGCAATTAGAAACAACAATATTGCAGCCTTTGAAGGTAAATGGATGGCAATGGAAGAAATCATGCTGAGTGAAGTTAGCCAAATCCAGAGAGTCAAGGGTCAAATGTTTTCACTCATTTGTGGAGGCTGGAGCTAAATCCAGACTTGGGTGAGACGTAGTCAAACTCATGTACTAGACCCACCAAAGGTGTAGCAACACATAATCTAGGGCAACCATAGATATGTAGGGGAGGAGGGGGTAGGAGGTAAGTGGGGGAATGGGAGAGTGAGAGAGAATAGGGAGGGATCTAGGGAGATAGCAATGTAGCATACTCTTTGCCCCCTTGAGAATCCAAATAATACTTATGCAATCATTTAAGTCTGCAAAATTCACAGTCTAAGCATTTATATCACTTGTAGGGGCAAAATATAGAAGATTCAAGAGACTGGGGTGTGGCAATGTGGGGGTAATTCTGGTTTAAGAACATATGCATATCATATTGTTACTTTATATGCATTTACGATTATACAATAACTCATCTCCTTAATAAAAAAAAGAATCTATCCTTGGCTGGAGCAGTTGCTCAGTGGTTATGGCACTTGCCTGGCATGTGCAAGGATATGAGTTTGAACCTCAGCACCATGTACACAACAAAGTGTTAGAGAAATGAAAGCCAATTGAAAAACTAAATAGAATTGATTCTCTTTCTCTCTCTCTCACTGTCCTTCTCTCTTAAAAAAAAAAAAATCTATCCTTAGGGTCTGGAGCAGTAGCTTAGTGGTAGAGAACTTGCCTGGCATGTGCGAGCACTCAGGTTCAAACCCCAGCACCACATACACAACTAAGTGGAGGAAAAACAACAATAGCAAACATGAAAAAACAAAATTAGCTCTTTCGTTCTTTCTCTTAAAATAATGAATCTATCCTTACACACTATAGTGTTGGCATGCCCATTTAAAAACTTTGATATGTCTTTCTACAAGTTTCTCTTCCATACCCTTCTTTTCCCGGCGCTTGATCTGTTGGAAAGTCCAGGCCAACTGGCAGTTTGGATTTGGCTAAGTGCTTCTTCTACTGTAGGTCAACATGCTATTCTGCTTCTGCATACTGGCAACTGGTACCAGACACTGGACTGGAGTCTGGTGGATCCCCTTTGCAGAATATAAATGATATTCTTTCTTCAGGAGGCACATCATGTCTGGTTTTCATTTTTTAATTTAAGCAGCTGTTTCTGTTTTATGCCTTTATCAGTTCATTGTGGGTAGCAAATGGTGATATTTTAATTCAGTATTATTGTTTTTCAGTTACCAGTTGCAATGTTATTGTAAGGAGGCATTTCCCCTAATTTGCCATAGGTTGACCATCTCTAATCTGAAATGCTCCAGAATCCAACACTTTTTGAGTACTAATATGACATCACAAGTGGAAAATTTCACACTATGAAATTTTGTTTCAAACTCAAAATTATTAAAAACATTTTATGACATTGCCTTAAGCTATGTGTACAAGGTACATATGAAACATAAATGAATTTTATGTTTAGACTTGGAACTGACTCCAAATCCAAAGTCCAAAACATTTTTGGTTCCAAGATTTTTGGATAAGAAATATTCAACCTATGTCTTGTGTGCCAATGTTATATTTCATGTAGAAAAGACAGGATAAATGCTTATGCTTTTTCTTATTTGCCAGTTCTTAAAGATAACGAATTGTTTCTTTATTGTTCTCTGAGCGCAACCAAAAAGTTTAAAAAAATTTTGTTATGAGCTTCTTGATTGAACTTCATTTTGTAGGTCTGGATGTATTGCAATGAATGTCTTTATTGATATTAACATTTTTCCATCTTTAATAAAGTAGGAACATCTAAATCAACTTCCAAATCTTTTTGGCACTGATCATTTAGTCTTTCATAACCCAGGCCTCAGATCAGCCACTTTTTTACTAGGGTGATCATTGTTTCTTTGTTGGACAGAGCTGAGAAACACACACACGGACACACACACGCACACACACATGCATGCACACACACACACACACACACAAAGTTAGTTGCACAGATCGACAAATTATCTTATGAATTCATCGTGCTATTTCCAATTTCAATTCAGGACTACAGGGTTTTTATGTAACCTAGCCTATATTCTGTCTTTAACTCCTTTTCTCTACCCAGTTTTCAGGATAAAATTAGAATATCCCATAACTCCTCATTTGCTTAATCCTGTATTATGCAAAGTATCTCACAATAATGTCACCAATACTACCCCAAACAAGTAATTGCTGAAAGCAGTAAAGTTTTTGCACTTGTTCTTCCCCTTTCAGCCAACACACTTTCAAAATAGCCATCTTATACCTACTTCATCAGACCATACAACCCTTGCATAATACACTTTTTTATTTGATCTTATTTTAAATAACAGCTTTATTGAAACATAATTCACATGCCATAAAACTTGTACACTTTTAAAGTGTACAATTCATTGGTTTTTAGTATATTCATGGGGTCCTGCAGCCATCATTGCTATCTAATTTCAGAACATTTCCATCACCTGAGAAAGGAATCCACTAACAGAGACTCCTGTTCCTCCTCACGCAGGCTCTGACAACTGCTCACCTATTTCCATCTCTAACAATTTGCCCCGATGGAGTGATACAGACTGTGGCTTTTTGTGATTGGTTTGTTTCACATTGCTCAGTGTTTTCAAAGCTTACCCATATCATAGTATGCATCAGCACAGTACCTAATTACTTTTTATGTCTGAAAATATTCTGTAGTTTGTGTATACCACATTTTGCTGCCTGTTCATCAATTAGGGGATATACAGGTTTTATCATTTTTCAGTCACTGTGAGCAATAGTGGTATCAACATTCATATGCAGGGGTTGGAGAAGTATGCAGGGGTTGGAGCAGTGGCTCGGCAGTTACGGCGCTTGCCTGGCATGCACAAGTACACGGGTTCAAACCCCAGCACCCACGTACACAACTAAGTGTCAGAGCAACAAAACTCACGTGAAAAACTCAAGAGAGAAGGATAGTGAAAGAGAGAGAGAGAGACAGAATCAATTTTTATTGAGTTTTTCACATGGCTTTCACCGTGAAAAACCCAAGAGAGAAGGACAGTGAGAGAGAGAGAGACAGTGAGACAGTGAGAGTGGCTGAGCCACTGCTCCAGCCCCTGTCCTTCTCTCTTAAAAAAAAAATCATTCATATGCATTTTTTTTTGTGTGTAAAAATGTTTTTAGTTCTTTTGGTTATATGCCTGTGATGGGAATTACTGGGTTATGTGGTGCATTAAGTTTCACATGTTGAGAAACTTCCAGAATGTTTTCCAAAGAGGCTGCACGATTCACATTCCCACCAGCATGCACGAAGCTTTCATTCCTTCTGTATCCATCCCGACGTTTGTTATTGTCCATCATTGGTCATATTTGTTTTGGTGGGTGTGAGGTGATACCTCATCATGATCTGATTTGCATTTCCCTAATGATTAGTGCTATTGAACATCTCTTCATGTGCTTATTGCCATTTTTCTTTTTTGGAGAATTACACAATTTATTTTTTTCTCTTTCTCTATTTTATTTTTTGATCAATATATTATTTATTTATTTTTAATTAAAGAAGGGAGTTGTTATATAATCATAAATGTGTATAAAGTAACAACATGACATGCATTTGATCCTAAACCGGAGTTACTCTCACATTGCCCACATCCCAGTCTCTTGATTCTTCTATATTTTGCCCATAAACAGATATAAATACCTATATCTATCTATCTATCATCTATCTATATATGAATGATTGTGAATTTTCCAGAATTAAATGATTGCAAAAGTATGTTTGGCTTCTAGTGGGGGTGGGGTAAAGAGTATGCTACGTTGTTGATTGTCTCCCTGGATCCCTTCTTATCCTCCTTCCCTTCCCCTCTCCCCACCCCTCCCACCCCCCATACCTATGGTTCCCCTAGATTGTGTTGACCTTTGGTGGGTCTAATACATGAGTCTGACAGCTTTTCTCACAAGCCTGGGTTTTGCTCTAGCCTCTACAAATGAGGGAAAATATTTGACCTTTGAGTCTCTGGATTTAGCTAACTTCACTCAGCATGATTTTGTCCATTGCCATCCATTTACCTTCAAAAGTGCAGTATTGTTGTTTCTACTATCTGAGTAGAGCCCCGTTGTGTATATGTGTGTGTGCGCGCTCGCGCGGGCGTGTACCTCAGAGCTTTTGGATGCATTCATCCAGTGAGGGGCATATGGGTTGGTTCCATAGTTTAGCTGCTATGAACACTGCGTTTGCGGTGTTGCTGCACTGCGCTTTTCAATTTCTTCTGGTATCCCAATTACTCTTAGATTGTTTCTTCTGATTTCATCACAGACATTTTGAAAATTCTGTCCATGTTCTGTGAGTTTTTTTTCCTTTTTTGTCATCCATGCACTCAAGCTTATTCAACCTATCCTCATTGTTGGAAGTTCTTTCTTCAAGAGCTGAGGTTCTGTTTTCTATAGAATTTAGTCTATAGACTAAATCCTCTGATGTGGTTGACTATAGATTTCAGCTCCATTACTACCTTTTTTTTAGCGTGTCTATTTCTTTGATAATAAGTTTTTTTTAATCTCTTGAGTTTTCTCACTTAGTCCCTTTATTAAATCTTCTTTTAGTTCATTGTTTCTTTTAGTAATCAGATCATTGATAATTTGTTCTAGGTTTCCATACCACTCCCTGTCCACAGGTTCTTTGGTAGGGGAATTTTGGGTTTGAAATGAACCTTTTCTAGTTTGATTCCTCATGTTTGAAAGTCTTCTTCTAGATCTTTGAATTGAGGTTCCCTGTGTGGTAGCAAGGCAAGCCTCTGGGCACTTCTTCCTTGCAGGTCCAAGGGTCAGGCCAGGCACTGACCACCTTCTTCCAGAAAGCTGCGTTTGCCTAGAGCCTTGTTTTGTTGTACCTTTTGGATCTACGTTCCAGGACTTGGATTTGGAACCTAGTGGGATTGCTGGGCAATCTGCTGGGTTGTTGAAGCTAAGTGGTAGAGGTGCAATGATGGGTCTTGGGGTCCTGGAGACATGAGCTGGGCTGGAATGGACCAGCCTACAGGCTGCACTGTGATCTGGAATCCTGTGTGGTGGAGATGGGTCCAATATATCGGGACCTGGTGGGTATGTATGATGGTGAGGTGGAATCCAGGCATAGGGTCTTCTGGGTTTCCTGTGTGCCTCTGGGGCCAGAGTCCTGGTCCCACTTGGTGGCAGGGCTAGGTCTGGGTGCTGAGTCACACAATGTAACACAATTATTAAATGATTGCTGCTAATTTTCACTGAACAAATTATTTTAAAAATTTATGTACTTTCCCCAAAATAGGGATGATGTTGAATCTACTATATACATTTAAGTGTATATAAGAGTGTTCCAGGGTATAAAAGCACATTGAAAAAGCATATAAAGAGGCTGGAGCTGTGGCTTGGCGGTTACAGTGCTTGCCTGGCATGTGCAAGTACGTGGGTTCAAACCCTAGCACCACGTACACAACTAAGTGTCAGAGCAATAAAAGCCATGTGAAAAGCTAAAAAAAAATTGATTCTCTTTCTCTCTCTCTCTCACTGTCCATCTCTCTTTAAAAAAAAAGAAAAAAGAAAAAGTATATAAAAACAGGAATTCCTGTTTAACTTCTTTTGCCTTATAAAGCACTCATTTTCACTTATTTTCTGAAGTATATATTAGTTGTCTGATGTAATTAGATGTATGTAAGAGGAACACAGCACAATTTGTATTTATCTTTAACTTTACATTGAGCAGACAAACCACTAAGTCATTCTATACATCTATCTATATCTATCTATATACCTATCATCTGTTATTTATCTTTGCCTTTACAGCTTGTATTAGTCAATTTTTCATTGCTGTGACTAAAATACCTGACAAGAACAACTTAGAGGAGGAAAGATTTATTTTAGCTCACAATTTCAGAGGATCCCATCCTTGGATATCTGGCTCTATTACTTGGGGCTGGTATAAGGCAGGATGTCATAGGAGAAGGGTGTGATGGAGGAGAGCTGTTCCGTTTATGGCAGCTGGAAAGAGGGTGGGGAGGGGAAGAAGAACCCTTCCAGGGCATGTCCCCAGTGACCTACTTTCTCCAACTAGGTCCCACCTCCAAGTATTCCAATTAATCATCAACCCATTGATGAGGTCAGAGCCCTCATGATCTAATCATTGCCCCAAAGCCCCACCTCCACATACATGAGATTTTGGGGGACATTCTAGATCTAAACCATAACACAGCCTATGTATTTTTCCCTAGCTTTTTTGGGGGCATAATTGACAAAACTGTATATATATTTAAGATGTATAATATGTTGAGTTGATATACTGATACATTGTGAAAAGACTTCCACAATCAAATGATTACCATTACATCACCTCACATAGATCCCATTGTGTATCTGTGTGATAAGAACGTTTAAGATCTATCTTTTAGCAATTTTCAAGTACGTAATACATTATTTACAATAGTTGCCATGCTGTATTTTAGATTCCCATGTTGTAATTGAATCATTGCACACTTTGACCAACATCTCCCCATTTCCTTCACCCACCTCCAATCTTTGGCAGCCATTTTTCTACTCTTTCTATGAGTTCAATGTTTTTAGATTCTGCATATATGAGTGATCACACAGCATGTGTCTTTCTGTGACTGTCTTATTTCACTTAACATATTGTCCTCCATTTTCAGGCATATTCTTGCAGTGACTGGACTTCCTTGGTTTTCATGGCTGAATATATTCACATATATTGCATTTCTATTGACAGATCGGTGGATTTATGTCTTGGCAATTGTGAAGAATGCTGTAATGAACTTGGGGTGCAGATACTATTGAGGTACTAATTTTTCTTCTGTCATTGGTAATTTCTTTGCTTCCTTGGAGAAGCATCAATTCAGATCATTTGCTTAATTTTTAATTAAGTTACTTATTTACTTATTGTTGACTTTCGAGAGTCAAGATTTTAGACACTTACCAGGTATATAATTTATAAATATTTTCTCTCTGACTATGCAATGTCTTCTCATGTTCTTGATAGTGCCCTTTGAAAGAAATTTTAAAATTTGAAGTCTGAATCACCTATTTTTAATTTTGTTACTTGAAATTTAGGTGTTATAGCTAAGAAATCACTGCCTAATCCAAGGTCATGAACATGTATATTTAGGTTTTCTTTAAAGAGTTTTCTATTTTTCTGTCTAACATTGGGTTTTTCATGTACTTTGAGTTAATTTTTGTAAATGATGTAAGGAAAG
>PVKS010000106.1:225163-272840 GCA_004027875.1 Aplodontia rufa
TACAGTTTTTTTTTTTTTTAAAGACAGGACGACAGTGAGAGAGAGAGAGAGAGAGAGAGAATCAATTTTTATTGAGTTTTTCACATGGTTTTTGTCACTCTGACACTTAGTTGTGTGCATACCGGGCAAGTGCTGTAACCGCCGAGCCACCGCTCCAGCCCCTTGACCCTTGAATTACAGTTTTTTTTTTTTTTTGTTTGTTTGTTTTTTTAAGAAAGAAGGGACAGTGAGTGAGAGAGAGAGAGAGAGAAGCAATTTTAATTTAGTTTTTCATGTGTCTTCTGTTCCTCCTGAGACTTTGTTGTGTGCACAGCGCTGGGCTTTGAACTAGTGTACTTGCGCATGCCAGGCAAGCTCTGTAACTGCCCTGAGTTACAGTTTTTAACATTTGCTTTGTTCCTTTGCTTTCTTTGTCCTTTTCAGGAGTTCCTTTCAGTCGGATGTTGGGTCTTGTTTAATACTCTTAAGATATGCAGATCTTTGTCTCTCAAATCTTTTCTTTAATGTCTTTATGATTTAAAATTTTTTCTCCTTTTTTTGCTCTTTGGGTTGTTAATTTTTTTTTTTGAAAGGAGGGACAGTGTGTGTGTGTGTGTGAGAGAGAGAGACAGAGAGAGAGAAGCAGTTTTTCTTTTATTTAGTTTTTCATGTGACTTTTGTTCCTCTGACACTGTTGTGAACGTGGTGCTGGGGTTTGAACTCTGTACTCACGCATGCCAGGCAAGTGCTATAACTGTTGGGCTGCTGCTCCCGCCAGGGTTGTTAATTTTTTATTGTGCTTATTCACTCTGGTAATTATTTCAGTTTAGCACTTTTTTTCCTTTTCTGCTTCATCTTTAAGTCCATCCATCATCTATTCTTAATCAGTATATTAAGTGTGGGGTGGGGTTTAAATTGAAATTCTTCTTTTGAATTTTCTCTTATGTGTGTCCGATTTCTCCAGTGCCATTCATTGTAAAGGTTCTTTTCCTTCTGCAGTGAGTTGATTTTCACTTTTGTCAAAAATCCATTGAGCTTATTTTGGGCCCTATTTGTAAGATCTCTACTCAGTTCCAGGGAACCAAATGTCTATCCTCTGCCAAACCCCAATGTCTTGATTATTAATCTCTGTAGTAAGACAATATCAGGGACAGTAATTCCTCCACTTTGGTTTTCTTTTTTGATATTGGTTTAGATATTCTGGAGCCTGTACTTTTTGTCTACATTTAAAAATGATTTTTCTACGTCTAAAAATAAGCCTTGCTGGGATTTTGATAGAAATTGCATTAAACCTGTGGAACTGTTTTGGGAGAACTGACATCTTGACTGTCCTGAACTCCTAATCCGTGACGGCATCCTTTTCCATACCCAATCTTTTAGAGCTCTTTTGCAGGGAGGGGGTTGTTGGGGATTGAACCCAGCATCTTGCACTTGCTGGGCAAGTGCTCTATCACTGAGTTGTATCTCTGCACCCAATCTTTTAAGTCTTTCAAAAATTTTAAAAATTTTATCATTGGAATATCTAATTTTGTGTGCCGGCTTTGCTGGACTAAAGTATTCATATATCTGGTCAAATATTATTCTGGGTATATTCTGGATGTTTCTGTCAAGGTGTCAAGGTTTTTTTTTTTCCTTTAGAGAAGGACAGTGTGAGAGAGAATTTATTTTATTTAGTTTTTCATGTGGGCTTTGCTGCTCCCAAATTTTGCTGTGTATGCGGTGCTGGGGTTCGAACTCGTGTACTTGTGCATGCCAGGCAAGCGCCATAACCGCAGAGCCACTGCTCCAGCCCCTGTCAAGGTGTTTTATGAATGACAATATTTAACTCTGTGTGGACTTAGCGTGAATTAGATCCCCCTCTACAGTGTGCGTGGTTCACCATCTAACTGGTTGAACTGACTTCCTCCAAGCCAGAGGGAATTCTGCCTTTGAATTCAAACTGTGGCTCTTCCCTGGGTCTCCAGCCTCTCAGTCTACCCTGCAGCATTTGTATTTACGAAGTCTTCACAACTGTGTGAGCCAATTTCTTAAACCACTTCTCTCTTTCTCAATTTTCCATATACCAAAACACCTGGGGGAAAAACGACTTTAAAGGGGAAAGGTTTATTTTGGCTCACGGTTTCAGAGGCCTCAGTCTGCAGTCACGTGACTCCAGGTTCCTGGGCCTGCAGGGGGGCAGTACATCATGGTGGGGAGAGAGTGGTGGAGCAATGCTGTTACCTCATGGCAGCCAGGAATGGGGGGAGAAAGAGAGGAAGGGATGGGGGTGGGTATGGGGAAAGTATACCCTTCCAAGGCACACCCCCAGAGACTTCATCCTCCTTCTAGGCCCACTCCCAACAGCCCATTAAGCTATCATTCTATCAACCCCTTAAGGGGCCTATTAAAATATCAGTCCACCAATGGAGTAATCTCATTGATGTGCTCCCAGAACACTCACGATTCAGTTACTTCTCAGACGCCCCACCAAGAGATCTTTTGGGGGAAATTTCAGATTCAAATCATAGTCTATCTATATATCTATCATCTATCATCACCTATATCATATCTATCATCTATCTATATCCTATATACACACACACATACAGATACCCTGTTGGTTCTATTTCTTTGGAGAATCCTGTCTAATGTAACCATTGATTTCCAAAGAGACATTTTATTAAATGTATAACTAAGTATTTCACTTTTCTGGGAGTGATCAGAAATGGTATTATAATTTTTTTTGTGTGTGTGATTTTTAAGGAGTGGGAGTGAGAGAGAGAGAAAGAGAGATTCAGTTTTATTTATTTTTTTCATCTGGTTTTCATTTTTCTGACACTTAGTTGTGTATGTAGTGCTGGGGTTTGAACCCAGGTCCCTGCACATGCCAGGCAAGTGCTCCAACCGCTGAACCACCTCCCCAGCCCCTTATATTATTGTATTTAAAATTTCAGTTTATACATGTTCATTAGCAAATATAGAAATACAGTTGATTTGTTTGCATTAATTAATCTTATATTCTGTGACCTTGCTGAACTCACTAGTTATACAGGTTTTTTTTTTTTGAGTCCTTCAGGTTTTCTATGCTGACAATCATGTCATCTGTGAATGGTAATATTTATCTCTTCTTTTCTAATCTATATGCCTTTATTTCCTTTTCTTGCCATGTTGTGGTGACCAGAAGTTCTCAGACCACGTTGAATGAAGTGAGTGCACATCTTGGTCTTATTTCTGCTCCGGAGGAGGGGGAGAAGCACTTAATCTTTCACCATTTTTTTTTTAAAAGAGAGAAGGACAGTGAGAGAGGGAGAATCAATTTTATTTGGTTTTCCATGTGGCATTCATTGCTCTGACACTTCGATGTGTATGTGGTGCTGGGGTTCGAATCTGTAGACTCACACATGCCAGGCAAGTGCTGTAACCACTGAGCACCGCCCCAGCCCCAGCCTTTCACCATTAAGTATGATGTCAGCCTTTCTTTTTTGGCAGAGGTTCTTATTGAGTTTCCCTTATGCTTCTGTTTCTTTCCTGAGTTCTGTCTCATTATTTCTGCATTTTTAGAATTTTGATTTTTGTTTCCCCTTTGATATCTAGTACTGTTTTTAAATATTTGTTAACTTATTTTCAAATAGCAGGTCATAGTTTTGAACTATTTTGTGGTTATGACTTCCTGGTATGTTTTCCTTATCTGTAGGGATGTTACCCTACTCCTTATTTTATTTTTTGAATATCTTTCTTAAGAATCTAGTTTGTAATCCTTGGAAGAAAAAAGATGTCCACATTCTTTCCAGGTGAAAAGATTATCTTAATCAAATCTGGAACCGTCTACAAAGTAATTTTGGTTTGGAACCCAAGCATAAATCACTAAATAATTTCCAAACCTTTATTTCTTACTCAGTTTTTTTTTTCTCTTGAGGATTTTTAAATAATTATCTAATTGGAAAACTAAAACTAAAACTAGACCTTTATTAGTCTTATCCTGTTATCTGTTGCTTTAACAGAGTATCTAAGGCTGGGTTATTTATATAGGAAGGAAATTTATTTGGCTCATGGTTCTAGGGGCTATGACATCTAGCAAGGGCCTCAGGCCTTTCGTAAAGTGGCATAAAAGCAGAAGGATAAGCAGGTGAATATTGAAGAGAGAAGACAGTAGGGGTGACCTTGTGTTATAATGGCCCATTTTCACAGTTAGTGACTCAGTCCTATGAAAACTGCATGAATCCCCAGCAGTGACTTCTGCGTAGTATTATGATTTGAATATGAGGTGTCTCCAAAAAGCTCAGGAGACAATGTAGCATTGTTTAGAAGTGTAATGTTTAGATTAGGAGAGCTGTAACTAATTAGCGAATTAATCCGTTTGACAGATAAATAATCTGAATGGACTAAGGAGATGGTACCTGTCGGCAAGTGGGGCATGGCTGGAGGAAGTAGGTCTCTGGAGGTGTGCAGTTGGGATTATTCACACCCCCGGCTCCTCCCTCCCTCTGTCTCTTTCCTGGCATGCCAGAATAGATAGGCGAAATAAAGGGAAAAGCAAAATTATATATGAAACTGATTTTTTAAAAAGATACTGATATCAAACAAAACTGTTTACTATAATTTTTATTCTAATAAGGCACCAGTCTTCACACTGTGAGAAATTAAAAGAAGTGGTCGTGACGGAGTCTCTCCTCAGAGTTGTTTTGCTGTGCTGGGGGCGCAGTCTGTTTCCCCTTGCTGGCGTGGAAGATGGTTTCTGGACACCTCGCTACTTTTGTGGCACAGCTGCGTTCTGCTCTTAGCTCCAGTCTCCCTCCCATTTGGGTTGGGTTTGGCATTTCGGGTCCCAACCTAACTTCATCTTTTTCGTACGGACTCTGAGGGTCTAACTTACCTCTTGGCATCTTCTGGCTTAATTTATTTTGATGCGACGGTCTGGAAGAAGCTGAACCTAAGAAGAGAATTTTAGAAACCATAATAGAAAATCAATTGACACTTAATGTTTGTTCTATGCCAGGTGCTATTTTAAGTACTCTTCTTTTTTAAGAGGCGGGGAGGGGAGAAAGAATCAATTTTCTTTATTTTTTCATCTGGCCTTTGTTTCTCTGACACTCAGTTGTGCATGTGGTGCTGGAGTTTGAATCCTGGTCCTTGCGCATGCCAGGCAAGTGTTCCAGTTGCTGAGCCACCACTTGAGTCCGATTTTAAGTACTTTTGAGTTATTAAATCAGTTAATATGCACAAGGAACTCCTAGGGCAGGTATTTTGACACCTTCATTAGAAAGTGAAATTGGGGGGCTAGAAGAGTGGCTCAGTGGTTGTGGTGCTTGCCTGGCATGTGCAAGGACTTGAATTCGAACCCCAGCCACACATACACAATGAAGTGTCGGAGCAACGAAAGTCATGTGAAAAACTAAATAAAAATTGATTCCTTCACTCTCTCACTGTACCTGTGTCTCTCTCTCTCTCTCTTTTTTTAGGGCTGAGGACTGAACTCGGGGCCTTGTGCATGCTAGGCAAGTGCTCTGCCACTGAGCTAAATCCCCAATCCCCCTCTGTCTCTCTTTAAAAAAAAAAAAAGAAAGAAAGAAAGTGGATTTGAGGTTTGCACAGAGACAGTGAAGCATTTCTGCACTACCCACTCTGCCGTTCTGCCTTTGCAATGAGAGAAAAGCCCTCAAGGAGAGATACATAGGGGATGAAGAAGGTCATTCTCAGCAGGAATGACCAACTAATTTCCAGAAGCTCAAAAAGCAAAGACCTGTATTTTCTGGAGCAGAGCTTTAGGAAAACATGTTGGAGAGAATGGAGAAGGAAGCTGTGTTTGCAGGAGGGCCTTGGCTCTTCCATTAAGCACATAGCTTACTTCCATGAAAAAGGCGACATAAGAATTAGGTTTCAGTAATTTGCTGATGCTCCTCTGCTGCTACGAATAAATGGGGCCAATCATATAACTGACACCAAGAATTAGTCAGTTGTAATGCTTATTTTCCCAGAGACTTTTCCATGACCAAAGTATACTTTTGTTTTCTACTTAAAAAAAAAAAGTTAGTGAAGGAGTTCTGGTTGAAGGTGACTCTCATACTTCAAAACCCAAATGATAAATTTTACTTCATTATTATCTGTTCAGTTGACGGATGAGAATTATCAAATCTCATGTGGCTTGGCTCATAATTTTGATAGTTTTTCCCTAAAGGCAAAACATTTCCTTCATGTATAATTTTGTTTGAGTCAGGGTGTATGAATATGAATAACTTCTTATTCTAATGAAATCATTAGAATATGTGGATTTCTAATAACCCGATTTAATAATGCAAGTTGAATCAACTTAACTGGAACTTCCTTCTTAGCCTCATTACCCTCCCTTGGATGATCCAGCATCATTTATTTCTCAGGGGATTTTCACAAAATTCTAGTCTATAGTAGTATGGAAATTTTAAAAACTTTGGTTTTAACACAGAGTTTAGGATGCAGAATTAAACTGAACAAATAGTAACTGAATACCACAGTATGCTAAGGACTATGCCAAGTGTAATAGGGGATGGCTACCATGAATGAGACTGGCCCCTGTCTCTAAGGACTGCACCAGTAAAGGGATAATGCCAACCAGCATCCATGAAGTGCTTTAACATTTGCAAAATTCTTTTCTATATTCATGATCCAATTTAAAACTCATCATAGAACCTATGAAGCAATAAGTATTTCAAGGCCTGTCAAGAAGGAATCTCTCCTCTCTCTGCACTTAATTGTCCTTTAGCTATTCTGGTGGCTAAAAGACAGACATTTTACTTTATTTTATTTTTCTTTTTTTTTTTCAGGGCTGAGTACCGAACTCAGGGCCTTGCGAGTGCTAGGCAAGCGCTCTGCCACTGAGCTAAAAAGATAGACATTTTAAACCTACAGAATAGAAGTAAGTCAAAGTTTCACACATGTGTGTTAGTCTCTACCTGTATCCAGGGATTTCCACATGCTTCTACCCTCCAGTTACAATCATCTGAGCAAACATGTTCCAGTTTTGGTGGTGATGATCAGAGGGCACTGGTGGATGAATCTGCTCCAGTCACTGCTAGTTTCATGGGTTTTAAACCTATGAGGAGAATTAGTAAGTCATGTGATAGTATTACGGCTATTATTTTTTTTTTTTAAAGAAAGAGGGGACAGAGAGAGAGAGAGAGAGAAGCAATTTTTATTTAGTTTTTCAAATGACTTTCATTCCTTGGACACTTCATTGTGTACATGGTGTTGGGGTTTGAACTTATGTACTCGCACATGCCAGGCAAGTGCCGTAACCACCAAGCCACCGCTCCAGCCCCATATTATGGTTATTTTTGAAGAATCACAGGACTGTTTTACATTTCCACCCATAATGTCCAAGTGTTTTAATTTCTTCATACCCTTTCCAATGCTTGTTACTATTTTTCTTTATATTGTAGGCATTCTAGTGGATATAAAAAAGTATTTCATTCTATCTTTCTTATTATATTATGGTAAAAAAACACATAATGTAAGGTCTGGAGTGGTGGCTCGGTGGTTACAGCACTTGCCCGGCATGCGCAAGTACCCGAGTTCGAACCCCAGCACCATGTACACAATGAAGTCTTGGAGCTACGAAAGTCACAAGAAATACTAAATAAAAATTGTTTCTCTCTCTCTCTCACTGTCCCTCTTTCTTTAAAAAACACATCATATAAAATTTACCATTTTAAGCATTTTTAAGTGAGTAATTCCGCAGCATCAAGTATGACTCTCATTGTGCAGCCGTCACCAGCATCCATACTCAGTTTTTCATCTTCCTCAGTGGGAACTCTGTACTCATTGAACACCAATACCCCATTCTCCCTCCCCCAGCCACTCTCTGATTTTGACTACTCTAGAAATCTCACATAAGCAGAAGCAGACATTTGTCCTTTTGTGACTGGCTTATTTCATTTAGCATAAGGTCCTCAGGGTATGTCTGTGTTGGAGCCTTTGCCGGACATTCCTCCATTTTAAAGCTGAATACTCCTGCCTTGTATGCATACATCACATTTTGTTCATCCACTCATTGGTGGACATTTGTGTTGCTTCCACTTGCTGCCCATTATGAATGATGCTACTGCGAACTTGGATGTGTGAATATCTCTTTCAGTCTCTGTTTTCAGCACTTTTGGGTATATATCCAGAAGTGGAATTGCTGGATCATAGGGAACTACTGGAGATTGACCTTTAAGAATCTGAATACTGTTTTCCACGGTGGCAGCATCATTTTATCTTCTGATCAGAAATGTACAAGTATTCTCATTTCTCCATGGGTTTCCTGGGTTTCACTGTCTTGACCATGTTCTTTGATGTGCAGAAGCTTTGAATTTTGATGAAATATGATTTATCTACTTTTTCTTTTGCTGCTCATGCTTTTGTTGTCAGTTCGCACAAGGCAGCTTTCCATTACTCTAAGCAAATATCTGAAAAGCATATCTTAAAAGAGAGAAGATTTACTTCAGAGGTTCCTGTCCAAGACTGGGTGGATGCACTGTGTTGGTGGTCTCTAACGGGTGTGCCAGATGACAACAGCAGGAAGTTCGTGGCAGAGCAAACTGCTCACCTCATGGCAGGAAGCAAAGAGAAAGAGAAAGGGGCCAGGGTCCCACACTCACTTTTGTGGGGACGTCCAAATGATCTAAAGACCTCCCACTATGCTCTGCCTCCTGAAGATCCCACCACTTCCCAATATTGCTAACCTGGGGACCAAGGCTTTAACACGTGGGCCTTTGAGGAACATTCAACATCCAAACTATAAGAATCCTCAATCAGATCCAAAGTCATGAAGTTTTATACCAATGATTTCTTCTAAAATTTTTTATAGTTTTTACTCTTATATTTAGGTTTTTTAATCTCTTTTGAATGAAGTTGTGGTTCGACTTTTTCTTTTGCATGTGCAAATCTAATTGTTCTGTCACTCTTGGTTGAAGAGATGGTTTTCTCCCCAGTGAGTGGACTTGGAGTTCCTGTATGAATTTACTTTTGGATTGACCCTCGATTCTCCTGCAGGATGTTTACTCTTTAGACACACCACATTGTTTCTATTATTGTAGCTTCACAGTGAGTTCAGAAACCTAGAAGTGTGAGTCTTACGACTTTGCTCTTTTTTCAAGGCTTTTTGGCTCTTTATGGCTTCTGCAGTTCCATATGAATTTGAGCATTGGCTTTTTCTGCAAAAGGAGATCTTGGAGTTTTGATAGGAATTGTGTTGAATCTGTAGAGCATTTTGGTATTGACTTCTTAATATTGTATTCATATCTGTGAACACATACTTATTAAGGTCTTTAATTTCTTTAAATTTGTAATCTGGGGTATGTAAGTTTTTTACATACTGGGTTAAATTTGACTCCAGGAATTTTCTTCTTTTAGCTATTATTATAAATGGAATTGCTTTATTTATTTATTTATTTTAAACAAGAGAGAGGGACAGAGAGAGAGAGAAAGAATCAATTTTATTTAGTTGTTCATGTGGCTCTTGTTGCTTGGACACTTCGTTGTGTAGGTGGTGCTGGGATTTGAACCCACGTACTCACGCATGTCAGACAAGCACCATAACCACTGAGCCACCACTCCAGTCCTGGAATGCTTTATTAATTTTCATTTTAAATTGTTCATTGCTAGTGTATAGGAGCACAATTGATTTTTTTTTATTGATTGGTACCCTGTAGCTGCTGAATTCATTGTCTCTAGTAGCTTTTTATGAATTCCTTTTGGATTTTTCTAAATATAACATTATGTAATATGCAAAAAGAGATAGTTTTGCATTTTCCTTTTCAGTTTTGGTACCTTTAATTTCCTTTTCTTGTCTAATTGCTCTGGCTGGAATTTCTAGTACAACATTAAGTAGAAGTGGTGAATAGAGATATCCATGTCACATTCCTGATCCTAGTGAAAAGATTTAAGTCTTTCATCACTGAGTATCGTGTTAGCTGTGGGTTTTCTCACAAATGCCCTTCATCATGTTGAGGAACCTTAGAAATGTGAACTTAAAATACTATTCACAGAAATAATTTGAGACAGAGGGTGATGATATTTTTTTTTTCAGTTCCTGGAAGTTTAAGTAATGCAAGATTACCTTAACCTACATTTGGGGTTAGGATTTCCAGAGCGGAAAGTTGGTTTATCCCTTACTTCTGTGGTGCAGCCCTTAGAGGATCCATCACAAGTCAGGGTTTACTTGGTCTCCACCCTTGGAGACCACTGAATTCAAATTCATCTTTTTAACCCTGTGCTGTATGCACCTCTCTGGGTTCCTTCTCTTCCTGGATTTTAACCTGACTTTACCTCATTATCTCTATAATTCCTTGATACTTTAAAGAAGATTTATAAGAAATATTTCTTATAGCTTTTACGTTGCCTTTATCAGGAGAATTAACTAGTTTGACCTTTCTGGGAGTGGAGTTTCTCTTCTATTATTCTTCCAGAGGAAGAGACTGTGAGATCCAGATAACAACTTTCCTCTTGCTTAGAAAGGTTACAAAAACAAACAAAAAAACAAAAACAAGTGTATTTCTCATCTATCCGTGAAGAAGTACATGAGGAAAAGAGCAAGGATCTGCATCAAGTGCACGGAGAGTGAGGCATCTGTAAAATTACTCATCTTCCCAAGCAGGTGTGCAACCTGTTTCTCAGCTAGAGTGCAACCGCATGTCTTGCTTTGACTAAGAACGATGGTCTCAAAAACAAGAGAAAACAAAACAAAATAAGACAAAACACAATGGTCTCACTCCATCAGTCCCATCAGTTCCAAGGAGAAGAAAAAGTTTCAAAGAGTTGGTCCCAAGGGTGTCCAAGCATTTGCTACAACACTAAGACATCTCTCTCTCTCTCTTTTGCTACGTGGTGCAAGGTTACAAACCAGCATCTTCGCACAAACCAGGCAAGTGCCATAACCATTGAGCCACTGTTACAGCCCCAAGACAATTCTTTTTAAGCCAAAAAAAAAAAAAAAACAAAAAACCCACTGAGGATCAATGGTCAAGGAATTGTTGGGATCAGAGCCAACAGGATGTGCTCAGGCCAGTATCCTTCCTTTCTCCCTCCTTTTCTCTCACCCTTTCTTCTTTACTTTTTCCTTCTTTCCTCCATCCCTTCCTTTCTTTATAGTTCACTTCCACAAAATGAACTCACTTTAACAATTTATATTCCAACCTTTCATCAAGGTAACTTTAGCTGATGCAGTTAATACAACAGGACAAAAATTCTGTAAAATGTGGTGCTAAATAAAATGTATAATGGGCTATTTGGGTTGAGCTAATGCATGAGGCTTCGAAGACCAAACCAAAATGGAGTCACTTACACTTAAGTTCCAGGCTGAAATGAAGTTGTTTCTCTGACCTGAGAAATCAGGAAAGAGATAATAGGACAGGGACAACAGTCAAATTCCCAAACAGTCCAATTTTAGTTATCATGGCAAGAATGTTTCTTCTGCTTTAACCTTTACTTTCCTTTGAATTGGCCAACCTTTTTGTACCTTGGTTTTTTTTTTCTTTCTTTAGCCTTTTTCTGTCTCTCCATATTGGGCCCTGTTGCAGTGTAAAATTCTTTGAATTTCTTCTGGTTCTGAGGGCGACCTCATTCACCACCCCTTCTTTGCCCAAATAAAGCCTTACATTTATTTTATCTTGTGTTTCTTTTACCAATAGAAATTAATTTTAGGAGAACAAAGTAAGCATTTTTTTGGATCCATCTTTCCCTCTGCAACTCTGTATAAAAGGACTTACATTGTAGAGAGCACTCGTTCCAAATTCAAATTTTGCGGCAAAGGTAAGTCCTTCAAACGCACCTTCACCAAAATTACCTGCAGCTTGGAGTTTTCTTTCCATACCATTTATAAATTTAAAAAAAGAGCTCTCATTCATTTTGGAAGCACACTTATTCATAAATGGGAGTTCAGTGGATGCTGACAATTGACAATGCTTCCCAAACATCTCTCAAATCCACCCAGCTCTGGATGTCTCCATCATCCCTACCATAAACCAAAACATTGCCACCTCTTGCCTCTGGGCTATTGTCCGTTGGGCATCCTCAGTTCATGTTTTATATTGTGATTAGAAAGTTCTTTTCCAATCTCATCGCCTTTTTGGGGGTGTGTAGTTGGGTGCGGAGAGAGGCACTGTGCAGCTTCTCCATACATCTGAACCTGTTTGCGTTTGTGCTCAGAGCAATTACTGTGTTCTGCCAGTCTCCCCAGGAGACTGAAAGTTCCTTGAATAAGGAGGCTTGTCTCTTTTTGCATTTCTGACACTTAGTGGGTGTTTAACTTATTTTTTGAATAGTATACAATGTCAATAAACTCTGTAATTTGTTTATGTTATGCTGATTATTTCTGTCCTGGTCCCTTAAAATTAGAGATTAGGTCTGTTCTGTTCACTCATGTACCCCTTAAGTGTCTGAAAGAATGGCTCCCACTTAGAGACCCTTGTATAAACTTTTGATGGAAAAATGAATGAATGAGCAAGGTGAGGGCAAAGAGAATCTAACTTCTTTCCAGTACAGGATCACACTTTGGCATTGTTTCAAGTCCTTACAAAATGTTGCCCTGAGAATTTCTAGATAGATAATGTCTCTAGGAAATTGGAATTTGTAGCTAAAGTGCTCTAAACAATGTGGGCAAGAGGCTTAGTCATTTTATAAAGAGTTGGAAGAGAAGGCAGCATTTGGCCATAGGCCAATATTTTGAGGTCAGCTACTTTATCTGTGGAATTCCTCATCCCCCTGCTCATCCCTTGGCCATCCTGTTAAATTGGAAAATAAATCCCATCCCTGGGTAAGGTGTTGGCTGATAAAGCTTGAGCTACTGCCCCCTCAAGCGGAATTTGCATTTTAATAGAGGCTGGTCAAGCCCCAAAGGAATCAATATCTCTTAACAGTGAAATTTCAAGCACCAGCAATTGAGATATTTTGGGAGGAGACTCTTCAGTATTTCTGATCCTACCCGGGACTCCATAAATACTGCCAGAAGGCCATGGAAGAACGGTTTTGGAAAATGACCTGCCATTTCCTTTTATTTTTTTCAACTTCACCTTTTTGTACCTGATTCCTTCAGTCGTCCTACCAGCTACTGGTTTTTTTCATTTGTTAATCCAGTCCTTTCAAACATAAATAAAGTTGTCTTATCAATAGAGCCGCAAAGGAATTAAGACAACCGAAATTTCCAACTTTTCTAGGTATTCCAAGGAAGCCAATAGTTAGTTATTTAAAACTATGTTGGCAAGAGAGAGTAGAGATGGTCTAATAGGTTGTTAATGATATTGTTCATCTAAATTCGTTTTCTGAAAATTTTTTTTTTTCAAAGCCCGAACGTTTGACCCGGGAATGTTTTAAATGCTGAGTCCTCCAAAGCCAAGTTCTCAGCGGATGGCCTGGGAAATTCTGGAACCGCAAAAAGGGCATCTTGAATCTGAGATTTCCGCATTCTAGACGGGCTCCTGGCCGCCACACCTGGGGACAGCGCTGGGAATTCACCTCCTCTTGGATCCCAGTGGGACCGAGAGGTCTCCCCACACTCAGAGCCGTCGCCGTGAGGGCCATTTCCTGATTCTGCCCGCTAGTTTGCCCGGTCCGACTCCCACGCCCCTGCCAAGGGCTCCGCTGCAGAGATTGTTGCCCTTGTCCTTGTCGCGCTGCGGTCCCTACTCTTTTCCTCCGGATCTGCTGCCAACCTCCCTCGGGAGGCTTGAGGGCCGACGCCCAGCCACAGGGACCACATCTACGCCCTCGCTCACCCTGAGGGTGCGGGTCCCGGCTCGCGCTCCAGCCGGGGCCCAGCGCGGCGACAGGGCTCGCGCCCGGAGACAGCGGCCGCTCGCGCCCGACAAGGCGGCTCGCGCCCGCGCTCGGACCGGGGAGCGCGCGGGGCCGGCGGGAGAGGGCGCAGCGCGACGCGGCCGGCTGGCGGGCAGGCAGCTCGGCCGCCCTGTGGAGCGGTGGCAGCGGCATGGGCGCGGGCACCGGCAGCAGCTGCGGGCGCCCGGCTTCCCTCCCGGCCCGGCGTGCTCCCAGCGCGCGGCCGCCGCAGCCTCCGAAGCCAGCTGGGAGCTGGTCCCTGCACCCGGCGCAACTTGCCTCGGACCCTCTGTGAGGAGAGGCGGCGGCGCGCGCCGGGGCCGGGCAGGCGCCGGGGCCGGGCAGGAGCCGGGCGAGGCGTGCGGGCGCCGGGCGCTATGCCTCCGGCCGGCGGCCCTCGCGCACCGCGCCCCACCGCGCTGCCCCGCAGCCTGTCCCGCCTGCGCGAGTGCCCGGGCCGCTCCCGCATCGTGCTGGCGCTCGGGGCCACGCAGATGGCGCTCGGATGCCTCATCGTGGCTGTCAGCTTCGCCGCGTTGGCGCTCACTACCTCCGCCCGCGTCCGCCACTCCTGCCCCTTCTGGGCTGGCTTCTCGGTGAGTGTCTGAGGCCCGGCGGGGAATGGGCTCCGGGAGAGGGCGCGTGCCCGGGGTCAAGGCGCTGCAGCCGCCCGGATGCTTCCGCGGGCGCCAAGTTGGGGTGCGAACGCCCAGGGTTGAGCAGCTGCAGCGCGGAGTGCAGTTCAAAACTCTGGGCAGAATAACTCCGGGGACTGACTCGTGGCTGGCTGAACATCGCATTCGTTTTTCTATTGCGCTCATCCCTGGAGTTACTTTTCTTAGAGGAAACAGAAGCCAGGTGTCCACCCTTCGCCACGCAAGGGTGGGCAGCGATCCCGCCTTTGGCGGCGGGCCTCTGGGTACCCCGCAAGCTGCCAGGTCCGAGGTGGGGAGGTGGGATCGGAACCCGGTGCAGTGCTGCGCGCACCTCGCCTTCTCTGTGGCCCTAGGTGGGGGGCGGGGAGCGTGGTGCGAATAGTCAGGCTGTGGGCCAGTCCCAGCGGCTGTGGCCGACCTTTCTGACCATTCACCGACTCAGCATCGGGCACTCTGGCTTCCCGCCCCGAAAGGCCTTCTGGACTGGGAAGGTGACCCGTAGCCGGGTGTCTAGGGTGCGTGTTTTTTGACTGCCAAGACAACTGATTTCAGGCTTTTGACCCCTAAATCAGAGAAGCCAATGACTAGCCACCCTCCGAGGAGAAAGACCGCAGGAAATCTCTATTAAGCAATAGTTTGTCCCAAAGAGTTAATTCCTGACATTTTAAAGCATTTTGTTGAAAGTTGCTTTATTCCCTATATTAATACAGAATGGACATATGGGAATGGGAAAGATATATGCAGAGCAGATATTTATAAAGACAGGCACTTGTTCTGAGAACTCTTGACATCTGTAACTACATTTGGTTTATGGTGCTGAAATACATCGTATAGACTTACAGTGTAAACTCGGTATGTTTGAATTCCACCTACAGAAATCCAAACCAAGCCTTTGTAATTAAGGCTTGTGATTTGTTCTTGCGTTTTGAAATTTAAAAAATAAAATCCAGCTTGCTTTTATTTATTTATTTTGTAATGGCCTTTGTTCTCTAAGTTTCTTGCGTGGCTTTTAAAATGAGATCAGAGCAAAAACGCCTTTGAAACACGGATCAATACAGGTGTGGTTGTTCATCCTAATGGGGGTATTAATTTTCAAAGCTTATTGCAGACTAGGGGGTGAGTTCTGTAGAGCTGAATAGAATAACAGAATGTGCGGTCACAGCTCCCAACGTTTAAATCAATGAGAGGAGGTGGGAGGCAGGAACCCGGGGAGCCATGATTCAAATACTCCCCTATATATAGTCTTCACACATCTGTTGCTCAGTTTTTAGTAGTATTTAATATGCATTGTTTTCTTGTCTGTCTAGTGGGCACTGAGGTTTCAGTTTGCTGGAATCAGCCTACAGGTGGCAGACTGGTGAATTAGCTCCACTTCCCGGCTCCTCCCTGACATCACTACCCCCCCTCCCCCCAGCGTTAGCGCTACTCTCAAGGGTATGCAAAGAGAACTGCCCTTTAATAATAAACGGGGAAGGGAAAACATCAATGGGGCACAGTAGAAAGACTAGAAAGACTATGTAAAAAATGCCTTCACTACATTTCAGTTTAAAAAGTTAAGTATGTAAAACAGTTAATTTTAGTTTGATTTTAAATGTTATTCTCCTCTTATATGATTTTAGTTTTGGCTTCCTGTGATTCAGAGTAATTCCACAAAGTTCTATGTACACACATTTCTTTAGGCTTTGTAAACAGCAATAAACCAGCAACAAACTGTTTACATTTTAGACATTTTAAGGTAACTTATGCCCAGGATCCATCTCTCACCTTCTCATCCTTCCATCAATTTTCTCATGGGCTTCTTTTCAAACTTAATCTGCCCCAAGCACCTTTAAAATTCTTTGAAAAAAGTATATACTCTTTCGTATCTTGTCTCTGCCATTTGCAGAAAGGGTGGTTGATTGCATTTATGTTGGACAGGTTTGCGTGTTAGTGTGGTTGTGAATGGGTAGCACTGGCCCCTTGCGATATACAGCCAGCTCTCCATATTTGCAACTTCTGCATCTACAAATTCAACCAAGTGCAGATTGAAAATATTCAGAAAAATTTCCTCAATTTCTACTGAACATGTATAGATTTTTCCTTATAATTATTCCCTAAACAATACCATGTAGCAACTATTTTTTTTCTTTTTCCTTTTTTCTTCCTAAAGAGAGAGGGACAGTGAGAGAGAGAGAGAGAGGGGCAGAATCAATTCTGTCCAGTCCCTCATGTGGCCTTCATTGCTGCAACACCCTGCTGTGTACATGGTGCTGGGGTTCGAACCCGAGTACCTGCACATGCCAGGCAAGTGCAGTAACCACTAAGCCACCTCTCCAAACACATGTGGCAACTATTTAGATAGCATTTGCATTGTGCTGAGTATTGTAACTCATGTTGAGATGATTTAAAATACATGGGATGAAGTGTGGAGGTTCTATGCAAATATTATACAATTTCACATAAGGGACTTGAGCATGCCTAGATTTTGATTTTTTTGGGGGTTGGGTTTGAATTCATTTCCCATGGATTCTGAGGGATGATTGTATATGCTTGCATTCAGAGTGGGAGTTGTTAACACTACTTTGAAAGGATGTTCCTCATTTAAGAAGGCTGACTAGGGTAGCCCGTTTTTATGGAAATCTGCACAGTTGGGCTTAGGGCAGTCCTCTGCTTTCTTGCATACTCTGAGAGGAGCCTGGTGTGCTTCTTGGCACTCTCTGATTTTCTTGGTCCCACAGAGGGGTCTGTGGTATGTAACATAGTGAAAAATCATTGTAAAAACAACTGTCCTCTAAGAAAAAACAATTCTTAAGAAAAAACAGCTTATACTTAGCACGTACCGTGTGCTAAACATGAAGATGAATTTTACATGGTGTTGTAGCCCATTAGCATTGGTGGTCTGTGCCTCCTGGTGCTTAGGGCCTCGTCCCTCCAATTCAAATGTGGCCTCTACTGGGCTGGAGCGATGGCTCAGTGGTTTCAGCGCTTGCCTGGCAAGCATGAGGACCCGGGTTCAAACCCCAGCACCACGTACACAACTGAGTGTTGGAGCAACTAAGGCCATGTGAAAAACTAAATAAAGTTGTTTCTCTCTTTCTCTGTCTCTCTCATTGTCCCTCTCTCTTAAAAAAAAAAAAAAAATGTGGCCTCTACTGACTTGCCTTAGCCAGTAGAATGGAGCACAATTAAGCCAGTCTTCCTTCCAGGAGGACCCCTGAAGTTTTGGCTACTTCTGCTCAGTCAACTGAAGTGAAGAGAGATTAAGTAACTAGCTGAAGATCACTGAGTAAGGAGTGGCTTTGAATTTAACTGTTCTGACTTTAGATACCACATCTCTAGCCATTACACTAATTGCAGAAGGGGGTAGAATAAAGCCTAGTGGTAAAGGAGTCAGCCTTGGCAAGGGGGTTGCACTCTGTTTACTAGGAAAACCCCAAATCATGCCTGAAAGGTGGAGATTCAAGAGAAGCTTAAGGAAGCACTAGGGAAAGTGAGGAAATTTAAAGTGTTTTCTTTTCTTTTCTTTTTTCTTTTGGAGTTGGGAGGAGGTGGGGTTAATGGAAAGGTTTATTTTGGCTCATAGTTTGGAAAGTTTCAGTGCATGGTTGATTGTCTCATTCCTTTTGGGCCTCTGATGAGGCAGAACATCATGGTGAGGAAATTGTGGTGCATCAGAACCATTCACCTGATGGCCAGAAAGCAAAGAGAGGAAGAGGAAGGGGCTGAGGTCCTATCTAGGGCATGCCCCAGTGACCTAACTTCCTCCCACAGGCCCCACCTCTTAAAGTTTTTACCACCTCCCAGTAGAGTCAAACTTAGGACCAAACCTTTAACACATGGGCCTTTGGAGGACACTTGGGGTTCAGCATGAGGGGAACCTTGATGAAGTTGGAAACAGGTGAGGTGGAGGAAGTCAGAGGTCTGTGATGAATGCAGAGCTCTGCAGCCGTTTTGTTCACTTGGGGACCACATTCAGATGGTTTTCCTATTGTGGATCGTGCTATCCACCCAGTTAGGAAGTGGATTAGTTCTCTGGTGGATGAAGCCACCTGCATTTTTTGTTTTTTTAAAGAGAGAGGGACAGAGAGAGAGAGAGAGAAAGAGAGAAACAGTTTTACTTAGTTTTTCATGTGGCCTTCATTGCTCTGAGACTTCACTGTGTACGTGGTGCTGGGGTTTGAACTCATGTACTCGCGCAAGCAAGGCAAGCACGTAACCGCTGAGCCATCACTCCAGCCCCTGCCTTCTGCATTTTGAGAGATGATGAACAGTATTAACCGTTTAAGAGAACCAACTGGGTGAAGGTCCAATAAAACGAACAGATGTGGGTGAAGGTCCAACAGATATGGGTGAAGGTCTTGAGCAGTTATCCTTTAATAGTGCAGCTTCATTACTTTCTTTGAAATTTTATTATTTCCCAGGATCTCAGACAAGTACATTGTAAATTTTTCATATTGCTGGTTACATACGTTGATAAAGACTTGGTCATTGGGCGCTAACTCTGTATCATGAACTGAGCCGCTTTCCTCTGCCGTACCCTTCCACTTTGACATTCTGTCTCATCTCAGGCCCAGAGCATTGGAGCCAGCTGACCAGGGACTGAGATTGCTGAAACTATGCGCTCCCAATAAACTTTTCTTCCTCTAAGTTGTTCTTTTCAAATATTTTTTTGTCTCGAAGACAAAAAGTTGACTAACACAAATAGATACAGCGAATTAGAGAAAAGTGGTATGGGAGACAGGCAAAGGTGATCCAGTGTATCCACAATTAGAGGAAAGGAAAAACAACGCAACAGAATAAAATAAGTGTTTAGGATCGCAAAGCAAGAATTTTATTTTCCTGAAATAAAGAAGACTTGAAAGATTATACTTTGTAAGTGGGGGGAAAAGAAAGCCAATAACATAGAATAGACAACCTTGGCATGTCCCTAAAAGTTTTTTAAAGAGAGAAGGACAGTGTGTGTGAGAGGGAGACAATCAATTTTTATTGAGTTTTTTCATGTGGCTTTCATTGCTCTGATATTTAGCTCTGCATGTGGGTGCTGGGGTTTGAACCCGTGTACTTGCGCATGCTGGGCAAGCACTGTAACCACTGAGCCACCACTCCAGCCCCAAATAATGGGTTTTTAAAGATAAAGAAAAAGTCCTTTGGGCATCCATATAAATTGTTTCAGTCACTTGTGGGTATTGTGCATTGGAATGCCATAGTTTAAACCTATGCTAGATAAAAATGAAAATATATTTGTAAAAGAGTCATTTTGGAAAGAATTGAAATAATTTCCAACTTACAGAAAAGTTGCAAAACAGAACTAAGGACTCCTGTATCTGCACTTAAATTCCTTAATCGTAATCATTTTATCGCATTTGCCGTGTGGCTTGTCCTTGTGCAGACTCCCTTTTGTCAATTAAAAAGAGAATCCAGTATCATTCATCTTTTTCTTAAACATTTGGGATCCAAGCTGCTGACATGATGTAGTATCCCTTGAAAAAATTTCAGTGGATATTCCCAACTGATGGACTCTCTTTATCTAGCCAGTATAAACATCTCCAGATTAGATAACCAACTTTGGAAGAACATTCTTGTGCAATCCACAGACCCCATTCCACTTTCATCAATTATCCAAAGAGTCTTTATTTTCTTTTTCTGGCCTAGGACTCTGTCTAGGAGTATGCGTGTAGTTGATATCTCTTCACTCTCCTCAGTCTTCCTCTGAGTTCTTGTTTTCCAAGATTTATTCCATATCTTGGCAGTTGTAAAGAATGCTGAAATGAACATGGGAGTGCAGATGCCTCTGACACACAGATTTGATTTTCTTTGGATGTATATCCAGAAATGGAATTGCTGGATCATATGTCTGTTCTACTTTTAATTTTTGGAGAAGCCTCTGTACTGCTCTCTGTACTGGTTGTACTAGTTAACATTTGCACCAATATGGTACGGATTGCCTTTGTTCTTCACATCTTCACCAGTGATTGTTATCTTTTGTCTTTTTGGCAAAAGCCGTTATTCATGAAGTGAAGGGATATCTCATTTTGGTTTTAATTTGCATTTCTCTGAGGATTAGTGTTGTTGAACATTTTGTCATCTGCCTCTTGGCCATTTGTCATTTTAGGGGTAAATACATATTTAGGTTTTATACTTATTATTATTTTTTAGAGAGAGAGAGGGAGTGAGCCAATTTTTATTTACTTTTTTCGTCTGGTTTCTGTTTCTCTGACAGAAACAGAGAAACAGAGAAACAGTTGTGTACGTGGTGCTGGGGTTTGAACCCAGGTCCTTGTGCATGCCAGGCAAGCGCCCTCCCTCTGAGCCATTGCTCCAGCCCTTCACTTATTTTCTGATTGTTTTGTTTTCTGTTTATCGAGTTGTCTGAGTTCCTTATGTATTTTGAATATTGACCTCTTGCCGTCTGTCTGGCTTGCACACATATTCTCCCACGTTGTAGACTGTCTTTTCACTCTGTTGTTTCCTTTGCTGTGTAGAAACTTTCATGTGATGTCATTTCATGTGATGTCATTTCATGTGATGTCATTTGTCTCATTTGTTTCTTTCTGTTTTTGCTACCTGTGCTTTTGGGGTCGCTTAAAAAGATCACTGTTAAAAACCAATCTCAAGAAGCTTTTCCCGTGTACTTTCTTCTCGTAGTTTTACAGATTCGTGTCTTTTGTTTAAGCCTTTCCTTCATTTTGCATTGATTTTCATTTATGGGATGGGATAAGGGTTCCGTTTCATTCTTTTCACGTGGATATTCAGTTTTCCCAGCAGCATTTATTGAAGAGATTGTCCTTTCCCCACTTTGTTGAAAGGCAGCTGACTGTACACATCCGGGTGTTTCTGGGCTCTCTGTGTGTCTGTTTTTGTGCAGTACCTGTTGTTTTGATTACTGTACCTTTGTAGGTTTTGGGATCATAGTGTGATGCCTCCAGCATTTTTTTTTTTTTAAATAAAGAGGGACAGTGAGAGAGAGAGAGAGAAAATCGATTTTATTCAGGTTTTCATGTGGCTTTTGTTGCTCTGAGAGCTCGTTGTGTACGTGGTGCTGGGTTTTGAACTCGCGTACTCATGCATGCCAGGCAAGTGCTGTAACCACTGAGCTACTGCTCCAGCCCTCCAGCTTTGTTCTTGTTTTGGCAATTAGAAGTCTTTTATGGTTCCATATGAAATTTTGGGTTATTTTTCTATTTCTGTGAGACATGTCTTTGGAATTTTGATAAGAATTTCATTAAATCTGTAGAGCATTTTAGTAGAAAGGATATTTAACAGTGTTAATTATCCCGTCCTTGGATATGGGATATCTTATCATTTATTTGTATCCTCTTTAATTTCTTTTATCATTGTTTTATAGTTTTCAGGGCACAGATCTTTTACTTTCTTGGTTAAATTCATTGCTAAGTACTTTACATTTTTTTGGTGGATATTCTAAATGATATTGTTTTCCTGATTTCTTTACTGACTGGTTTGTTGTTAGTATATATATACAAATACTACTGATTTCTGTATATTGATATTTTCCCCCTTATTTTTGATTTCCAGTTTTAGAACATCGGGGTCAGAAGATACTTGATAACTTGATATGATTTAATTTTCTTAAATTTGTTGGAAATTTTTATTTATTCATTTATTTATTTTTTGGGTGGTAGTTTTATGCCTTGATTTTGGGTAGTTCCCAGCACGGATGACCTGAGGGGTACCAAGGAGTGTGACGTTCTGGGGTCTGGGAGGAAGCTGTGTACCAGTCTTTGCCATGTAACCCTGATGGCAACCTTATAGTGGCAACATGCCTCCCACGTGGTTTGAACTCATCAGCAAGTTGGAAGCAGCATAAGGCAGTCTGAAGATACCATCGCAGGTTTTATTACTTCTTTACTCTTCAATAAAACCATACGATACAATAAGACTTTTTTTATTTTTTTTAGAGAGAGGGACAGTGAGAGAGAGAGAGAGAGAGAGAGAATCTACTTGATTCAGTTTTTCATGTAGCCCTTGTTGCTCTTAGACTTCGTTGTGTACGTGGTGCTGGGGTTCAAACCTGTGTCCTCGCACATGCCAGGCAAGCACTGAAACCGCTGAGCCACCACTCCAACCCCAGGACACAATACTTTTGACCTTTTTTTTCTTCTTCAAAGTTATCCTAAGAGAAAAACTGAAATAAAAAGGAAAAAAATTCTCCTTCACATATTTAAATTATGTAGACGATATAAGGTTCAGGATAGTTTTCTTTTGAAGAAGTCTTTTTAAACGAACCAGTGACAGGGAAAGTTTCTGCAGATTTCCTCCTGTGGGGCTACAAGTTTGAGGGTGGGAGATGGCAGGAAATGAGGGGCAGGAAAGCACAAAGAAATGGCTTGAATGAGGAGGATACTGATCATATTTATCATTTAATAGGGTGTACTAATAGAAAATGCAGATTTAAATAGATTGTTGGAGTTGAAAATATAACACCTAAAAGAAAGAAGAAGCATGAGACGGAGGAACTGGAGAGTGGAATAAAAATCCATTTGAGAACAGGTATTTGAACACCACTGTTTACAGCAGCAGTATTCAAGAGTCCATTGACAGATGGGTGGATAATCAAAAAGTGGTGTATTCATATGGTAAAACATTATACACCCTTTAAAAGGAGGGAAATTCTGACACATGCTACAGTGTAGATGAACTCTGAGGACAATATCCTCAGACAAAGCAGCCACAAAGGACAAATACTGTGTGATTTTATTTACTTGAATTACCTAGCGTAGTGAAAATCATAGCTGGGAAGTAGAATGGGCCTTGCCAGGGACTGAGGGGAGGGGAGAATGGAAAATTAATGTCTAACACACTGTACACTATAAATAGTCAAGATAGTAAATTTTATATTATGTATATTTACCACTATTTTCTAAGTTAATTTCCTAAAAATCATCTTGATCAAGCCAACAATAAAAAAGGAAAAAAAGTGTAATAATAAAATAAGGTTAAATGAAGCCAGGTGCGGTGGTGCATGCCTGCAGCTACTCAGGCTGAGATAGGAGTATTGCAAGTTCAAAGCCAGCTTCAGCAACTTAGAGATCCTATCTCAAAATAAAAAGTAAAAAGGCCTGGGTTGTGGCCCAGTGGAAAAGCTCCCCTGGGTTCAATCCCTGGTACTAATAAAATAAAATTAAATGAAAAAAAATCAAAATACATACAAATATATATATGTTATCTTAACAAATGGGAATGACCCGAATTCCTTGTATCAGACCACAACGAGTTACATGTCTATTAAAAAAAATCCAGCTATATTCCATTTTCAAGAGGCACACCCACAACAATTTTTTAAAGGATGTAAGCTTCTAATTCAGGCAAGACAGCAGCCAAGACTAATTCATAAACCACCACCACCTCTCAATAGCACCACTCCGGGAGCAGGCTTTGCCACATGCACCTTTGGAGGACAATTAGGAGCCACACTAAAGCAGATTGTGTAATGGCCCCTCTTAGCTGTTTTTTGGATGGTTTAACTACTTGTCCTCTTATGTATTGGGCAGGTGAAGCCCTGGGCCTTCCTGGCTAGAAATCAGGTAAATTGAAGGTAGGATTTCCAGGCACAGTGTCCCTTGGCATGTTCAGACTTTAGACCTACTTGAATTCTGTTTAAGCTTTTAGGCATTTTAGGTGACCCAATACCACCTGTTCCCGACCCTACTTTATTGAGGTATGATTGAACAAGGCATTTTATATATTTAAGGTGGACAACATTTAAGGTGGTTTGTTTCATTTTGGTACTGAGGATTGAATCCAGGGACATTTTTACATTTTGAGCTATATCTCCTGTCCTTTTTATTTTTTGTTTTTGGTACCAGGGATTGAACCCAGGGCCCTTCTCCACTTAGCCGTGTCCTCCACCAGTTTTTATTTTATTTTGAGACAGGGTCTCTCTAAGTTGCTTAGGGTCTTGCTAAGTGGCTGAGGCTGGGTTTGAACTTGCAATCTCCTACCTCAGCCTCCCAAGCCACTGGGATTACCAGCATGCACCACCATACCCAGCTTATTTTTTATTTTATTCTGAAACAGTCTCCTTAAGTTGCCAAGGGCGGCTTTGAACTTGTGATCCTCCTGGCTCAGCCTCCTGATTCACTGGAATTACAGGCATGTATCACCATGCTAGGCTTTCAGCATGGTGTTCTAATATAAGTACACCTTGTGTAATGTTTCCCATAGGTAATCAGTTAACATACCCATCACCAGATAAATGTTTCCACTTGCTACAAACTTTTTTAATGAGGAGAACATTGAAAATATACTCCTATAGCCAATTTCAAGAACAGATTACATTATTACTAAGTACAGTCACCATGTTGTACATTAGACTCCCAGAACTTGTTCATCTTATAACTGAAAGTATATGCAGTTTGAATGTATTCATGGATTGCCCACTTCTACCTGTTGATGAAAATGTAATATTTTACCTATAGTTCACAGCGTGGTAGACACTAAACTGTAGTAGATTTGTGGAGACCACAGGAATTGGGGATGCTAATGCAATGCTGCTTTTGGGGTAAAGGGAGATGGTGAGTCAAGTATTTATATCATAAAAAATGTAAATAAAGGGGCTGGAGCGGTGGCTCAGCGGTTTCGGCGCTTGCCTGGCAAGCACAAGGACCCGGGTTCAAACACCAGCACCACGTACACAACTAAGTGTTGGAGCAACTAAGGCCATGTGAAAAACTAAATGAAGTTGTTTCTCTTTTAAAAAAAAATGTAAATAAACTTTCTTTTGACTCAGCAGCTACTAGATTATATGGCATAATTATGTATCACATAGACATGTAAGTTAATTTTTCTAAAATAAATCCTTAAAACATAAGCAAATTCTTTTATAGAGAAAATTTGTAACTTTCTGAAAAAGTAAATTTTTATTCAAAAAATGAATCTAACTATAAGAGAAGTGCTGACCTCTTATCTATAATGAGAAATTGCAGATATAGTCAACTCTCAACATCCACAGGTTTGCTTCTGTGGATTCAACTAACCTCAATTTGAAAATGTTTGGGAAAAAGTTGTGTTTATACTGAATATGTAGACTTTTTTATAATTGTCCCCTAAACAATATAGTATAGCAACTCTTTACATAGCATTCATATTATATGAGGTATTTAAGGCTCTGGAGGTGATTTAAAGTATACAGGAGGATGTGCTTAGGTTCTATGCAAGTACTGTGCCATTCTATGTAAGGGAATTGAGCATCCATAGGTCTTGGTGTCTTTGGGGTAGGGTCCTGGAACCAATCTCCCACAGATACTGAGGGATGACTGTTGCTTTGATAGTGAATATAGATAGTGATTTTGAAATACATTTTTGGAACCCTCAGCAGTGTTTGAAAAGACTCTGGTAATCATATGTGTTCAAAATGTTAGTAAACATTTAGCCACTATGAGAATATATTCATGAGAGTCTTCTGACTTGATAAGCCATTCATCTTTTTAAAGAGTTATTCCCCACAGAGTTCTTTGAAACCATTCAAAAAGGGACACATACCTTTTTAGGAACTGATTTTTGACTCAGTGTCAGGAAAAGGTGGAGAGACGTAACATCTGCTTTGCACCTGCCATGTCATCAAATGCAGAATTAGTGCTCCCGGTGCTTTCTCTGGGCCTGCTGTTGCCCTTTGGTGTTATGAGAAGGTGGGAGGCGTAGCAGTGACGATTCTGTTCAAAATGGGGAAATAACACCTAAGAAATGGATTGACAGCTGAAAATCTGTCACGACAAGTAGCAAATAGCTTTCCCTCAAAGTGGCCATTTTATTTGTGATATACTCGCACACACACACACACACATATACACATTTCATGAAACCTTTTTTCTTGCTCCATTATCATCAACAATAACAACAACAACAACAAAATTAAAAAGAGAGAGAAAAAAGAAAAGAAAAATAATTCAACCCTCTTGTGTAATCACCTTCCCAGTGACATCAAGACTTAAATGTGTGACTGTTCCCAGCAGTCAGATGCATGGCTCTCAGAAAGAAAAGTGAAATCTGAGAGAATTCAAGGAACAAGAGAGAGAAGCAAGCCCCAGGGGACTCCTGAGACCTTGAATAGTGTGAAATCCTATCTGAGAGTTTTTTTTTTTTTAAGAGAGAAGGACAGTAAGAGACAGACAGAGAGAATCAAATTTTTTTTTATTGAGTTTTTCACATGGCTTTCGTTGCTCTGACACTTAGTTGTGTACACGGGTGCTGGGGTTTGAACCTGTGTACTTGCACATGCCGGGCAAGCGCCGTAACCACCAAGCTACCGCTCCAGCCCCATAACCTGTAATTTTTTGCAGTTCGAGGCACAACAGGAAAACCAGGATGATTTTTTTCCTTCTTCACAATTTCATGGATGGATTTGTTCTTACTGTAATCTTAGCAATATAAGCATATGATTCTTTTTCTTTCTGTACTAAGTTGAGAACTTCCACTTGTTCATGTAAAGGAAGCACTTTACTGCTTCTTTCTGAATTGCCAGCTTCAGTGCTTTTTTGCATTGGGGCTATTATTAAGCAAAATAAAGGTTAGTTGATTACAAATACTTTGATATCACAACATTAAGTGTGATAATAGTGATGTCTACTAAATGGCTAAAGAGAGGGTAGCGCATACAGCGTGGATACATTGGACAAAGAATGATTGACAACCAGGCAGGCCAGAACAGGTGGTGTGATTCCATTATACTACTTAGAACAGTGTGTAAATTTAAAGTTTATAATTGTTTATTTCTCAAATTTTCCATTTTATATTCAGATCATGATTGACTGTGGGAAACTGAAACCTCAGAAGTCAAATCCATGGATAAGGGGAGATTGTTGTATATATATATATTTGGATGGTGGTGGTAATTGTAAGGATGATGATAAATGTAAAATATCTTCATGGAACTTGAAATTCAGACAATATGGAAAAGGTGCAAAATGAAGGGCAAAATTTTATTCTTTAGCTCCTTCCCTTTCTATTTATCCAAGTTAAATGTTTTCAATAATTCTGTTGTTACTTTGGTGGCAAGCACACCATGGCCTTATTTAATGTCGCCGAAGAGATGTCTGATGCCAACCTCTTTCATTCTTCTTTGGTTGGTGATCTAACCTGACTTTCCCTTCTGGAAGTCCCTCGTGTCTTTATTCTTGGTGTTCTGGTATTTCACAGTAGTTAGTGAAGTGTCTTTGCCTCTCAGTGTGTCTTTTCTTTAATGCTGAAAATTTGTTCTTTGATTATTTTCTCTCCTGTGTTTTCTCTGTTCCTTTTTTATGGAACTCTTGTTAGGTTTTTGACCACATGTCTTGACCTTCTAGGTACCTTCATTTCGCTCTTGTAGCTTTCAGTTCTTTGCCTTTTGCTTTATAACCTGGGAAATTTAGTCAAATCTGTCTTTTGAAATCCATTTTTAAAAATAATTGAATCAGTGATATAGGATTGAAGTGACTTTTGAGACTCCACTGTGTGTCCTTGCAGAATGTTTTAATAAAGGGATATGTTTCTCTTGCTGTCATGCAGCAGGAGAAAAGAGGCGTAGTCTAAGATCATGGGTACCTCCCAGGGAGTTTGGGGTGTGGGGTTCATGTATACTCTATAGGCAGCTTTTGGTCACCTGGCTTTCTATCCATTTCTTGCTTTTTCTCTTGGAACCCATGGGGGTCCATGGGTGCAGAACATCTTACCCCTCTAAAGCCATCTCTTCCACAGGTGCTGATCTGAGACTTGTCTCTGGTTCCTCTGCTGATAACTAATTTAACTTAAATTTGTAACCGTTAGTGGCCTTCTTCTTCTCCTCTTCCATGAAATGAACTGCATCAGCAGAACTCCAGGGGAGCAGTCCAAGACTGGTTAGTAGAGCCTTTTTCCAGCCAGCTGTCCCTTGAGTCCTGCCCCAATTTTCCAAGTTGCATTCCATACCTCACTTTCTACCTCCTGGTGGAAACTTTTTGGACCACACTCTAGTTATTGCAAGAATAATATTTATGAAAATTTAAATTGACCCATTTTTCTCTTCTTGTAAAGCATATTACCCTGCAGCTCTTACACCCATTAAATCAAGGGCATTCATTGCTTTGGGAGGGGAGCAGGTATTATCTTGAACAAAGAGCTTATTACTTAGCTTTGAATCCCATTGCTGACTTTCTTGAGTCTCAAGAGACTACAACCATGAAAAGCAAGATTTGTTTCAAAGGGAAAAAATCTTATTCCACAAGTTTTCCTTAATATACTGAGAGCAAAACTAGAAAGTCTGAAAGTGGTTTTATTCTTAAGTCCCATGTTGGTAGGATGGAGGATATTATTGATGGGAGGGAAGGTTCCATATAAAAGGAAGTAGGAAGGAAGGAGAAGGAAAAAGCTCTCTGGGGCCAGGAGGAGTTAGAGAGAGAGAGAGATTTGGAAAGGAAGAAGATTTTTTTGGTTCCTGAGATACAGTGACACAGCATCCCACTGTACTCCATGTCATAGAAATAAGGTGGGGAACTGAGAATCTGAAACACTGACTGGTGGTTTCCTTGCCCTCTATGCCCTCCAGCATGATGCAGGAGCCATAGGTAGTACTGGGGAGAAAAACATCTAGACCAGAGGTTGGCAATCTTTTTCTATACAGGATAGTAAATATTTTAGGTTTTGTGGGCCGTAGGGTCTTCTGTGGCAGATGTTCAGCTCTGCCATTGTCATGCAAAATCAGCTGTGGATGGTTCATAAAGGAATGGGTCTGTGTTCTGATAAAACTTTATGAAAGTATCAGACTAGATTTGAACCAAGGGTCAGAGTTTGCCAACCCCTGGTCTAGATGATTAGGTCTGAGAGTTCCCATGGACTGGGTGGAATAAAGATACCGAGAAGTTTCCACGTTGCTGTGGGACATGCTAAGTGTAGCTGAGAGTGAAAAATGGAGTGACTGTCGTAAGGACCATTCTATGATGGGCAGAGAAACTCCTAGCAACTTCCAGTTAAGTCTGCGACAGACTCTATATTTGGAGGCTATAGAGATTGTCCTACTAGTATCAAGATCCACAGGACCATCCAAAACTGAGGTGGGGGTAGAGGACGTAAGGTGAAATGGCCCGGGAATGATGGCCACCCATTGTCCCTGAGAGGTACACCTTTGTAGTGGACACAGCAAGGACAGGCGCTGACACTAACAGATGGGGCAAGATGAGCTACATCTTCACGGGAGGTCAGCAAGGGAGCATTAAGGCCCAGGCTCCTGTCACCCTGCACTGGTTAGGCACTTATGTCATTCACAGAGTTCTTCACATTTGAGGTAGTTTCCTACCTCCTCTTGAAATACTCCATTGCCAGCTCCACATCTCTAACATGGGCATATGTAGGCTGCTCAGATTTAAGATGTCACAAACCAAGTTCCTTATCTTCCTCTCAACATGTGTCTTCCCTGTTCTCAGGAATGTTACCACGGTTCACCCAGTTCTACATCCTGAGGGATCTTCTTACCATCTTATCATTGCAGAGTCTTATTGATTCTTTCTCTAAAACATTTATGTCTGTGTATTGTATATATTTTTTACCCAAATTATTTCGGTAGCTCCATACCTGTTTTCTCCATTTCTACTCTTGTCCTGCTAATAGGCTTTTCACATGGTATCCAGATTAATATTTATAATGTAAATGTGAAATATCACACTGTGTTAATTTTGATAATGGTAAAACAGTATATTATTTCATCTTTCTAACAAAATACCTGAGGAAGACTGTTTATAAAGAAAAGATTCATTTCGCCCACAGTTTTGGAGATTCATGGGCACTGTCATTGGCTTGGCTCTGGTGGGGATATCATTGTGAGAGTGTCACAATGGTGGAGTCCATACATGAGTGAGGGAGAGATGACATCACTGTGCAGGAAGCAAGAGAGGCTACGTGGGGCCAGCTCAGGCTTTTATAATGACTCTCTGGTGTTCCATGAGAAATATATCAGTTTCTTCCAAGGACAGTGCCCCTGGTGGCCTAAGGACCTCCCACTAGGCTTCCACCTTCTCTTACCACCTCCAGCACCACAGTCAGGTCTGGACTTCCAACCTAGGGACCTCTAAAGGACAAATCACATTTAAGTCGTAGCAAGCAGGTTTTTGGACTAATCCAGCTTCTAGAAAAGCTGGATGGGTTGTATATGTTGTATCACTGTGTAGGCTGAGTGGTGGCCCTACAGATGTCTACACTCTCATATCCAAGCCTGTGAATATATGTCTTCCAAGACAACAAACAACAAGAACAAAACACTTTGCAGATGCAATTTCATTAAGGACCTTGAAATGGGGAGATCATGTTGGGTTATTGGGTGGGTCCCATGTCATCACAAAGGTCCTTATAAGAGGAAGGCAGGAGGTCTGAGTCAGTAGTAGGAGATGTGACAACAGAAGCCAGAGACTGAAATGGTGTGAGGAAGAGAGCCATGTGCCAAGGATTGCAGGCATCTTTAGAAACTGGAAAAGACAAGGAAAGAGATCCTCTCCTAGAGCCCGTGGAGGAAGTAAGGCTTGCCAACACCATGAAGTTTGCCCAGTGAGACTGATTTTGAACTTCTGACCTCCAGAACTGTAAGATAAAAAAATGTGGGTTGCTCTGAAGTCACTGGGATTGTGGTAATTTGTTACAGCAGCAAAAGGAAACTAATATAGTAAAAAAAGTTCATGGGGGATATTGAGGGAAACAGATTAGAGTATTGTCTACAGTCCGGTGGTCCAAGTATGATAAGTCAGAAATTCAACTGGGCTTCGGCCAGATGGAGCACAGGTCTGTCAGAGATGGAGTGGGACAGGCATTATTTCCACACTTTCCAGTTCCAGGGAAGACTCCACTCCTCAAGTGAACGCTGATGGAATAGGTGCAGCCACGTGCTCCTGATGTAAGCTGAGCAGAACAATCACAAAAGTTGACATTTACTGGGTGGTGGTTTTTTTTTTTTTTTTTTTTTTTAAGAGAGAGGGACAGTGAGAGAGAGAGAAAGAGAAAATAATTTTTATTTAGTTTTTCATGTGACTTTCGTTGCTCTAACACGTCATTGCGTACATGGTGCTGAGGTTTGAACCCATGTACTCATGCATGCCAGGCAAGTGCCATAACCACTGAGCTACCACTGCAGCCCTGGATGGTGACTTTTTGCTGGACACAATTCTGAAAATAGTTTACACACTAACTTTTTAATTTTTTCTTGATACTGGGGATTGAAGCCAGGGGTGCTTAACCAGTGAGCCCCAGCTCTTTTTATTTTTTTATTTTGAGACAGGGTCATGCTTAATTGCTTAGGGCCTTGCTAAGTCGCTAAAGTTGGCTTTGAACTTGTGATCCTCCTGCCTCAGCCTCCCAAGCTGCTGGGATGACAGGCGTGGTCCATCATACTCAGCTACACGCTAACTTTTAAAATCCTGCAATAATCCCATGAGGATTAGATAGGCATCTTTTCCACATTTTGTAGATTAGAGTTTGTCTGGGAGGCTCCTCTTGGGGGAAGTGTTTAAGGAGAGGTTGGAGAGGGATGTGTGTAGAGGATGGAGATTGAACAGAGTGGTCTTGGATGGTAATGCAAACGGCAGGGACTAGGGACTGGCCAGGGTCCAGGGCTATGAACATAGTCTGGATATGTGTCTGGAAATTCATACTGCTCCCCCTGTCCTACCTGGTGGTCCTAGATGTTGGAGTGGGAGGGGGAGACACCAGGCAGGGGAAATAGCAGAGCCATTCTCCCATGTGGTGGTTTCAGGGACCTGCTGAGCAATGAGAGCAGTGATCATAGGGACGGCAACCTGGTGCTCTCTCAGTGCCCCGCTCCCCTGCCTCTCTTGTTTCCAGAAGCAAGAATAACTAAGCTCACCTGCATCTTTAAAATGGGTGGATTTACAAGGAGACAGGCATCGCCTGACACTGGTAGGGGTAGAAGAAAAGTTTATGGAATGACTGAAGCATGCCTTTAGCTAATTCTTTGACCTCTCCAAGACTCACTTTAGAAAGGAGGATTGAATCTGAGTGCTGCTTCCAAGCCAGACTGCGTTGTGGCCTAGCAGAAATATAGAAAGTCATCACTTTACCCATTAAGATTATCCAAGTGGGGCTGGAGCGGTGGCTCAGAGGTTTCGGCGCTTGCCTGGCAAGCGCGAGGACCTGGGTTCAAACCCCAGCACCACGTACTCAGCTGAGTGTTGGAGCAACTAAGGCCATGTGAAAAACTAAATAAAGCTGTTTCTCTCTTTCTGTCTCTCTCTCACTGTCCCTCTCTCTTAAAAAAAAAAAAAAAAAGATTATCCAAGTGCCTGTGTTCTAAGATAAACACAGGCAGTGGGCACAGGCTTCCAGGAATGCTGGCTGGTCTTTACTGAGAGTTCTCAGACAAGGGGGCACGGGAGGAACCGGGGAGGTTGAGTGTGAGGGAGGATTCATGCTGATCCCTACCTGCAGGTCCACATAGTAGAACAAGGTCAGGACAGATATTTTTACAGTGAACTCTGTTCACAAGTTATTTATTCCTTTTTGGTTCCAAATGAGTGCTCTGGTGAATTAAGGTGAATGTGAAGTGAATGTGAAGTGAATGTGGATGTGGAGCAATCCTGGCAGCTGTAGGGATGGATTTGTCTCAGATGGGGACCCAAGGTCACCCCAGGGGCAGCTTCTTCATTCTGTCTGGCGTTTCTTGAATGGACTTTCTTAATTATGTAGATGCAGGTGGGTGAATGTCTTAGGGGAGGGTAGAGAGGGGCCTGTGGTCAGGATTATTCGTGTCTTGCTCAGCACCCTGTGACCCTTGCCTGCATAGCTTGCTGGTAACAGGTGGAGCAGTTTACATCTGATCTGGGCTTTCAGAGGGAAGAAACCAAAACCCACTCCTGCTCCTTGAAATATGAAATTAGAGTCACTTAAGGTGGTATTAATATAAGTTTGTTGGCCTGAAAGAGCTCTGGAAAGCCCAGTGGAAACTCATTAGGAAGGAGGGGAACTGGGGCCAGGGACCTGGTTTTAACACAAGGGTCAAAGCTGCGGTTGGTGTTTGTCGTGCCAGCCACAAGGAGCTCTCGAAGATTTATGAAGCAGCACAATCTTTTACATTTGTGTTCTTTGCAAATAAATTAAGCTAGCGCTTTATGCATTGGCTGCTTCTGTGGAGGAAGTAGTGAATTATTTTGCATATGGACAGACTTGCGAGCTCTGAGGAAGGGAAACATTGGGCGTTATGCTCTTTCAGGAGTCTAGAGGCAGAGCGTCCAATCCTTTGGCAATGGGATGGGAGGTCTGGGGCCTGGAGTGGCCTCCCCAGTCTGTGTGCTATAATGGCGCAACCTCCCAAGGTACACTGGCATTGGGTGGTGAGAGTCTGACTTGGGGTGAAACATTCATGGGGACCCCAGGTGGGAAACTGAGAGCTGGGTATGGGGTTAGGGAGCCCCCTGTATGGGACTGAAGCCAAGGGAGAGAGATCATTAAGGGACAGAGCCTTGAATGGAGAAGAGATTGTGGTCAAGTCAGGAAAATTGGAAGAGGTGGGAGAGCCAGAAGTGTGCAGGAGCTAGTCAGGTGGGTAACCTGAAAGATCTTGCCAGAAAGGCTCAGAGTAAGTATGTCTCTTGGCAAAACTGGTTACTGACTTTTTCTTTTGCGGTGGCTGTAGATGGAACCCAGGGCCTTGCACATGCTAGGCAAGCACTCTACCCAAATGAGAGATAGGAAATCTTTTCAAAAGTCTCTCTGTTCTTAGGGAATTTTGGAAGAACTTCCTTTCTTGGGGAGAAGATGTCATGCACATATAAGAGACTGGAGGGGCCTTTGACAGGGATGTGGGTAGAGGTGGTGGTAGCGGACAGATTGCTCCATTTGTGCCCGGGATACCCAGATCCTCTGAGCTCTGGAAAGACGTGGAAGGAAGAGGGTGAGAGAAGGCTTAGTGCTTTGCTTTTCTTCTCCAGCTCTGAGCTGATGGCCGGCTTGGCTGGAATGTGGGATCTGGGAATACAACTCTGCTTGTACATGGGGTTATATTCCAAGACTCCCAGTGGATGCCTGAGCTGCAGATTTACTCTGAGCAGTGGTTGCTGCAATGGAACTTTGCAGGTTTTCTTTGATAATAAACAGAATGGAAGTTTTTCAAACACAATTTAATATTTTGTAGTTAGTTTCCTTTCTATTTTTTTAATTGAAAAATGGCATTCATTTTGTACCGTAAGAGAAAACGAAGTCATCTGGTAGCCTTGATCCTTTCTTTGGGGAGAAGTTGTCATCTGCTACCTCCACAGACCAGGTGACCCCTGTGGGCATTTAAAATATAAAAGTAAAACGTGTGTGGCATCTTGTTAGAAATTCAGGTGATATCTAGAAGACTGGAGGGAGGGAGTATGGGGGAATCATCTCAGAAGGAGATCTCCAACCTTCATGAGCAGTCTATTTAACACAGGGGTTCTTTTGGGGGAAACATAGAACCAAGCGGAACCCAAGGGGGGAAACCATGCTGTGGTATCAGCCTTGGCTAACTATGTAAATACACATTGGTTCTTGCTGGTTTGGTGATAATTCCCCCTCAATTGTCAGTCCATATTCAACTAATTAAAAAAAAAAGAAATTCAGAGAGAGATGAAGTGAAAAATCCTTTCTGTCCTCTTCCCTATGGTGTCCCCTGAGGAGAAGTCATCTAGACCATTCATCAGTGTGCACCCCACTTCCCTTCTCTTAGAGTCGGGGGGGGGGCAGATGTGTGGTGCCCATGTTAGGACCTTTTCCACCGTCAATTGACATTGCATCTTACAGTTCACGGTCTTTCAGGAGATATAGTCCATCTGATTTCCTGGAAGTCTTATTTAATAAGCTGCTTTTGATCTGACATGTTTGTATTTCTCATTTTTGTTAAACCATGCTTGGAAATGTATGCTAAACTTTTGTTAAGAATCTTCCTAGGTAATTTCCTAGCCGAGAGATGTCTCAGCTGTTGGGTACATGCATTTTAGATTGAGACAGATTATTCGGATTGTTTCCACAACGGGCTGATTGTTCACAAATCCAGCAGCAGTAAGCGAGGATGCCCAAACCCTTCCTCACTCCCTCGGAGAGGTCTCCCTGATTGCTCTGTTTTAGGGCACATTTTCCCTGATTGCTCTGTTTTAGGGCACATTTTCTGCTCAGGTATCATTTTTGTTTTCCTTCAGAGTGCTTAGTGCTACCTGAAATTAAATTTGTTGTTCTTACTAAAATATAATCCCCATAAACACAAAGATTTTGTACACCACAGTATCACTAATGCCCGGCTTGCAGTAGACCTGTGGACCTTCCGTATATGTTTGTCAAGTGAACAGTGGACGGATTTTATATTTCCAAATGCAACAGAGCTAATTCCTCCCTGACTCTTTCTCTTTCTTCCTTCTTCCCTCCTCCTTTCCTTCCTAACTAATTTACTTGGCATTCCATTACTGCTGCTGCATCACAAAGGATCTTCAAACTTAGCAGCTTGAAACAGTCACTTTGTTTTGCTTATGATTTTGTTGGCGAGGAATTCTGAAGGACTCTGCTGGGCGATTCTTGCTTGCTAGGTCTCGTGTGATTATGTCACACGTCGCCTGGGACGAAGACTCAGTGGGGCTGGATAATCCCCAGCGCCTCACTCACATGGATGGCAGTGTGGAAGCTTAGCCCTGTGTGTACTTGTGGCCTCTCCAGCACCTTGGTTTCAGCTGGACTTCCTGCAAGATGGCTGCTCCCCTTAGAGAAGGGACCCCAGGGCACTGCATGGGAGTGGATGGCCTTTCCCAGCCTAGTTCTGGAAGTCACAAGATGACATTTCCTCTGCACTCTAATGACTGAAGCAGTCACAGACCTGCCCGCATTTGAAGAGAAGCAAGTGGGTCTAACTCTCGATGAGAGGAGAACAAGGACACACCACAGAAGAACCTGCAGGGTGTGCAATGTTGTGACCATCAGTAGAAAATTTAATTGTTCCCACCTGGTGATTCTCTCATGTTTATATTTTCTGATTAGTATTTTTTTCCAAGAGAGAAAGGAAGAAAGAGTTATTTTTTAAACTTTTTTTCCCTTTATTTGTGTATGTAGTGCTAGGGATCGAACCCGGGACCTTGTGCATACCCGGCAAGCACTCTACCACTGAGCCACCTCTCCAGCCTCTCTGATTACTGTTTATATAATTGTTGCTATTTTATAAGATCAGTTCTCAAATCCTCTTGGTGTTTTAATTGGTTTACAATGAATTAATCTAGGAAGAATAACTCTACAGTACTGAGTCTTCCTGTATAAGAATGTTACTGCTTTTCATTTTATTTCTTATTCTATTTTCCATTGCTATTATAAAATACTTGAGGGTGGGTAATATTTAAAGAAAAGAGATTTATTTAGGTCATAATTTTGGAGGTTGAAAGTCCAAACATGTCATTGGTTCTAGTGAGCTGGTGAGGGCCTCCTTCCTTGTCTACCTCGTATCATGGGGGATGGCATTGTGATGTTGTGAGAGAGCAGGATGACCTGGCAAAAGAGAAAGCCAAAGAGTGGGGAGGGTCCAGTCTTTCTCTCCCCCCCCCTTTTTTTTAAAGAGAGAAGGTAGGAGGGAGAGAAAGAATCAATTTTTATTCATTTTTCATCTGGTTCTGGTTTCTTCAACATCCAGTTGTGTTCATGGTTCTGGGGTTTGAACCCAGGTTCTTGTGCATGCCAGGCAAGTGCTCAGACCTGGGCCACTGCTCTAGCCCCAGTCTTGCTCTCTAAGGAGAGCTCTAAGCCCTCTAAGGAGAGCTCACCAGGGTTCCATGAGGACTACTTGAATCCCTTCAGAGGGCGGCATTCCCGGTGACCTAGCCATCTTCTGCGAGGCTCTACCACTTAAAAGTCTGAGTCCCTCTTTGCACCACCACATTGGGCATTATACTTCCAGAACACGAAGCTTTGAGGAACAGGCCTTATCCAACGATAGCATGCCCCAATGGAGAATTTTCCAGTTCTCTTCACGTAGGTTTTGCCCACCTCTGGTTAAATGCCATTCTTTCAGTAGTTACTGGGAATAGGATCTTTTCAACTAATGTTCTCTAACTGGTTTTGCTTGTTTATAGGAAAAAACATACATTCCAATTTTTTAAATAGCTAACTTGATAAATAGTGATAATTTAAAATTATGAAGCTCTCGTAGTTTAAAACTAATAGTATAAAGCTATTATTTTAGAACTATTAAAACAGGTTTTAATTTTTGATTCTCCTGTGCTTTCTCAGTATGTAACACAATTTGCCAATAATAATTTGCCTCTTCTGCATTTATTATTATCACAGATATTTTGGGTCCTGATGCTATTCCCTGTGTGCTACTTTACCTTTTATATCTATAGCCTTTCCCTCTCTCTCTCCACCCCTGACCCCCTAGAACCCCCGGCTATCTGAGTGCATGCAAGTGACATTTCCCTTCTGGTTCTTTTTAGGATTTAGAGTTTACTTTTAGTCTCACCAGTGGTTACACCTATAACTCTACATATTTGTTATAAGAAACCTGTTCCTTGATGTAACAATTCTCAAATTGTCTATATTATGTATTTGGTTTGAAAAATGGAAAATTGTCATATTTTCCCTTCTATTTCCAGAGTTTTGTTTTGTCTTTGGCTACATTTTCACTTTAAATCCTACCAGACTGCTGGGCATGGTGGTACATTCCTGTAATCCCAGCAATTTAGGAGACTGAAGCAGGAGAATTGTAAGTTCAAAGCCAGCCCCAGAAACTTTAGGGAGGCCCTAAGTAACTTTGCAAGACTCTGTGTCAAAATAAAATATGAAAAGGGCTGGGGATGTGTCTCAGTGGTTAAGCACCCCTGGGTTCAATCCCAGTACTGCCCCCCCCCCCAAAAAAAAGTCCTACCAGGCTTAACACTCTTTCTAGGTTATGTTATTCAACTTTCCATTACTGTAATGAAATACCTGAGATAACTCATAAAGATAAAAGGTTAATTTTGGCTCGTAGTTTCAGAGGTATCACTCCATTCCCTGGTTAGTTGGCCTGATTACTTTTGAGCCTGTGGTAAGGTAGCTTGCTTTGAAGGCATGCCCCCAGGGACCTAAGACCTCCACTAGGCCCCACCTTTTAAAAGTTCCACATCTCCCAAGAGATGGGAACTCCATGTCTCCCAAGCCGGGAACCAAGCCTTTAACATATATGGGCCTTTATATTGCAGATCCAAATTATAACATTAGACGTATCAGTTTTAGGTCATCTCTTAGTGAATATCCCCTCCAAAAGACGAGGAAGCACATGTTCTCACGCACCTTCCCATTTCCTGCTCCATCCTGTCCATTTAAGAAGATGTTTCCTTCCACATTCACATGTTTACCCATTTACATCTGTAACCTGAGGAAAGAGGCTCCTGCTTTCCTCCCGGCAGGGAGTCACAACATTTTCCCATTTCTAGGATGACATTAGGGTGCTGGGGAAGATTCTGCTTAGTCTCTGGAAGCCACCCTCAGCTGCTCCCTGCTGCTCTCTAAGCTGGGGCTACTAGTGAAATCGTTCAAAGTTTCGTTTACTTGTTTCTTTCTTGCTTTTTGCTTCCCAGGAACCCCAAGGCCCTGCTGCGTGTAACCATCAGCCTTGCTTTGTTGTTAGATTTTTGTTTGTTTGTTTTTTTAAAGAGAGAGGGAGGCAGTGAGAGGGAAAGAGGGAGAGAAAGAGAGCGTCAGTTTTTATTTAGTTTTCCATTTGGCTTTCGTTGCTCACTTTGGTGTGCACACGATACCGGGTTACGAACCTGTGTCCCTGTGCACGTGAGGCAAGCACCAGAACTGCTGAGCCACTGCCGCAGCCCCAGTTGCTAGATTTTTGGCAAAAGCATGTTCATATTTTGATAATTGGGTTTCACTTTGTTATCCTATTATTATTTTAATGCTGGGGATTGAACCCTGGGCCTCAAGCATGCTAGGCAAATGCTATCTCTGAGCTACAACTCCCGTGTCCCATTGTTTAATAAGGAGGCATTTGATTATTTAGTACATATCTCTAAAAGCATGCTAGACCCTTTGTTTCCTCTTCTTAATAGAAAAGAATCATTTATATTTTAAGAAATTTTAAGACTCAGGTAGTTGAGAACTGGTATATTATGCATAGTGGAGCATCAATCAGAGGCTCCTTTTATTTTTGAATATAGCTCCTAGGCATAAATACTGAGAATGTTGTAGTAAAGTACACTGATCAGTGTTGTTAGATGCAAAATAAAACAAAAAAGAAAAGAACAAAAATCAGAGTCAATTTTAGTCTATTTCACAGAATCCCAAGATGTTAGGATCAGTGCCCAAACTTTAGGCAATGACAGTTCTTTGACTCTTTATTTGGCATAGATGCCCCACGTTGGTGGGGATCTGTGTTATTCAGTTTTTATTACTATATGAAATACCTGAGATAAATAGGCTTATACAGAAAAAAGGTTTACTTTGTTCATGTATCAGAGGTTTCCATCCATGGTCTCTTACTCCTGTTGCTTTGGGCCTGTGGCAACACAGTACATAATGGTAGGAATGAGTGATAGAGGAGGCTGTTCACTTCATGGAGACCAGCAAGCAGAGAGAAAGGACGAGGCTGGGGTCCCAATGTCTTCTTCAAGGGCATGCCCCCAATGACCAAACTTCCTCTCACTAGGCTTCACCTTCTAAAGTTCCATCACCTACCAGTAGCTCTACAGGTTGGGGACCAAGCCTTCAACACACGGGCCATGGATACTGCAGATCCACACTATACTGGAATCAGTTGCTAGAAGCTCTGCTACCACGCCTTGGGAGTGGTGCCTCCCCTACCCTTTCCCACTACCCCCACCCTCCTCACCTGAAAGCCAAAGCCAAAGCACAGGACTGAATCCTAACCACCAGGAAGGCTGGCCAGGCACTCACTCTCGTCTTGCAGGGAGCAGGATGTCTCTTATGGGATGTTCAGGATGTTGAAACTGTGCTGGATGGCCACACACTTGACACAGATTTTTACTGCAGTAGCATTCTCTGCTGGGATGGGCTGTTGGAGTGATTTTGGAGGCATGGTATAGCTGAGGCAGGAAGCAGGCAAGATGAAGAAGCCATCAGGCTGGAGGCGAGGACTATGGCTCTCCTGATTCATCCTACTTTTTAGCTTGGTGCCATGGGTAGATCACTTACTCCCTTTGACCTCCATTTCCTGATCTGTAAAGGGGTCTGGAAGAGTGGTGTTTGAGATCCTTTCTAGCATAGGTAAGGCACTTAGTTCATGTTTGCGGCATGAATGAATGAACAAATCTGTTATTGATTGATTGGACCTCTGAGAAAAATAAATGGACTCAAAGAGACATCGTGTTTTGGTGGGTTAACTTTTGGTCATGAATTTTGTTTCCATTAATATATGCTTAATGTGCTTAAATTCCTGGATATCCTTTAGCTTTTTCTTTTTTTTTAGAAGTTAATTCATGGCAAGAATAAGGAAGTAAGAGTTATCAAGAAAGTTTTAATCCATGAATTCTTAATGATTTCCTTAGCATTTAAAACATGAGAATTTTTATTTGCTTTGGTTACTGTCAAAATTCAGAGCATCAAGATACGATAACATTTAGATAAACTAATGGGAAAGATCCTTCCCTAAGTGAGGTAAATTATTTATAATACTTGTGTTTGCAGTGAATGGAATAAATGAGCATTTATTGAGTGAGTACCTAGAGGAACTTTCCAGCCTCTGTATCATCTTTGTTGGGGGGCTGTTCATTGACTATCAATTCTGTTTTAATTATGCATATGCCTTCATTTACTTTTTTGCAAGTATTAGAAGAAAATGAGCAGTAATTATTTCTAATTTGTTCTATCTTCCTCAGATGAATGCTATAGCAGGTGTCCTTCCTTTAGAAAGGACCTTGTGATTTTTAGATGAAAATTCCATGTATATGTAGCAGATCAAAGGTCTATAAGTGTTTCCATAGCAAGAAGAGATGTGTCTGATCATGTATGAGGGTTCCAAGGAGTTTAGCCAGAGGTACAGTATGAGAGTGAGAAAGAGCCACTGTGGCCTCTACCATTGATCAACATTCGTGCCTAACAGAATCCATGTCTCCTAGTTCACCTTGTTTTCTCTCTTTCATTCTTAGAACTGTCTTCATCCTTAGTTTCATAGGTGTCTTCTGGTTAAATTAGGCTAGTTACCGTATGCCTACTCTTGCTATAGCAGTTGTTTTAGGAACTCGTGAACCAATTTCAGTCAGTGTCAGTGGAAATTTTAGGACCAGGATGGGGTTTTTTTAAAAGAAATGTTCTTGTTTCCCCTGACATGGGCATTTAGGCTGGGACTGCCACAAACATTTGGTCATGATAAGGGGAGAGCCTAGGGAATTCTATGTGGAGGCTAAGGATAAAACAGATACCTTAGAAGCAGGAAGTGGAGAAGAATTGAGACTGGTGACATTGAGTCCCTGGCTCAAGATGGCCCTGAGATGCACTCCTCCCTGAACGTGTGTGAATGTGTGACCAACTCTTGCAAGCATGTAGATGAGTATAGAGGGTACTGTAACAAATACCCATTTCTGCACATCCTATAACAAAAACATGCATTTTAAAGCATTTGCCAGTTATTTTCCTCCCAATGAGCTGAAGCATAGCAAATGGTATTGGAGATCCTTTCTTACGCAGAAGTAGCTTTATTATCCTTTTCTTTAAAAATTTTACTGAACATGTCTTGGTATGCTTGTTCTGAAAAAAAATTTTTTTTGGTTTGTATCCTTTCAGTATATAGTTAAATTATTTAATTAATTTTTAAAGATTGTGGAAAAATACACCTAACAAAATTTATCTTTAATCATTTTAAGCATTCAATTCATTATTAAATATATTCACACTATTGTGCAACCAATTTCCAGATGCTTTTCATCTTATAAAACTGAAGCCCTGTCCCCATAAAATAACTCCATTTCCCTGAAAAATCATTATTCTCTTCTCCGTGTCTATGAATTTGTGTGTTTTACATGCCTCATATAAGTGGAGTCATATAGAATTTGTCCTTTTATGAGGGGCTTGTTTCACTACACATAAGGTCCTCAATGTTCATCCATGTGGTAATGTGTCAGAATTTACTTCCTTTTTTTTTTAAGAGAGAAGGGCAGTGACAGAGAGAGAGAGGGAGAGAGAATCTATTTTTATTGAGTTTTTCACATGGCTTTTGTTGCTCTGACACAGTTGTGTACGTGGGTGCTGGGTTTTGAACCTGTGTTCTCACTCATGCCAGGCAAACTCTGTAGCCTCTGAGCAAGCACCGTAACTGCTGAGTCCCCCCTCCAGCCCCAGAATTCCCTTCCTTTTTAAAGCTGAACAGTTCATTGTATGGTAACTGCATTTTGTTTATCCAAGGATAATTAGATTGCTTCCACCTGCTGGCTATAGTGAATAATGGTGCTGTGAACATAGCTGCAAATATGTGTGAGACCCTGATTTACATTCTTTTGTATATTTACTCAGAAGTAGAATTGTTGGATGTTACGGAAGTTATATTTTAACTTTCTGAGAAACAGACATACATTCTGTACTGGCTGTGCCATTTTATATTCCTAGCAGGTGTGATAGGGGTTTTACACATCCTCTCCAACACATACTATTTTCTGCCTTTTTAAAATGGTAGCCATCCTGGTGGACATGAGGTAGTGTCTCATTACGCCTTTGATTTGCATTTCCCTGATGATTAGTAATGTCGAGCATCTTTTCATCTGCCTTTAGACCATATGCATATCTTCTTTTGAGAAATATCTATTCAGATCCTTTGCTTGTTTTTAAAGTTTGGATTAATATGTAGTTTTAAGTCTTTTATTTCTTTTTTAACATTGGAAATGGCTCAATTTAATGTATTTTTAGTGGTTCTTTTGTTTCTCCTATTATACCTATATTGGATCCTCTCTACCTATCTTTTTTAGCACTTTCTTTGGAATGTTGTTTAATTTCATTGTCTTTTATTATTAAATATTTCTTCCTTTCCATCTCCTGATGTTGTCATTTGTTTATAGATAGAATATCTCTAGTTCAAAGCTGTAGCACTCATTCTGTCATTTTCACTCACCGGTGACTGCTTTCCTTTCTGAATCTACTGCCTCTTCTGTAGTCTTTACCTCCATTATGTCTGTCCTTCCCAATTTCACTCCCAGCAATTTTATTTTGCAAATTGAACTCTGCAGAACCACTGCAATTCCAAAGCTCTTCTTACATGGGCTCCAGCCCTTTCTATTGGTTTTCTGCTGGTGATTTTGGCATTCTTTGGTTCTCAGGGTCTTTAGATGTTTTATTGTTTTCCTTCCACTGTGTAGCATTTTAATTTTAGAGAATATGTTTCTTTTACTTTTACATTATTTTAGGTAGGGCTTTCTCTTGGGTATTGGGAAATTGTTCAATTTTGGTCTTTCAAATGGGTTTTTATTAGAATTTTTAGCATAGAGCGATTCCACAGTATGTCATCTCAGAAGCCTCTTAAATTTCATTGTAGAGATAGATAGCATAATTCTGTGATAAAAGCCACAGTAGCTTCATCAAGTTGTTATTTCTCGTTGTGAAATTTAAATGTCTATTAATGTTACATATACTTTCAGTGTTTTCCTTGGTGGATCACATGTTTTCTTCTCAGGTAAGCATAGTCAGTGACATCAGTCATAAACATGTTAATGCTTGGGGGATTTTTAGGATTAATACTAGAAGCTGTTTTCCACTGTTTATTACAGCTACTAGAGATTACATTTACAGTGTCCACATTTGACTAATTTTAAAAAACGTATAGTAGATCTCCCCTTATCTATGGTTTGCTTACCATGTTTTCAATTACCTGTGTTCAACCACAGCCTGAAAACATTAAATGGAAAATTCTAGAAATAAATAGTTCATAAAGTTTATTGTGCACCATTTTGAGTAGTGTGATGAAATATTATGCTTTCTGCCTGGGATGTGAATTACCTCTTTGGCTCATGTATTCACACTGTATATGTTATCCACATGCTAGTCACTTGGTAACTGTTGTGGTTATCAGATCAACTATAGTCATATCTCTGCATGTGTTCAAGTAGCCCTTATGAAGTAGCTAATGCTATGTCACAATGCTCATATCAGTCACTTCATTTCATCTTGTCATGTACATGTATGATACATGTACATGTATCATCCCTTCATTTCATTATAAGAAGAATATGAGACTATAATACAATCAGACAGTGAAAGAGAGAAAAAGAGACTACATTTGCAGAACTTTTATTACAGAAAATTGAGATATTTATTCTACTTTTAGTTACTATTGTTTATATCATGTCATGTTTAATTTATAATTAAATTTTATCATAGTTATGTATGTTAAGGAAATGACTATATACATATATGTATATATACGTATATATACACGTATGTGTATATATATGTGTGTGTGTGTATATATATACATATCTTGATATGAAAGGAAGTTTCAGGCATCCTTTGGGGATCTTGGAACCTAATCCCTGTGGATGAGGAAGGAATACTACAACTTCATCAGAAGTGTTTGTGTTAGGTTAGTAATGAAAAGTGAAAGGCAAGGTGGCCTTCAGAAACTATCCTTCACTTTGCCAAAAATGATGTATCTCTTTACATACTAAATCCATGCAGCATAAGACCTGTGTGGCATCTTCTATTATAAAGGCATTCCTCTACTAAGCAGCATTATATTAGAAGAAAAACAAGATCATAAATATAGCTTTTTTAAAATATCTAACCAGGAGTAGCCACATTCATCCCCATATTTCATGCTGTTTTCTTCTTTAATATCATACAACTTGAGTTTTCTACTCTTTCATAAAATAATTTTTTCCATTATCTATTTTGGCCATTGATGGCTTTTCCTGTTGGCCTCAGTACATCTCATATTCTATGCTCATGTTCTTGACCTCTTGTGCCCTTTTAGCATAATTTCAAGGCATATTGAAAATTACTGGATGCCTGCATTTTCTCTTTGGTTAATTCTCAGAATTTCACTTTTTCATAAATTGCATTATGTATCTGTGGAAATTAAACAGCTGTTCTGGAAAGTCAGCTGGAACTCAGGGAAGAAAAATATTCAGTGATGATCCTTACAGTGAGTGCATCAGTTGGCCTCATCAACCTGTCCTGACTTTGAATATTTTATGATTTGCCTGAAAGATTTGGCAGTTACTGCTTATTTTAATTGTAGAGCTTAGCTACATGAAAGGCAACCCTTCTGCCCACACAGTAATATTTAGTCTTAATTATGTATCCTGGTGTAGTCTTTTCAAAGACATTTGATGGGATAGTTAGCTATCCAAATTTAAATTCAAGTTCAGCCACATGGTGGTGCCCCATGGTACTGCTGATGTGGATGCTTGTCATGGGGACCTTTTATGCTGTTTATGCATGTGCAGGCAGTCACAGCTATTTCTCAGTTCGCTCCTGTACTTGGCAGATGGCAGATTTCTTTTGACATTGCTTGTATGAGGTACCTCAACATTGGAAGTGTTAAAATGTAAAGTAAAGTTGGTGTTAGACTTGAGGTAACTCAGAAATGAATTCCTTGCTACTACTTCTGCTTAAGATAGATGTCACACTGTCCTGTGTAAGAGATCTCTTCTGCTGATATACCAGGGGTATTAGGAAGTATCTCCTCCACCTGAGCCAGCTTTGGACATTTCCTCCTGATGACCAGGAACTGGTTATGCTTAGCATTAGTTCTTCAAATAACTATGAATATTTTTACTTGAAAGAATTAAGAGAAAAATGAATGATGATGGTAAAATACGCATGTATATAGTTCTTGAGACTCTAGCCAAAGAAAAAAGGCAAAAGAAGGATATCAAAGGGATAAGAATAGGAATGGAAGAAGTCAAACTATCCCTTATTGCTGATGACATAATTCTATATTTGGAAGACTCCCCCCACCAAAAAAATGCTCCACTAGAAAACTGCATGAGCTTATAAGCAGATATAGCAAAGTGGCAAGGTCCAGATCTGCACTCATAAATCAATCTTTCCTATATGCTAACAATAATAGCGTAGAAGAAGAAATCAGGAAATCAGTCCCATTCACAATATCCTCAAAAAAAGTACTTGGGAATTAATCTAACAAGGGAAGTAAAAGACTTCTACAATGGAAATTATCAAACATTGAAGAAGGAAATTGAAGAAGACCTGAAACGATGGCAAGACGTTCCATGTTCTTGGTTAGGCAGAATTAATATAATTAAAATGGCCATTCTGCCAAAACCACTATACAGATTCAATGCAATCTCCATCTAGATACCAAAAAGCAATTCTCAAATTTATTTGGAATAACAAGAAACTCAGAATAGCCAAAATGTTACTCAGCAAGAAATGCAAAATAGGATGTTTTGCAAGATCAGATCTAAAAATCATACTATAGAGCTGTAGTAACAAAAACAGCATGGTACTGGTATCAAAATAGGCATGAAGACCAATGAAATAGAATACTCTGAGACAAACCCACAAATCTTTAAATATCTGATATTTGACAAAGGGGGTCAAAACATAGCATGGAGGAGTGCCAGCTTATTCAACAAATGGTTCTGGACATTGTGGACAGCCACTTGCAAAAAGTTGAAATTACATCCTTATCCTCTCACCCTGCACAAAAATCAATTCTAAATGGATCAAGGAAGTAGGATTTAAACCAGCTACCATACAGCTGCTAGAAGAAAAATTAGGAGCAACACTCCAGCATTTGGGAGTTGGCAAAGGCTTTCTCAATGAAACTCCCAAAGTGAAAGAATTAGAGTCAAGGATCAATGAGTGGGATGCTGTTAAATGAAAAAGCTTTTGCTCAGCCAAGGATTTGGTCAAAACTGTCAAGAGAGAACCTACAGAGTGGGAGATAATCATGATCTGTGATTTTTCTGACAAGGGACTAATATCCAAAATTGACAAAGAGCTCAAGGAACTTAATGTCAAAAACTCAAGCAATCCAATCAATAAATGGGCCAGAGAGCTAAACAGAAACTTTTCAACAGAGGAAACCAAGCAAGCGTATGAATACATGAGAAAGTGTTCTAAATAACTATTAATCAGAGAAATGTTAACCAAAACTACATTAATATTGCACCTTACTCCAGTCAGATTGGCAAAGGTGAAGAATATAAACAGGAACAGATGCTGGAAGGGTTATGGGGAGCTAGGAACACTAGCACAGTGTTGGTGGAATTGCAGACTGGTACAGCCATTCTGGAAAGCAGTGTGGAGACTCCTCAAAAAATTAGGAATTGATTCGCTATACAACCCAGCTATCCCTCTTCTGGGTATTTTCACAGAAGAGCTAGAATCAGCACATTGCAGTGACACAGAAAAATCAATGTTCATAGCAGCTCAATTTACAATAGCTAAATTAT
>PVKS010000107.1:0-94469 GCA_004027875.1 Aplodontia rufa
CACTTTGCTAAATCTACTTATGAGTTCGAGCAGTTTATTGATGGAGTTTTTTGGATCTTCCAGATACAGGATCATGTCATCAGCAAACAGAGAGTTCGACTTCCTCTCTTCCTATTTTTATCCCTTTGATTTCTTTCTCTTGCCTAATTGCTCCAGCTAGGGTCTCAAGAACAATATTGAATAAAAGAGGTGAGAGCGGACATCCTTGTCTTGTTCCTGACTTTAGTGGAAATGCTTTCAGCTTTTCTCCATTTAGTATTATACTAGCTGGAAAATAAATACATTGCCTATTGATTCAAAATTTTTTTTAATAAAAGAGAGAAGGAGAAAGGGAGCAATAGAAAGAATCAAGTTTTAAAATTTATTTATTTATTTTTTCACCTGACCTTTGTTTCTCCAACACTTAGTTGTGTATGTGGTGCTGTGGTTTGAACCTGGGTCTTCATACATGCCAGGCAAGCGCTCCAACTGCTGAGCCACTGCTCCAGCCTGATTCCAAATATTTTTGACCAATTAATTTATAAAGACTCTTTGCAAGGTCCTACACCCATATATAAATTGAATAAGGTGCTCTTCCTGCCCTCAAATAGCTCACCATCTTCTTAGAAAGATTGCTCAATCAATCTGAATGTTTCTGCATGTCAGATGCAGTCAGCAAGATGCAGAGGCATAACCTGGGAAGTCAGGAAGGTTTCCAGAGAGGCAGGCTGTGACATCTAGAGCCCTCATTCTTTCTCATTCTGTGTCTGAAGTAATTCAGTGCTTGGTCTGGAGAAGTAGCTCAGTGGTAGAGCGCATGCCTGGCATGTGCAAGGTCCTGAGTTCAATTCCCAACACTGCATACACAAATAAATAAAGGAAAAACATAAACCCAATTTAAAAAATAAACTCTCTCTCTCTCTCTTTAAAAAGAAGAAAAAAGAAAAAAGTTTCAGGCTTGAGTTGTGGCACCATTAATTCCTCCATAGCCTTGTTTCCAACAAAGGGACATTCAGGGCCACCCAGCCTGTTCCTGAGTGCTGCCCAGGCTGGATCTGTGGCCCAGAGAAGCCTGGCCAGCTAGGCATGGACTTCTTTATTTGCATTTTGATCTTTATCTAAACTTTGCAAATGACAGTCACCATTTCTTTCTGGAATGACCCTACCTTGCTTCTATCCCGAGTCTGTCCTCCTGCATTCCACACACCAGTCCATTTTAGCTTAATTGTTGTTTAAGTGGCACCTTCTTTTACTTCCTGTGAAGTCATGAGACAAAGCCATCCATGTGAAGGGAGGGTGTCCTGAGGGTGGTTGGACAGGTTTAAGCAGGAAGCAGTTTAGAGCACTGTCACCCGAGGTATTTTCTTCCCTCCATCTCCTTCCACAGCTCCAGTGGGCACCGTCGCCCTCGGCTTTCACTGCTGGTGATTGACATCAGTGCTGCAGAGCCCTCGATGCGCAATACAGCCCCGTTTTCCATGTGGATGGTCATTCTCTGTCCAGATTGATTTTTCCTAAAAGGCCGAAGAATATGATTTCAAAACCAGATAAAATCTACTCTCATTTCATTTAGTGACATTGTGAGGTGGAACTGTCAGGGTAAGACTCTATCTAGCAAGTTAGAAAACTCCCCAAAGCCAGAGGGACAAGAAATTTCACAGTAAATATTTAAGCGTCTGGGCTCCGGGGCAATTGGAAAGTGCGGCTAAGAAGCTTTCCTCTTTCCTTCTGATTCCTCCTATTTGTCGCTTGAGCGGTGCTATTTTGCCTTATCCTTTACGCCTAAATAAGTCCTGTTTTTTTTTTTAATCTTTTAGCCAAGAAAAAAATAAATAAAAATATAAGACACCTTAAGTAATACCCCAGGGAGACAATGTTCTGGGAAATTTAGGGCTGAGATACTACCATCCTGGTCACTTGTGCTCACAACCACCCATTACTGATGATGGCCAGTTTATAGGACAAGGATCAAGAGGACTTTTGGGCCTAGTCCTGAGCATTCTTTTTTTTTTTTTTTTTTTCCTGTGTGCTTATGTTTCCACACTAGTAAAATGAAGAGAAGAGTTTTTCTGGTAGGCATCTCCCAGGAAACCAGAAGGATACTTGCCGCATCAAGTGACGGAACTGAGTTTACAAACTCAGCTCAGTCTCTCTCAGGAACTCAGATGCTGTGCCTGGTGCTCACCGAGCCTTCTGTCAGTGTAGACTGTGATGCTGTGGCTCTTACTGGTAGCATCACAGGTGTGTCCTGCTTGCTTGTGGGCCTGACTTTGCTCCCTCGCCCTGCGCCACCAGCGTCCTGCAGCTGCCATCCCCTCTCCTAGTAGAGAGAGCTGCACCTGTATCCCTCCTGCTCTTCTCTCCTGGAGCCAGCACCATCACCCGTTGCCCAGGCTTCTGTGCCTGCTGTGTGAGGACGTGGTGGTAAGAGGCATGTTAGATGCCGACGCGTACCAGTTCATACTTAGCACTGTCACATGAGTAGGATAAGAAGCACTAAAGAAGAAATTTAGATCGAAAGTCAGACGTTCATACAACTTAGGAGAAGCTGGAATAGATCCCCGTTGAGGCCCATGATGAAAGTGATTTCTCAAGCACTTTGTCTGTCAGGTCAGAATGGCGTTGATTATTCCTTCTGTGGAAAAGCAAGTGCTAGGGAGCCGCCTTCCCGTTTCTGAACTTGACTGTTATATTTACGGTCTCTAAGCAAATTTCTGGAATTTCACTGACAAATTCCCTGGGGCATGGAAATTGAGCTCCCTGTGTGTGTGGATGGGCTGAGGGATGGCCTGGCATGTTCTCTAAAGCATCTTTATCTGCCAGGCCACCCTTCCTCTCTTCTCCCTGGAAGAAACAGAGCCAAGATTTGAGTTGTTTAGTTTGGCTCCAGTTTGGAGGCATTGATTCTGAGTTGGCTTTGTCTGAGACCCACTTGCAGATTCCCTTTACCTCAGAGTCCAAAGTGCAGTCCCCTCTAGAGAACTGAGAGCAGTCCCCCTCTGTCCTTCTGTCCTTCTCAGTCTGGAGGGAGCTGATGCCTAAAGACCTGGACACTGCTCAGTGTCCTGTGAGAGCTGGGGGTGGGGAGCACCTAAGTAAACTGGACTCAGTATTATGAAGTTCATCAAAAGCTTGTTCGTGAGAACTTGATGTCATTTGCTCGACATTCATAAGGAATGCTCAGACACTGAAACCTAAGTATTCTTTACTGTTATCATTTGATTTTCTTTTTCTCATTCTGATTTTTGCTAAGAATACAATCAAGCAGAAAGCCTGCCTTAATTTTTCAGGGATCAAAACACAATTTTCTTAAATCGGTCAATCCAGTGGTAGTAGGTAAAATACTATATTTCCCCTAAATGACTCATTTCTTGTACTCTCCACAGTTCCTACTTAGGGTTCTGTCAATCCCATTTTCCTCTGTTTATCTCCCTTTCAGGCTAGCTCATATGAGGAACGGGGTCCTGTGGTGGGCTCTCAGGGAGGGTGGGATTATGGAACTTTGGTTCTAGCCCTAGGGCTGGGGCAGACCTGGGATCTCTCCCCTGTAGCCCCTGCAGGAAATGCCTGCTGAGGTCTGTTTACTCAGCCCCATAACATGTGATCTTGTTCAGTGTGAGTTGATGTCACTGGGTCAGTGCCTCAGAGCTGGGCAGCCGAGTGGAAGGAGAAGGATGAATGGCTGGTGGAGGCCCGAGATGTTGGGTGGCCAGTGAGAAATGGCTAGAGTAGCCTCCAGCCGCCGCCTTGTGTTGATTTTGTAGTGAGATCATTACCTTTCCTAGGCTGTTAAATGCAGTTTAATCTTCTTTAAGACAGAGCTAGACAATATTGCCTTTGTGACTTCAGAGAGTCACTGGACAGGTTAGAGGAGGCTCAGTTTCCACTTTTCCACCCGAAGAAAATCGCAGCCCAGTCAGGGAGGCAGGGAATGTGTGACACCGCTGTTCTAATGTAGTAGGCACCACGTCATCATCATCAGAGCCTCCTGCTGGATGGAGACCTTAGATGGCTGGGGCCATGGAGTCCCTGCAAGTGTTTTGACCTTGGAGCTGTTTACGTTATATAGAGCACCACGTGCCCCAAACCACAAGTAGCGATTCCAGAAGTCCCAGAAACACACCTCTTCCTCTGCGGATGTCAGTGCATCTCTATAAACTGCCTGCAGCATGCGTTAGTTCTCTTGTGTGGCTTGGAAGAGTCTTGTAGTTTCTTTTTCTTTTGCAACAATAATGGCCTGTCAATGGCTACTTTGGAGACAGACAGTTGGCAGCAGAGGGTGAGGAAAAGAGAAAGAAGAGGGAGAGAGGAAAAGAGGGAGAAAGATGGCTTCTGCCACTGCTGACCGTGGGGAAACTGTGAAGAGGGAGGCCTTGAGGCAGACCTAAAAGCATACATGGAATCTGTGTCTGTTGATCCGACCCTCTGTAAAGGGAGCCACCTTAATTGCCTCAGCTTACATCCTTCCTCCTGCTCTGCTCTTCTGCATCAAGCCTAGATGTTCCATTGCCCTCCTGCTCGCTGCCTTCCCTCTTTCTATAACATGTTCTTCTCTCACCTTGTCTTAATAGTCTAATAGAAAAAGATTTGAATTAGAGCTTAGCGTGTGCTCACATGCGTGCGCTTGCACACACACTGTACTCTCCTGCAAATGCTTGGGACTACAGAAGAGAGTTCCCTTCTTGCTTAGGAGCGGAGATCTAACAGCTTGCCTGCTCCCAGCACAACCTGTGCCCAACTGTGCAGCTGTCTTATTATGCAGAAGCAAGAGCTCAGGCAGTTCCCCCCTCCTCCAGCTCTCTCAAGGTGGCACTTGTTGCCGGAGACTCTGCTATGCTGCACCATCCCCCAGGCTCCCAAATCAGCATCCCTTTATACTAATACTTTACAAATGAAGAAGACATAGCTGTGCCATGAGGAGCCCCAGACCTCTGACTGCTGTTCTGCTTGCCCTGTTGAATCATGCATTTCTCATTCTTGAACTGTCATTTCTGCATTCCTTTCATCCCACCCATACCTAGCATGTTAATTTACTTCATTAGTTTTTAGGATAATGAATCCCTTGTTTTCCCCAAAGGTCATCTTTGTCACACTTTGCATCATGTCCACTCATCCTTGAGTTCCAGAATGGATCTATCTAGTCGACAGTGAACTTTCCCTTCCTAGTTCTGGTTTTGTAGTGTTTCTGATTTGAAGCACCCAAATACATGTCGTTTAACACTCATTCAGCCAGTCCATCAGTGAGTGCTTATGGAAAACTGGTTGTGTGCCATGCAGGGCCCGAGACTCGAGCCTTACAGTTAACGACACAAATGTAGCAGCTGCCCTCGTTGGGCTTTCGTCCACGGCGGGAGAGAGACTGTAACAAGGACATGTACAGAGCTGATGAATGGCAAGCAGAGCAAAGAAGTGTGCTACCGTAGTGTGTACAGAGCGCTCATCCTGGACGATGGTCATAAGGATCTCCGTAAAGAAGCGATGTTCAAACAGGGACTGAAGGAGGACGAATCAGCTAGAAGAAGAAGAGTTTGACCAAAATAGCGACAAATCCATCTGGGAGAGAAAAAGGGGAGGGTGAAGGACTAGGTGATAGGGGTCCTCTCAAACTTCTGTGCAACTCTGCACATCATCCCATGGACAATGGGAAATCAGTGAAGAATTGAAACACAGGGATGCCATGACCTTAGTTGCTCCTTTCAGCGGGTGTTCTGGTTGCCATGAGGAGAACGGATTGTAGGAGCATGAAGGTGGTTATGCAGGGGTGTGAGCACCTAATGGAAAGTCTTAGAGACGGGGCAGACGAGGTCCATGGTGACTGACACCATCCCCATCACGATATTTGTAAATGTAGCCTTTATCACGAAAGCAACTGTGTTACACACACACACACACACACACACACACACACACACACCACTTAAGGGAAGGGGCCATATCATTTTCATTTCTGTATCCCCTAGTGTAGTTCCTGGCATAAAAGTTGTCCAATTAATGTGTGCCAAATTAATGAAATCGAAAATGTGTAACCTCTCATCAGACTCCCCTCTTCAAGGAATTTTCCCATTAAGGATTCCCCAGATGTCCAAACATCGTGTGAGAGAATGGTCCCATAATGGAAAGAACTAAGTCAGGAGCCTGGGTTCCTGTCCTGTCACCATCCCAAGAAGCTGCGTGAACAGGACGTGCTGCAGCTCCTGGATACCCTGTTTCTTCAAGTGTAAAATGAAAGGATCAGGCTGGAGAAGGCCTATGAATCATCCAATTTTTGTGATTCCATGACTTATAGCACTATAATACTGTTTAAATCAAACTCAAACATTACTCTTGACAACCCTCAATATTTTGAGTTTGTCATAAAATGTCATTTGCTGGAGGGACGACAGAAAACCAGGCCTACTTTATGAAGGGGTGTTGCATGATTCCCCTCTGGTCCTGGGGAGCAGGGAAAATGAAGTAGCTGTCAGGAAAACAGAAGACCCTCAGCCAGAGCGCTGGAATCCACTTAGATTCAGGCTGTACCCAGTAGAACCTGGGCAGAAAGACGGGAGTCTGTCAGTTCATTATAAATAGAGAGGTTTGTTTTCTTCTTTCTTTCCCATAAAGAGAGAGAATGGGGATAAAAGAAAAATAAGACCTCAACTTTCACATCCTGATAAGAATTTCCTGGTATTTCAAACACATAAAATAAACTTATTTTTAAAGACACGCATTTTTGTTACTTGGCCTCAAGGACTGGTTTGGGGGGGGAAATTTAGTTCCAATATGTAGATCAGGGAGAACAAAAGAGCCCTCCACTTTCTTTATAACATATTTATTTACCTCACAGGGAAGGAAAGAAAAGTCAGGAGGAAGCAGAAAGCAATCGCTCTCAGGAGTTCAGAGACCTCAGGAGGGTTAAGGGTGGGCGTGTCCCCCCTGCTCCTGGGTCCCCACAAGGAGGCACCCCTCTTATAGGATGGGGGTAGTTTCCAGGAAGAGAACTGGGCAGGCTTTCAGGCTAAACTGAGTCACCCACTAGGAATGACAGAGGCCCACCTCTCCTGGGGAAGGCAGACTTGTCCAGGGCCAGACCTGACCTTCCAGATGGGCAGACCTAATTGGTAAGGGAAGAGACTCCTCTGTGTTGGAGACACTCATTCCAACCACCTGGGAAGCCAGAACTGTGTCCACATCCGTGGCTTTATTTGATTTTCACTTGAGCCTCACCTTAGTAAGCTTCAAAGATCTCTGTACCCAGAGTCAGAATACAGAGACTTTTGGACCTTGGGTCTAGTCACATAATGACCAAAGCCTCCGTTTTCTTCTGTGTGAATTTACCATTCTTATACTTGTTCTCATTCCTCTCAAGGTTATTAAAAGGATCAAATAAAAGCATGGATTTGAAGTCACAACTCAGGAAAGTTTGACACTCAGGACACGTCTTGCATGTTGTGGGGGTCAGATAATAATTGCATGTTTTGGGGGAATGAAAACACACACTGTGGTAGCGGAACATCCTGAGACTGGCTCAGGGTGCCGTGGCTTGTATGTCGCAGTCTTTTTGCTGGGTCTTTATCCAGGAAGGGGTATTTCTAGTATAATCCAGTGTTGCTCCCCTCACTGTGGGAAATCAAAAGAAAGGACAGAAATCAGTGAGAGCTATATTCATGAGACCAATTCATAAATCATCAAGTGTTTGTGGAGCTCCTCAGATGCGATTTCTTTAACTCACAAAATAGAGAGATGCCCCTAAGGCCTATCTGAGACAATGATAATGATGCAGCATGGTAGAATGTTGGTGGCACAAAACAAATGAGAAGGGTAATAATATTTGTTTTGTGCTTTATAGATTCCACAGACTTTCACACATATCATAATGTTTAATCCTATCAGCAATATTATCATATAGGAATGGAAGGCATTTTTATTATCTTCCAATTTTAAATGTAGAACATTAGGCCTATTGAGTTTAATTGATTTGTCTGAAACTGCAAAACCTATTAGAGGTAAATCTAGACTCTGGACTGGATGTAGGGACTTTAAAGTCTCATCTGCAAGGTGCTGAAGCCACCAATTCTTTACATTAAACATTGGGCAAATGGTTTCTTTCACCAATTTTGTGAACTTCTTGTGATGAGATAAGTCATACCCAGAAAAGGAATGGGAAACCTGATTGACAGGCAGCTTAATGTAAGGAAGCCACCCTGGAAGGCTGGGACCTGAAAGGCCATCATCATGGATTTGGATAAATGAGTGCCTTTGTTCTCTGATCTGGAAGGCAAAGGGCTTAAACTATTCCCTCTGGCTCTAAAACTTTTGTTTGCATCGATGAATACAATTGTAATTGTGAACATCCCTAAAGATAAAATATGAACGATAGGAAGTTTTCTTCATGATAAATTGGTTTTGGTAATTCGTTCTACTTTATAGAACACTTCAGTTTTGTTTTTCAAGAATTTAACCATTTTTTTTTCACTCATCCATACAACACTCTGTAGTGAGGATGGTCAGTGGATGCTTTTTGGGACATCTCTGACCATTCTTGCCTTTCAGAGAGATCTAGTCCAGTGCCTCCTCAGGGGCCCTGCACCTGCCTCCATCTCCTCTGAACACCGTCCCCAGCCTTCACAGGACCTTCCCCTTCTTACCACTTGTGTTTGGCTCACAGGTCACTTGGTCAGAGAGGTCTTAGCAGATCCTCTCAGATTAAGGGCCCCATTGCCCCATCCTACTCTATCACGCTGACTTATTTCCTTCCTAGCATTTATTGTCACCTAAATTGTGAATCTTGTTTATTCTGTACATTATTGTTGTCTGTCTCCACATGCTGGGATTTAAGTTTCTCATCCTGCTTTTCTTGCCCTATATTATATACCAAATATGCAGAACAGTACCTTTGCACATAATAGGAACCTAATATGTGTTGAGTGAAATAAACATCATATGAGAAATGTCCAACTTACTCAAGGTTGGAGGGTCAATGGGGGACTGAAGTAGAATGAGAATTCCATCTCTCAACTCCTAGTTTACTATTCTTTTCACTTTATAGTATGCTGCCAAAATTTATGCATATTTATACCTGGGAGTTCCTGATGGCTACTGATAAAATGTGGAATGATTGTGAGGCATTTGTGTGAAGCTGAATGCATTTCTTAAGGGAAATGAGGAAATCCCTGAGGCTTACACTGTTCAGCTTGTGATAACAGAGCTTTATAATCTATGTACTTAGTACATGCAAAATCAATCATCTCATATTTGTTTAACTTGTTTTTAAAGGAAGCTTATTTTAGGAGCACTTTCTCTATTTTTTATTGATGACGTTTGGATTTTAACATATAAACACACCATCATGCACACACACACACAAGAGAATATAAACAATGACATGTGTGTGAGATTCCTGGTCAAACTGCAGATATTTTTTCTGACAGACGCTGAGCAGGTTTTATGTGTGAGACTACTAAACATATGCGGTAGCCAAGGGACATGGTGACTCCTCTAAAATCAGCTGCAGAAATGACTTTGCAGGAACTTTCTAGATGGCCTCCTTTCCCTTATGAATTTTCAGAGTATTGGAACTTTATGAATTTTATGAATTTTCAATGTATTGGAACTTTGTGGGGGAAATTGGTCCAAGTGAATGTCGTTTAGATTACCTCTTTTTTTTTTTTCTTTATTTGGTCGCAGGGATTGAACCCAACACATCCCCAACCCCCAGTTTTTGAGACAGAATGGTTACTGAGTTACTTAGGGCTTCACTAAGTTGCTGAGGCTGGTTTTGGTTTCACGCTTGCAATTCTCCTGCCTCAGCCTTCTGAGGATTACAAAAATGAGTCACTGCACCTGGCTAGGTTACCTCTTAACTGTAGAGTTTACTTACTGCTGCGGAAAGTAGATTGTCCTTCCTTTGCCCTATTTTTTCTCTTCTGAGCACTAAGGAGATTCCCCTGGATTGAACTTTTTGAGTGCTGGTGAACAAGGCTGTTTTTAGACTTCCTAGTCTCCAGACTGTTGTATTCCCACTCAAGCTCCATCTCCCATTTAGAGATCAAATATTAGCAATCAATCACTTTAGGATCAAGTGACCTATCTCCGTGTTCTTTTTAATCTTGGCTCTTCCCCTCCATTATGGAGGTATTGCATCCTCAACAGTACATGTCATTTCAGATTAGGACTCAGGTTTATTTCATTAAAGGATGGATCACCAATGGATTTTCTCTTTCACATTTAATCACATGCCAGAGTTTGCCCCTTTGGATTTTTGTCAATGTGAACTGCTTGTAAATGAAAGGATGGTGTCCCATATGGACACCCCAATAGCCCTCTGCCCTAAGTCAAGTATTTCCTATATTGATGCAATGCAGACCTTCGCTTTCTTTTCCATCACCCTTGCTCCCAGGAGTTTCCTGTTTTCCTCCTTATTGCTTACATTCGACCTTCTGTTGCTGCCTGTTCCATGGGAAGCAGCTTCTTCTAGACCACATCTGTCTGTGATCCCTGGTATTGACTTTTCAGAGATCACTGTGGAGCCTGGCAGAGACATGCCCATTTTCCCCACCCTTTGTTTCCTGTCTGTAAGTCAACTCTCCATCTGTGACAGAGCACCTGTCTTATTCCTTGGAAATGCAATACTTTTGTTGTGATCACTTTTTCAAAGTTTTTGAAAATTGCCGAGTTAGTATCTTGCACTTTCCGTGTAGAGGTGCTTTTTGACTCACATGAAGAGCACACACGTGCCAGACCATTGGGGTTAGCATTGAATCTGCCTAAATTTATCCCTCAGTTCTGGCACATATAGAAAGACAGCCATGATTCTGGATCTTTGATTTTCTTTTCTTATAATTAAATCTTCTCCCGACCTCCTGTTGATGGCGCCACTGTGCACAGTTACCCAGTCATAAGCAGAAGTCACCGGACAAAGCAAAGGGGCAGATATGTTATATGGAACTTGGAGAGCTTATGGGGGGCACATATGCCTTTGTAACAAAGGTAATGGGCAGAGATAACATACAGGACCTATAGGAGGAAAGAATGGGTTTCAAGTTCTCTCTGACACAGCATCAGTCCCTTTTGGCAAAGAGTAGCTACCTACCTGTGACAAAAAGTGTCTGTTAAGCATAGTCTGAAGATGTGGGGCTAGCGTCTTTCCTCCCTTCCCCAAGAGAAAGTTCAGTGGCGGAGGGTCAAGAGCCACATGGGACCCCAGGGTGGGGAACCTGTATTGACTTTCACTTGATTTACTCAAGGAGTAAATCATTTTACACATTTGTCCACGGAAATGTGATCATCTCCATCAGCTGTCATGCTGAGATGCCCATCATGCTGTTTTCAGTTTCTGATCTTTCTCCCAAATTTGCTGTCTACTTGGAGAGCAGACGAAAGATGCTTTGAGGACCAAGAAGGGAGGGGCATGTTGAGCCCTTACCTGGGACTCGGTTTACAGACTTCAAAGCCCCATCAATTTAATTCTGATGACCCATAGTCATGTCCAAGGGACAATAATGCTTTTGAAGGAAACTTGGATTTCTCTCTTTAGAAATGTTTGTGTTTATGAGAAGGTGAGTGTAATTGCACCAGGAGGAGAAGGGGCGCCACTGTGTAGGCAGCAGTGCTTCCTTAGTTATGGAGATGTAGGTTAATTCACTACAATGGCAGTAATTGGAAGGGTATTTCATTTATACAGCACCTGGCAGCCTCCTGAGAGTCTCCATCAACAAGCACGCTTTCCTTCTCAGGAAGGGGTTGCTGAGTCAGAGAGGGAAATGAAACAAGCCAGAAACCCTGTTAACTACCCAACTGAGTGGACTCTTCTGGTAGGAACACTAGGGACAGTTCCACTCACTGTATGAGACATGTGAATTACTGAAAAGTCAGGTAGAAATTGAGTTTTTTTTTTGTTGTTGTTGTTGAAGTAAATTCTTCATTTTTTTTTTTAAAGAAAGAGGGACGATAAGACAGAAAGGGAGAGGGACAGAAACAATTTTTAATTTAGTTTTTCATGTGATTTTCGTTGTGCTTGACACTGTGTTGTGTATGTGGTGCTGGGGTTCGAACCCACATACTTGTGCATGCCAGGCAGGCACGGGAACCGCCAAGCCACTGTTCCAGCACCAAATTCTTCGTTTTTTTTAAAGGGTTAAATTACATTAGAAGTTGGCTATTTAAATAAAGTAGGTGGTAATCATTCTATAAGGAACAAAAGGAAAGTAGAAACAAAGACTTCTTGTAGGGTGAGTAAAGACCTTCTCATTTGCATGTTTTGCTCATTTGCATATTTGTACACTAGATTTTTAGATTTTTTTTCTAGTCTGCTACAGAGCCATGCTTTCCAGATAAAAGAGAAATTGCTCCCCAGAGGTTAGTTTTCCCAGATGCTGTTGGGTGGAGAAAAAAAATCAAGGTATTCAAAGATGGTCATCCTCAGGATTATAGAGGCTTGGTTTCCTGCTGACTCCTGGGAAATGCAGAGCTGATAATGAATTGGACCCGTGTCCCTTCTTCTGTACAGGTATGAGGAGAGGCTGCCTCCTCCCTGTTGTTGGGGTCTTGTCTGGCTACTCCTGGGAACGGCACAGTTTCTTATGCATCTGAAAGTTGTGTCACCTTAGGCTGCTGGCATATTCCCTACTGAATCTTCTGTGGATGCATAGCTCCCAATGATGCCCCTGTGTTTTCTCTTGATAGGGACCCTGTGGAAAGTGGTCTGGTATTCACTTTAGATGGCTAAGGTCATTGGCAGAGTGAAGGAAACAGGGGGCCTGGATGCCCAAGCACAGATACTCTTCTGTGGAGCCTTAAGACCTTTTCCTTGGGGTATTTGACTTCTGTTATGTCACTGTTCTGCTCCACTCGTAAGAAGGGAGAATTGTGTATGCAGAAAGCAAGCACTCAATGCTAATTTAATTAGTAAATTTCTGAGTCATAAAAGTGATCATTTAAGTGTAAGAATGATTCCCCATTCGAAGCAAGTTATTTCCCTTCATGTTTTAAAACAAATTGCTGGTTAAGAAAGCCTTATTTCCCCTGGATCCCATGTGCTCAGTGCCAAACGTCGCTTGGTGACAGTGGATAAGAGAAGAAAAGGACCATGCAGAAGAAATCATGGGATTTGACTCAGCTTTATCAAAATAGCTTTGGGACCTTAGATCAATCATGCAGCTTCTCCAGTCTTCGACTTTTCTCTTGTACAATGAAGGATAAAGTATTCACTGGTGTACTTTCCAGCTCAGTGCTTCTATGGTTCCAAACTTTAAAGCTGCTTTAAATTGATTTATGGAAATAAAGCTTCCTTACTGTGTGTTTCAGGAAGTACAAGCTACTCTCTCCAATCTGACTTTGTTCCGTTTATTGGAAAATAGAAAAGCTAGGTCAGGATCTAACGGATCACAGCGATGATGTGGAGAATCATTTGGCGGAGTTTGTTCTGAGGTTTGTGTCCGCTCCACTTTAACGCTGCCAGTATTCAGATGCCGACTGCAGGCACCAGTCTATCACCCCCCTGCTCTCTTGATCCTGTTGTATTCTGCTTGTCTTCTCAAAAAGTAAACAGAGGATTTCATTTTCTGGTGATTCTCTGTCCTGATCTATTAACAGAGAAGAAGGAAGAAGATGGACACCATACTTTCAGCAAACTGAGTCTGAACCAACCTGTGTGCATAAACCAACTCCTCCCACATTCCTGAAATTTACCCAAACCAACTGTGACATGCCTGGTTTATGTTAGTTTTATTTCAGAAAGTATTTTTCCACACTGATTCCTCCTGATAAGGCCTGCCCCAGGCTGCTTTGCTGGCCCTAGGAGATTCCAGAAGTCATTGAGTGACAAGCCGCGTGACCTCATTCACTGGTCAAATGCAGGAATGATGTCATTTACCCAAATCTGTTCCTTAAACCCAATCTCTACCCATTGTGAGATTTTTTTCTCACTTCTGTTTCGAATCCTGGTGGCTGCTGCACAGATTGCTGTTCTGTGATCCTTGTAGGAAAAACAGGCTGTGTTTTATGTGGAAAAAATAGCCACGTGCCCCTCTGTCAGCTTTTCTTGTGATTACTTTTGCTCCAGAAAAGAGAATTTGCGTACTTTTGGCTCAGCTTAAAAAAACAACACAACGACAATTAAAAAAAAAAAAAAAGAATTCGTTAAAAAAATATATCAATCTGTTCCTTAACTAGCGTTACTCAGTTCTTTCTCGCCAGGCACAATGAAAGATAAAAAGTGACTCTAAGACACTGCATTCAACCTATGAGTCTCACATGGACTCCTGCTTACCAAGATTTGATTTCCTGAGCAGAAGGTATTTGCTCCATGATCATTCATTGATTTTATCATTTTGATTAACACAAGCCAACAAGACCTTCTGATTTGGGACATCCAGTGTCGTCACACTGAGATGCTGTCAACCCACAGGAGCGGAGAGCTTGCTGGTTTTAGTTAATCTGGGCAGCCACTGTACTTTTTGAAGTAGTTGCCAGGATTGTTCCATAGAACTGAAGGACATGAGCTCAGCATTGGCTACACGTCAGAATCCATGTCAGAATCACACAGAGAACTTTATAAAAAGGAGAATACCTGGAGGTGATCCCCAGAGATTTTGTTTATTTGTTTGGTCTGGGGGTTTTTGCCAGGGTGTTAGAATTTTTAAGGGGTATGGAGCCTGAGGGGAAAGCCACTACATCAGGGACTCCAGAGACACTTAGCGAAACTTCTTGCCTCAGAGATGTTCAGTTTTCTTTTTGCAAGATAAAATATACAATCCTTAAAAGGGACCATGTTGAAGAAATATATATTTGGATAAAATGTAAGAGCATTTTTAGTTAAAATAATAATTAAAATGTTTTAAATTAGCAAAATTTATGGAACACATACTGTGTATCAACCCTGTCATGGGGACAGAGGGTACAGAGTCAACGGAGTTGGTAAGGAATCTTCCTGCATGAAGCTCAGGGAAATTCAAAGATGGCTGAATTAATTGCCAATGGGCTGGGAGGACTTTGGGGAGCATGGAGTATTGGAGCCAGGCCTGGGAGGATGTGTAGAGAAGAACAGGATAGAGAGGGGCCTTTCCAAGGACCAGAAAGAAGGCTTGGCCAGCCGACATCAGACCAGTGCAGAGACATTAATTATCCTGAGAGGCCAAGCACCCTTTCATAAACTTCACATTAATGGAAAATAAATACATCTTAATGAATATATGTAGATTATGGATCTTCAGCTGCTTCTAAGAGAACATCAGACACATGCCTTTGAATGGGCTTTTTTCTTACTGGTGCCCGATGTCAGGATAAGTCTTTCTAGAGCAGTGGCTCTCAGCAAGTGCAATTTTGCCGTCCCCACATTCCACAGAATATTTGGCAATGTCTGGACACATGTTTGATTGATCTGATTGGTGGAAGGTGCTACTGTTACCTATTGGATCGAGGCCACAAATGTTCCTGCTACCCATTCTAAACTGCTCAGTTCAGTCCCCACAACAGAGAATGACCCACATCCAATGTCAAAAGTGCAACATTTGAAAACCATGGTCTAGAAATGAAAAGAGACAGGAGAAAGGCTTCCTGTGAATATTCCTCATACCGCAAAGCCTCTTACCCCAACCCAACACACACACACAGACATACACACACAAAAAATACAAAAACCCCACAAGCACACCTACACAGTTAGAACATTCAAATTATGCTTCCTTTGAGGTCCTCACATCAATCTCAGGAGAGGGTGCATCTTCCAGTAGTGGGGGACATAGTGCAGGCATCTAATACCTTTTGCAAAGTGCGTGGTATCCCTGAGCTCTCAGCACTTTCGAGAAGTTCCCACGGAAATAAAAAAAGAAAAAAAAAAGAGCTACTGTTTGGTTTACCATGCAGTTTCCTGTTCAGCTTTAATAGCAGGTGGGCTTCTCCCTGCCTAAGGCTGAAACTGAAAGTGCATTTTTCTTCTGGGGACAAGAAAGAGCCAAGAAACTCCTCTCAGGACATTTAGAACTTCTAAATAAAGTTTTGGCTCAAGACTCAAAAAGCATAGAATGAGACCAGCTGAGGCACTGTTTGGTCACTTGCCCCAGTGCCTAGGGTGGGGTGAGACAGGAAACCCCTGAGGTCTGCTTCTTCCTTCTCCTGCTCTGCTGTGGGCAAGGCATTGGTTTGGAGCCAGAGGTGAGCAGTCCTGATGCTCTGAACCATGGCAGTTTGGGCACATCGTTTCGTTTCTCTCCATCTCTGCTTCATTTGCTATGATCTGCAAACCCCACTTCTTTTAGGGTTTGAGTGAGAGTTAGATTCAACTCATATAAAGCACTTGGCACATAGTAGGTGCTAAATGAATGACAGCATTTAAAATGTTATTATCTGCAAAGGGAAACATCAGGACTCCATGATCCTGAATATCCGTCCAGTTGTAGTAGTCAAATACATTGTCATGTTAGAAAATACAGAGGCTCGGCCTGGATTAAAAATATGGAGGAAGGGCTTGCATTATTTGACAGAGGGGATATCAATGTCTGCATGTTTCAGGCAGTTTTTAGGTCACTTCAAATTCTCCCCTGCTGGAAGGAGCAGTGCCAGCCAGAGGGCAAGGTAAGAGTTTCTGCCATCTGGCCAAGAAATGAAGTCAGAGCTTCTCCTGAGCCATCCCCTTCCCAAGGAGTGAGCCTGCACCCAGACATAGGCTCTGAGCCTTTCCCAGTGGGGCCATCACAAGGGAGCTGCCAGTACCTGCTGGCACATGTAGTTTTCACATTGCCCCTTGCCACCTGCAGTACCAAATCTGTTTCTTCCACTGACAAACAGGATGTTAATTGTCTCTCCCCTCCCCGTCCCCCTCCCCAGCCTCCCCACCATGCACACTAGGAGAACAAAGTATGAATCCCCTTTTTGATGTTGGCTGATGTTAGAAGTTTGGCTTCCATCTTTTTTTCTCCTTCCAAAGAACAACCTGAATGCCACACACAGTGTTATCTAACTCTGACTTTGAAGAGGAATTTCTCCCCTTAGGGCTCTATTCCTGGTGCAGCATAATCTAGGAGAAAAAAAAAAGTTTATCCCAGGGAAGCCAACTCAACCAAGAGTTATTCAAAGTGTCTGACTGCCGGTTATATTTAGAAACCACACAGGGGAGGGCTTCACGAAGGCTGAGCCTTCCCAGGGCCAGCGGCCCTGTTGGATTCTCCTTCTGCTTACTTGGGGTGGCCAGATGACCACAACCTGCCTATCTGTTACTGACCAGGGTTGATGAGGTAGGAGATGGAAAGGTGCAGCTCCAGTATTACAACCGTAGCGCCCTAATTTGGGCCTCAGTTATTTAGAGTGGACATATCTCCCTTTTGCAGATGGACATATTGAACTAGATGTCACTTGATCTTCTGAACTTCCCTTGTGTTATCTGTAAAGTGAGGTAACTGGATGCGATCGATGGCCTGACATTGACTGAATATGGAGTTATGGGAAGTTCATGAACATTATGGATACCGAGGCTTCATGAGCTGAGGTTCTGATTTACATGTTCTGGTGCATGCACAGTGGGCATCAGCATATAGTTGGTGGTCCTCTTCCAGTGATTTTGATTTCCAACCATGATTGATCAGCACATCAGTGTTTTTAGATATGTGGTCCCAAGACCAGTAGCAGCATCATCACCTGGGAACTTGTTAGAAATACATATGGTAACTAATAAATGGATAAAGAAATGGGGTACACATAGTGTACACCATGGAATACTATTTAGCCATTAAAAAGAATGAAATTCAGATATTCTTGAAAACATGGATGAAACTGGAGATTATTCTATTAAGTGAAATAAGCCAGGCACAGAAAGAGATGTATTGCATGATATCACTCATTTAGGGAATCTAAAAAAGGTGATCTCATAGACATAGAGTGGGGAATGGTGGTTACCAAGGGCAGAGAGTGAGTACAGGGTACCGGGAGGGATAAGGAAGGCTGGTCAACCTGTGTTAGATAGGGGAAGGAAGTCTAGGTTGGCTCTTGCACAGTAGGGTGACTGGAGATGGCAGTTATGAGCTGTGCATTTCAAAAAGCTAGAAGAAGGGATTTTCAATGCCTTAACCCCAAAGAAATGAGGAGATCGATTGCTTACCGTGATTAAAACATTACACCATGTATCCTACGTACCGAAACGTCACATGGCACACCCCATAAATATGTACAATTTTTAGTATTTTTATGGATCAGCTAAAAATAAATTTAAATAAAAATGTAAGTGAAAAAGAGTTTTAAACCTTTTCTTGGCCCCAACCGCAGACATACTAAATAGAGATTGGTGGTGGGGACCAGCCATTCTCTCTAGGTGGTACTGTGGCATGAAAGAAGTTAAAAAAAAAAATAAGCAAAAAACCAAAAAGCTAGTAGACTGCATAAAATTTTAAGGGGTGCCCATCAGTTTTCAAAATAATCCTATAAATAGCCTAGAGAGGGGATGAGATCAGGCCAAGGCCACACAGATGGCTAAATAGGTGGCACAGCGCGTACCGGAATCCAGGCCTTTGAACTGCTGTCCAGAGCTTTTCAAATTATCCAATTAGGAAGATGTTTAGGATGCATGGCCTGTTATTCCATCCTCTCTCTGTCCTCCCGTCCCCTCCCTCTTGTCCTTCTTGCCTCTCTGCCTGGGTTTTACTTCTTGTGGGCCACAGTACACAGAGAACATGTATATCAGCTCCTCGTGTACCTGCAAGGCACTCACTGTATGCTAATTATAAAGAGAAATTCTTCTTTCATTCCGAGGCCTTTAGAAAGGGGTGAGTTGGAGCTGGTTAGTGGGTTGTTGGCCATGTGCCTGGTTTCTGTAACTAGTGACTGTCTACTTTGGGTGAGGCGGATTGGCAGGTAAGAATGAAGATGCTCATGCAGGGTGGTAGGTGGGGGTGGAGCCATCTGAGCCTTTCTCTCGAGACACACTGTAAGTCCTCTAGCTCTTCATATGTCTAGGATTACGTCCATTGTCCTGCATTTGGTTAAATTCACCATCCAAAGAGTTACCTAGTGGCTTTAAAAAGATATTCTTCCAACAGGATCTAGAGTGAGTTCTAGGGTTAAATTTTAAAATGCTTTAGAAGAATTTTCATCTAGTGGTTTTGAAAATGAAGAAAGGATTTGCCTGCTATATTCAACAACCAAGAGGCAGAACCTGAATTAGAACCTTGGTCTTCTCCAGTCTGAGCTAAAGTCTCCGGGGGTAGGAAGGGCAGAGGGGACGTCTGGGAAGATTGGAACATGCACAGAGTTTGTAGGGTTATTGGAGGTCATGAGGTCAGAAAGCACAGGCTGAGAAGGCTAATGGGCAGTCTTAGATCTGTCTCATATTTTATGGGAGGGGATACTGAAGTTTGATTTGCAAAGTACCATGCTGGAGGTCTCAAGGTGCTGGGAAGGATCCCAGACCTTTTGACGTCATTCTTTTTTTTTTTTTCTTTTTTTAAGAGAGAGGGACAGTGAGAGAGAGAGAGAGAAAGACAGAAGCAATTTTATTTAGTTTTTCACGTGGCCTTCGTTGCTCTGAGACTTCGCTGTGTATGTTTTGCTGGGGTTTGAACCCCCACGTACTTGCGCATGCCAGGCAAGCGCCGTAACCGCTAAGCCACCGCTCCAGTCCCGTTGATGTCATTCTTATCCAGGGTTCTCTCCAGTGCACCACATCATTTTCTGAAGTCACCAAAGTTAATAACATGACTATGTGCTGATCTCCCTCTGAAACATCCCCCCTCAGGCAGTGTTGTAAGTAAGTGGTGTGGAGGAGAGATGTGACCGGGGATCCTGATTCAGTTCCTTTAGAGATGAAATTGGAGATAAAACGTGTTTTAGAATCTGAATTTTCTGGGGTCAGAATTCTTGCTTGGGATATCAAACAAGGAAACATTCGTGGACACATGATTTACCTGATATTCTAGGGAGAGGTTGGATCCAGTGGAGAATCATGGCTTTCCCAGTTCTGGCAAATTTGGCAGAGATCCTACCCTCTGGTATCAAGAAAAGCAGAATTCCTGTGCTGCACAACAGCAAGTTGGCCAAGTGATTCTTTTGCTTAAGTACAGAGTCCAAAAATTGTTGGTTCTTATTAGTAGATACTGTTGGCAAATAACTTTACTGTTTGCCACGGTATTTTACAGATATGTAGTGGATTGACAGTTACATTGCTGTTTTTCCACTCAAATCTTTCTCTCATCTTGGAACATCATGACTTCTTAAAGCTACAGCTAATGGTGTTGGTCGTAACAATGGCACCTGTGATCTCTTAGTTGCGGAGACTCAGGTTCTTCTTAGGTCTCACAATGTCAGTGACTCCTACAGAGTATTCCTCATTCTTGGCTCCTTGATAAATTTAAAACCAAGTCTTCTTCCTCATGGCCTGAGTTCCTTTCGCTCACTACAGAGGGTTTCAGAAGTAGATGGGGAGTGGCTAATGGTTAAGACCAGGTTTGCTGACCAAGAGTGTCAGGGGACATTGTCTCTGGGTCTATGTCTCAGTCATCCCACCTGCTGATTCAGGGGCTTCTAATGCTGTTCATTGGTGACATATCTACATATTGAATGTTACCTACTGAAAACCTGAAAGATGCTTTTGAAGTGGAAAAGGGTATAGGTATCAGGTGTGTTTTAAAATTCTAAGAATGTAGCAGGGCTTTGTACTAACCTCCAAATATTGAAATATTGAAATAATTTTTCAGAAAATCATCAAATAGATTTATAAAAGTCTGCTCATACTTGTTCTTGCCTTGTTAAATAGAATTCACAACAAATAAACTATCTCTGCCTAATTATTACAGAGTAACACAGAGCTATCTCCAAAGTCTTTAAAGATGAGTCAGTTTGCCCTACATCGAATATCCACAGATTGATTCCTGTGCTGTTCTCATGCCATTTTAGTTTTCTTTCTTACTGATTGAATGCCAGTTCTTCATTACTGCTGTTAGTAAATAAAACCAGTTCTTTTAAAGTAACCTTCCCTTTTGTGCTTTTAATCTTCTGTGAATGGAAAATAACATAATGAATCTGGAAAAAAAAATGCTGAAAGCCAGAGCAAACTGATCCTGAATGAAGACCCAGTTGAGACCGGGGTGTAGCTTAGTGGTAGACTCCTTACTTAGCAGGTGGGAGTCCCTGGGTTCAGTCCCCATCTTCCAACAACCAAAATGCCCAAGTAGATCTTCCATGTTGGAGTTTCCTTCCACAGATGTGCCTTGTTTATTTGGCTTTGTTGAACTTAGGTGTTGAATGTTTGCCAAATGACTTCCATATTTTATGTATTGAGTTTCTCTCAGGATTATGATTCCTCCCAAAACTACAAAGGGAATGGAAAGAGAGTCATATATGATTGAATTGAGTAAGATTTTGGAGCTAGAAGGGTTTGCAAATCTCACAGTAAGGGAGACCTCCAGAATAATCCAGAATTAATTATCTGGAATAATGTAGGCCCGGGCTTGTCAACTTCCACAGAGTGCACTTGAGAATGACCAGGAGCTATGAAAATACCAGTCTATTTCCCACCTGGAGAGATTCTTACCGGGGGAGGAGCCCCAGGATGTGTTTGTTTAAAGCTCCTCTTGTGATTCGGATTGCAATAGGAGTTGAGAACCTGGCATCTATAGAAGCCTTCCCTGTCACAGATGAATAATGCAAGGCCCAGGAATGAATGTGCCATAGGGCCCTGTAGTGCCCACAGTGATCTTCTGTTATGATAGCCTTCTTCAAGTCAGTGTTCACCTGTCTTAGTGGCTCCTGCTGCTTCACCTTTTTCTCAAATGATGTGATTTCAGGATTTGACCACCACACATACACATACCTCTTACATAAATTGAGGTATGATCTACAGGGGCAAAATGATAATCTTTCCCTTCTTCCCTGTCTTCCTCTCTCCTACCCCTTTTTCTGGACTTCCTCCCATCTGGAGGGGGTAAATGAGGCCTCAGGAATTCACTTGCTCAATATTGTTCCCTGGACTTAGCCTGCACTGGTGTATTAATTAGCTGGGCACTGCACCTTGACCAACAGGTTCCAGGCAGACCCTGATGTGTGTTAATGCTTAACCCGAGATGCTCAGCAGTGCTCTCATTTGTGGCCTAAATGTAAAGAGAGAACTGTGGCTGATTGTATTTTTATAGATGTTTTCTTACTTATAAGTGTTGACATATTGGTTTCAATGCCATATGTCAGCGTATTTGCTCTGAGTTGGCTCACATATGTCTAAACTTTTGAATAATAGTGTTTCCTATGTAAGTTTTAACTCCGAAGCTTCAATTTATGCTTGTTTTCTCACACGGGTGCATAACTGTATGGGGCGTAACTTCCACTCAGTCGTTATATGTTTTAATCCATTTTGCAATGTTCTCAGAGAAAGGGGATGTCGCTAGCTGTTGTGACTTACTCCCTGCTCAGTATAAAGAACAGGCTATGCGCTACAGACAGGGAAATCGAGCCCCAGAAAGGAAGTTGTCTCCCTAAGGCCACACTAAGTCTAATGACAGGAGTGAATTGAACTGGGGTCCCTTTCCCTAGGTTGTTTTCTTTTCAGTACAGTGAAATGCCTTCTATGAAAGTGAAGCTTGACCTTTCTGGCTTCTCCTTGAGTTCTTTATCACTTCTCCTGGCATAGGAAGATAGCCAGGAACCACACTCCCCCTAAGGTAGAAAGAAAAAAATTGGCTGACACTAAAGAATTGCTTCCTCTTTAAGAGGAAACACACCATTTTTCAGGCATCTGAGTCGGTTAGCCAGGATCTCTCTGGGTCACAGGGAAGCCTCCACTTCTTGGTGCTGCTTGCGGGGACAGAGCAGCTTGAAGCTCCACAGTGAGGCTGGATTTAACACTGCCTTGAAAGTGGACAGAGGCCACTTGTATTGCCCCCAACTCTTCACCTAAGTGGTCAGGAGACCAAAATAACTCTCACTTATCTCCTATTGTAGGGCCTGAGAACTGAGCAAATATTATCTGGAGATAGGTGTCATTTACCTAAGGTCAACAGCAGCCTAGCTCGGAGAGAACTTATTGGTGTTTCATGCACCCCACTCCATGAGAGGCAGTGCCAGGCCTCAGCTGGATTTCCCCCATCCTTAGCTCTTCACTCAGCCAATCAGCTGCTGTGTTCACTGGACTTCAACTCTGTATTCGCCATGGTGTGGGGCACCATGGACAAGATCTGCACTACAAAAAAATTTATGTGTTAAAAAGTGAAATCAAAACATGTAGACTTTACTAACACGATTATTATAGTCCTAAACACCATATATTTGTGTAGCCTCTAAAATAGCAAAGTGCGTTCTCCATCGTGGTTAAAAAGCCAGATGGGAAAGAGCCGCGCCCCTTGTGTGAGAGTGAGTTAGTGAGAAGAAGTATGGCAGTGCCTTTGCACAGGCTCTTGCCTTGACTGCACCTGTTCCCTCCAGAACTTTCTCCCCTGGTCCCATCAGAACTTGGCCTCGTTCTGATGACAGCTCACGCATCATCCTCTCAGGGAAACTTTGCCTGACTCCAGGTTTGCTGCCACCTCAGATGACAGGCCTGCAGGGACTTGCACATTCCTTACTCAGCTCAGCTCTCTCATACTCCGCTGTGTGCTCACTATCTCAGAGATAGTTACAGTCCGGGAGAACCATGATCACCGCAGGTTTGGGATCCTCAGGGGGATCCATTCCAGAATGTGTAGATTTGTTGGAGGTGGAGAGCCAGCAAGGGGCACAAGCAACCTGTGGTGGAGCTCTGGCCTTTGCTTAAGGACACACCCAGGGTGACCTAGCACAGAAGCTGGGAGAACAATACTTGTGACCTCACTCACCTCCTTCCCCATGATCTGATATTGGTGACCCTCCTGGACTGAGGCCAAAGGGTAAGGAACAAGAATGTGCAGACAGAGAGGTCCCTATCCCAGGATGGGGGAGGGGGACAGAGACAATGAGTGGACCTGGGGGAGGAAGTGTAAGATGTCCACTGCAGTGGGGGAGTGACCCCAGTCTTCTTTCCTCTCATCTCCTTTTTAGCTCAATACCTTGGAAATTGGACAGCTGTCCACAGCTGACTAATCATTTCCTACCACAGTTAATATTTACTCCCGTTTGGCTGCTGGGACCTCAGGAACCAGGTGTGTGAGGTCCAGGGAGATTGTCAAGACTCAGCTGGTGGTTGTCAGTGGCTCCTCTGCCCTCAGGGAAGTGGATTTTTATTTGATGCTGGAAGTCCTAAGGCTGGCTAATCATTCACCAAGTTGTGGCAGCTACTGTTTTAGTCCAACATTTTTTTTTTTTTAAGCTTGCTTTGGAAATTATTTGCTTTGGATGTTTGGGGAAAGACATGCTGCTGTGTCATTTACATTTGGTGTTGGTGGCTTCCAGAGCTTTAGAAACAGCAGTGGAAAAGTAATGATTTATGCTGATATCCTGCTTACAATTCTTCAAGGATTTCCATAGCCATTCTCTCAATCAGTCTTCACACAGCCCCTGATGTCAGAGATCAGATCAAACAATGAAAATATAAATAAACAGCTTCAAACACGATAAGAGCTATGAAGAAAGCTTTGTGCTGTGAAGGCAGGAAGTTCTCTTGATGCACCCAACGTGAGGGGTGATCAGGAGTGAACCAGAGACTCAAGAGGAGAAGCAAATAGGAGGCTCTGCAGAGAGGCCTGAGAGGGTGTGTGAGGTTAGACAGCCTTGGGGAGCTGCAGTCAGTGTAGGGCAGAGGAAGTGATGGGGTTCAGTGGGAGATGAAACCAGGAAGGTAGAGACTGCTCCTGTCTTTGCTGACCAGAGGAAAGAGAACCCTGCTCTCTAGCTTAAAAGCAATAGGTGCCTTTTTTTTTTTAAGAGAGAGGGACAGTGAGAGAGACAGAAAGAGAATCAATTTTATTGAGTTTTTCTTGTGGCCTTCGTTGCTCCAAAACTTCATTGTGCTTGTGGTATTGGGGTTCAGACTCGTATTTGCACATGCCAGGCAAGCATAGTAACCACTGAGCCACCTCTTCAGCGCAATAGGAGCCTTTAAAGGGCATGGCAAGATTAGATTATAGCAGGATCCTTCTGGAAGTTCTATGGAGACAAAATGGAAGGGAGCCAGAAAAAAAAATTTAGGAGGCTCTTCTGGTATTTGGGCAAAGGTTAGAAATGGGAAAATAGAATCAGAGAGGTAGGGGAGTTCTTTGGAGGTGGAAGGGCTTCTGGCAGATGCACAGCTGCATTTCAGAAGCAGTCCATTGGAAGGGGTAACATGAGTGCTGTCCTGCACTGTCATGCTCAGGACTAGAAGGCTGGACTTTGTTACGTGTGTGTGTGTGTGTGTGTGTGTGTGTGTGTTTCAACACTGGGGTATTCCGTGTTCAAATGATCTTTGAAGGAAGGGGTGAATTATTTTATTCTTTTAAACCAAATACTAACCTTGTTTATTGTGCTTGCCATGCAAGAGGATGGGGTATAGAAAGGGGGCAATTTAACATGTGCCTTTTTAGAAATTCCTTGGTCTTATTTCGTTGCCATAAAATCCAAAAAGCACATTTCCCACACCATGGTAGCTAAATTGTTCCTTTTCCAGACAGGCCTGCCTATAAGGTCATTAATGTATTTATGGGGAACCATCTGGCCCCTGGAAATGATCCATTACATACCCTAATGAGAGCGCTCTTCTCTTGGCCTTCAGTCAGTCCATGTTAAAGGAATTGGACAGCTACTAGGTGAACTCTGGCTACAGCCAACTCCTCACCCTGCTGCCTCTTGCCGGCTCATTTGCTCTGTCTGCCAGGCAGGAATGACTATTGTACACCCTCCTCCAGCGACTCTGGTTTTCAGTGTTCAGACCTGGGCCTGCTCATCTGTCATTCTCCCCATCAAGTGCTTGGCCCTGCGTTCTCTTCTGAAGCAGAGACAGCGATTCTTCTGAGGACCCAGACCTGCTCTTTGCTAGTTTCTGCTCACATCGCCCTATCTTATTTCTTGGAAGAGGAACATTTAGCTTCTGGTTTGTAGATAAGGAAGTTGCTTCTTGGCAGGGACTTTTTGCAGATGATCTCTGTCTCAGGAATCAATTATAGAGAATCTACTAAAAATTGTCAAGGTATAGGACTGGGAACTTGTTTTGCAAAAAGTGTCTAACTACACAGAACCGAAAACTAAGGGGCATCTTGCTTTATTTTCTGTCTCTCAGCTGGGATGCTCTGTTCCCTCCGCTGTGCTTATCCATACCCTGTTCATGTTGCAGAAACAGGTCCCATTCTCTTAAAAATCTCCCCAAACATCTTAGATTCCAGTTGCCTTCCCGTCCCTCGGTATTTATCTTGAACCCATTCAACTGCCCCCTATCTTGTATGGTGGTTAAGCACAAGACATAGCTAAATATCCTTGAGAGGGAAGGGAATGACTATGTGTGGTTTTACACCTCAGAATCTCAGATGTCTTATCCAGAACAATGACTCATAATTACTTAATGAATTATTCACAGCAAGTGTGACTTCTGAACAATTCCCAGGCTTAGCCCTTCTGGTAGTGGCAGATCTTTATTTCTGGACACAGGGTATCAGGTTGATCACCTTCCTGCCTTCTAGTAACCAAGTCCCCTCCCCCAGTAGGAGTGAGTCTTGTTCCCCTGGCTTTAGAGGAAACCTGTGGGTATTTCTGTGAGTCATTTGGGCCTGAGGGTACTTTAGTAGATACCAGAAAGTATTCTTTCCAAGCAGCAAGCCCTGTGTCTAGTTGAAGTATTATCAGGGAAGTTCTCAAGAGAGAACATACCATATAAGGTAAAGGCCAATATTGGCTTTCAGGGATTGGGGGAGGGACATTGTTAGGAACCAAGAGTAATGACTTTGGTCATTTGAAAATGCTATCCTGTTATACAGCAGAGCATTAAACACTGCTTACAGTCATATCAGTTATGTGCAAAATGCTGTTCCTTTGTATATAAACACAGAGAGCTCAGAGCTTCAAGGCCCAGGCCCTTGCCCCACTACCCAGGGCAGGTAGTGAAGCATCTCCAGGACCCTGCAGCAGCTGCCCTGTGGAACACTCTTGACTTGAGTTACAGCAGAGCTAAATATAGCCGCTGCTGCCCTGTCCGCAGCACTGAGCCTGATGGGCAGGACGGAATGTGCTTGTGGGCAGAGACTTCTGTGTCTCCACGGAAGCTGCCCCAGATGCATGCAAGCTCACCGCCCCACTTCCTCCAGGCTCCGCTCTTCCCGATGACCCTGACCTCTCCTTCCTCCTCTTCTGACTTTCCATGTTTTTCCCTTCTCCACATTTCAGCCCTCATTCTGCTATGGTGACAACTAGGGTGAGGACAAGGGTTCACTAACGATCTTCAGTTCTCTCATATCCCGCTCTTTCTCTGTCTTACTCTTTTTTACTCTTTCCTCTTCACCTCATTCTGCATTATCCTTTTTTTCTCATTCTTTGCATTCCATTTACTTGATAGCTCCTTTATTCTATCTACTTCTAAGCAAGATACATTCTTTAAAAAGAAACCTCTTCATATCTACCTACAGTTGACTGCTTTCAGGGAGAAAGCTCATCTCTGAGTTAGACAAATCATGCATCTTTTAATTAAGGACCGATGTCTTCTCATCGTTTTTTGAAAAATGGCTGCAGGGTGTAGAAAAGTAGCATCATAGTTTTGGAGCATTTTTTTCCTTCTCCCTGCTTTTTCATCCATTCCTGTTTTAGTTTCCCAAAACAAAAGAGGATGCAGTCTGGAATAAGTAGATCATCTGCAGACATCCATACCTACTGGAAACTTATTGCTCAGATACAGACCATGTTGAAGAAAGAGCAGCACCGGAAACAAGAGACGATGGGCCAGGTGGCTATGGAACGAGTGGGCAGCCCCGTAGGTCTTAGCTTGGAGAGTATTGTGTAGGGGTTCATGTGGGGCTGTGAGCAGTGTCTGACAGTTGTTACCACTCAGGCTATGAGTATGGGAGGAGAGAATAAATGTGTTGGCTTGGGACAGAGGATATCAATCAAAATGTTATAAATTCCTCATCATCAAATACAGTATTCTGCCTCAAATCAGTTGTACCTCATTTCCAGTGGCAGATATTTTCCTGAAGAGATATAGGAAATAAATTTTTGCAAATTGATTGCAGAGAGCCTGGAGAACGCTATAGTAGAATCTTACATGTAAAATGGGGGAAGAGCACTATTTCAAAGCAATCCTGTAACTCGTTTTGTAAGAACTGGGTTTTTCTGTCTGCTCCCTGCTGCCCTACCACCTTTAATGGGAAACTTAAAAACGTAAGGTTTTTACCTATGGATCTCAAAGTATTTACAAAGTTCTGGTCCACGAGAGAATATACAGTTAAAGAAGCCCATAATGTGACTCAGCTTGCCCAAACACACAAGACAGAACTAGATTATTGGAGGGGAATCTTGGGGACGATTATATACTTCTCGCCCTTTGCTTTATAAAGGAGGAGCCTGAGCTTGACCTTGGTGGTGGTTTCTGCTACTATGCATCATCCCCTCCTGTCTGGGTGGTTTTACTGTAGGATGCTCTTATGTGGCTCATTCAGAGCCCTGAACTTCCCCCAGCGACACCAGCAACCATTCTGTGCGACCTGTTTCTCTTAGGAAAGCACAGTGAGTTATAAATAATGATTGAAAATTTCCTTCAGGGCCTTGGGCACTAGGCTGCTTCAGAATCCTGGCCTGCCCTGGAGGAAAAACTTGTGGGCATAGCCTTCTCCTAAGACCTCTGCTCTTTGCAACTTTGTCCATATAATTAAAGGTTGAGGATAACTGATGAAGGAAATTTCCTCTCTCTAAGAATTTCTTCTTCTTCTTCTTCTTTTCTTTTTGTACTGAGGATTGAACCCAGGGGTGCTTAACCCCTGAGCCACATCCACAGCCCTTTTTATTTTTTATTTTGCAACAGGGTCTCACTAAATGGCTTAAGGCCTCACAAAGTTGCTGAGGCTGGCTTTGAACATGTGATCCTTCTGCCTCAGACTCCTGAGTTGCTAGGATTACAGGTGTGTGCCACTGTGTCCACACTCTAGGAATTTTAATGGTATGAAGACCCTTAAGACCCCAAGTAATTCAATAAAAAGTAGGAAGTTCTTGCAGCATGCTGAGAGTTGACTTTAGAAACTTTGCTAGGAGAACCTACAAAATGCTGCTCAGCCATGCCATGTACCTGAGGTCTTAAGTTGTTCTGTATGTGGCACAGCCAATGGGTCCTCATGGGATGGATGTGGGTCCAGGCATGCCTGTGCCTAAGAGCGTGTGTATCATGTGTGTGCCTGTGTCTTCTCTTCCTTCATCATTTTGTATTTTACCAGGCCTTCAATTTCTTACTCACATCTCACCCCCTTACAAAGCTGTTTTGGACATCTCCCTGGACTCGCTCACCTTGTGCGCCTCCTTTCGTGGTGTGTTCTGTTTTGCTTACAACTTAGGCAGCATTTCCATGCTTTGTTGTACTTTTTTTTTTTCATTTTAGACATTTACTTTGTCTTCTGAGTTGGATTGTCTATTCCTTTTTTTTTTTTTTTTAAAGAGGGGACAGTTAGAGAGAGAGAAAGAGAGAATCAATTTTTCTTTAGCCCTTTATGTGACTTCCACTCCTCTGAGACTTTGTTGTGTGCATGAGCTGGGGTTTGAACTCACCTACTCGTGCATGCCAGGCAAGCACTGTAACTGCAGAGGCACCGCTCCAGCCTCTGACTATTCCTTTTAGGTTGGAACTGTCACATCCTTATTTCCCCATAGCGAAGGCAGGGTCCTGAGCTCAGCTCTGAGATTGTAGGGTTAGAGAATCCAAAGAGTGGTTTGGCTTTGGGCATCTAAAGAGTGGTCAATTCACTCAACTCATTGGTTCAACAAATGAGATAGCACTTCACTCACTCCCGGTCAATTAGATAAGTGGTATACTTGGATGGTGTCTCGCTCATCCAGCCTCACTGAATTCTAAGTGTCTGAACTAGATGCCAGGGTTAAATGCTGGCAGATCTTCCACACTTGACATGAAGGTGTGCTGGGGAGTCTCAAAGCCAGCTGTTCCTCGGACCTTCCTTTCTTCTTCACCCCGTCATATACTTCTTCATGTTTCTGTTATTCTAAAGTATCCTGTCTATGCACATGCCTGTGCCTTCTGTTAAATGAAAGAAATGCCACCTTAGGGAACTGAGAAGAAAAATTAAAATGCAGAAGGGATATTGATCTACCTGTGAGAAAGGCAAGAGAAGTTTATTTTTAAAAATAGTTTCTCCTGATGGATAACTTTCAAGCACTGTTTTTGGTTTTTTGTGCTTTTTCTGAGAGCCTATGAATCTGTCTTCCGTCACCGGCATATTTTATCAGGAATGATAACACAATCTTGCTACTGCATTATGCCTAAACCTTCCATGGAATATGGTCTCCTTTTCTTTCTCTTTTGAAGAAGAGTTGGTTCATTCCAAGTTTCTCTCTCGCTTGCTCTCTCTTCATCTCTCCCGGCTCCCTCATTTGTATGCCTCTTTCTCTGCCATCACAGAGATCTCTATATACCCACGTATTTACATTCCAGTTTGTTTGGACTTCTCCACTAGTGTGACTACTAGTAACACTTAAACTCTAAGCACACTAAAAATAAGCCTTTATTTCCCCTGAGCCTTATTTTCCAAAATAGACCTGTGCTCATGATGAGCATTTTCTTTTTGTTATTGGTGTTGACATGAAGTACCCTTATATTTAGAGGGCTTAGCCTCCCTCCTCCTTGCCACCTAGTAATGTCTTCTCATCTTTTTCTGTCTAACTCTGTGCAGCTCTGCCAGCTCAGACTGACAGCTTCATCCCAGGATTCCACTGTCACTCGCAGTAAGCCCTAGACAGCCAGCGCAGACTTGGGTGCAAAGCTGAATGGAGTGTTAGTCCTCACTGTGTGAGCCTGTAAGACAAGAGCAGGAATCTTATGGGTTTTTTTTTATGGCAACCATTTTGCATAGCACAATCTTGGCAGCATGAAGCAAGCTCAGACTGATTGAGGTTCAAGATACAGGGAATGGTATACATTAAAACCACACTTACAGCTTCTCCATATAGTTACTTTCTGGATTGTATATTTACATTGCGGATGGAAAGTGTATAGCTATTGATTTCATTTTTCTATTTTAACAGTTTATTTTATTTTATTTTATTTGTGTTTCCTGTTAAGATGTTACTAGCTGTTCTACCAAGAAGCATTTTAAATTGGTTTTACTCGATTTAGAATCATGGAACCTTTTCTATCCCATCTTAAATTATCCATGCACCATCATAGTCATTTCCATTCAATTTTTGGTGCCTTTTTTCCCCCCTTTGCTTTGAGATGTTTCAGGCCAAGAGTATTTGGCAGTTTCACTTCAACACTGAAAGCCAAAAAAAAAAAAAGAAAAAGAAAAAAAAAGAAAGAAAAGCCCCAGATGGTAATAACATAGAATCTCCTGGGCCACTTAACATCTCGTCTTATCGTCTTGGATTTATTTGCTGAAGGCCCTTTATATCTCCTTGCTTATTTTTTCAATTATTTCTGTTTCTAGGGAACTAGTAGCATCTCTCACTTGTAAAAGATTGATATGGTTAATTGGGGGTGCTCTGCAGAACATTGGTGGGGAAACCCCACACTTGGCTGGGGCCTGAGGGAAAAACCATTGTACCGAAGGAAGTGTGGCCAGAGGAGCCCCACAGATGGGAATGGTAGATATTGAGCAATCGTTACCATTGTCATTTCTGCCCATTGAGTTATCCTGTTGACGCCGGTGATGTGGATGTCCGGCGTGTCCTCTCGGAGTCGAAGAATGAAACCGAGGACACGAGGGACACCGAGGCAAGCAGAGTAAACAGAGTTTATTTAAGAAGAGAGAGAACAGGGCAGACTTCCCTCAGGTGGGAAAGGGAGCAAAGGGCTCATCCTGGGGTTGAGTTTGTCTCTTATATATGCTATCTTTCTTCATTTGGTCCTTATCTCCCTGCCTTTGCTCTTAGGGGTTATGTCTTTGTTTTTGCACTTAGGGGCCAGGGAAGGAAGTGGTTCCTCCTCTAGCGGCAGGGAGTGTTTGCATTTTGGCATCATTGACATATCAAAGGGAATGTCAAAAGAGAAACCAGTCTCCTCCCGACAGACTCAAACATTCTATCTACTCTGACTGCCTAACTTTTTCTATCTCACTGTCGATATTAAATTGTTTTTATCTTTTTTTTTTCTTTTGGAGATGACCAGTTTTGGCAGCCAAAATGTTATTTCTGAATCTTCTATGAATTATCTTGAGCTTGGGATTTTCCAAAGAAGAAGTGGGTCCTTGGGGATGTGACTGCATGGTATAGTGGAAGGAGTACAAGATTAAGAAGCGGAATTTGTGTCTTGTTGGCCATTGTCCCTTTGTCCCTGCTTAAACTCAGGTCTTTGTCAACAGTCACCTTTCTGGGACTCATGAAAGATGGAGTAGACTCAGTCTGTGAGTCTGAAGAAACATGGAGGTTGGACAAGACCACCAGGGAGAGAAACAATTGGGTTGGCTCTCAAAGGAAAAGTCAGACTTGGCTAGTTAAAAACAGCATTTCATTTAGAAGGAAGACATTCACCGGGACTCAGAGTCATAGATAATGGCAGCATGACAGTGGGAATAGCACAAGCTGTGGGAATAGCCCAAGCTAAGCATGGAGACTGGGTGCTAATATTGAAGCCCAGGTATTTGGACTTCACCCTCAGGGGCAAGAGAATCCATCAGAACTTGGAAAGAAGGAAGAACTAGCCCCAGATCTGCCCCTAAGAAAGGTGTTATTAGTGGTCGGATGGAGATTACATCAGAAGTAGAAGACGTTGAGAAGCCACCAACCCCCAGGAGGCTGAGGTTCCAGTGCCTGTTCCCTTTCTGTACTTTAACAGTCCCTCTCTTAGGTCCTTGTGCTTTCCTTACATCTCTCCCCACTGTTGGAAATGAATTCTTCTCAACAATCCTGATTTGGCTGTGCCATTCGTTTCCTGGCTGCTTCCTCCTTCACACTTCCTTATAATTGTTTCTCTGTTATTTCCCTACTAACCTCAGAGCGTCCAAACACAGAGCTCCCTCATGTATCATTGCTTTTCAAGTCTTCACTACTTTACTGCAGTTTGCCTCTGGTTAACCTCATTTCATTAAAAGCAGTGAATTCAGAATTGGGAAGGGTCAGAGTCAACCAGAGCGCTCAAAAAGGCTTCAGAAGGAATCCCTGAAATAAGCTGATGGGGATCTGCTAGTCAGACTTGGTGGTGAGAAACCGAGACTCCTTCTAAGAACCCAGAGCATGTATTGATTAGAGAGCAGGCAGACCCTTGCCTGGGCCCCCAAGGAGAGCACTCAAATGGGACCCATGGTGGACCACAGGGCAGCAATTTGGGAAGTCCTGTTGTCCTTCCAGAGCTCACCTGGCTTAACTTCACATGATTTTCCTGACTCTAGGTATTCTCTGTGGCAAGACTAGGAATGAGTTTTTATAAATTTCCCAAAGAAGAAAATTTTCCAAAACACAAAAGTTTACCAGTTGCTTAGTAGTAACTGAGAATTACTATGAATCCTCTTTTCCCCATTCTAACTACCAGTAAAACGCAAATCTTATGCAAAGTAGTATTAAATTCCTTGCAGTGATATGCTTCACCCCATGATGTAAGTTGCTTTTGGGTTTTAATTATTGGCAACAGAACCCTGAAAGATAATTTTTGGCATGGATCCTTCCACTTGCCCCAGTGAGAATATTGCCCTTTCCTGTTGAGCTGCTAGAAGGTTCTGATGCAGGCAACAAAAATGATAGAATAATGGGGCTGGAGCAGTGGCTCAGTGGTTAAGGTGCTTGCTTGGCAAGCACGAGGATCCGAGTTTAAACCCCAGCACCACATACACAACTAAGTGTTGGAGCAACGAAGGCCAGATGAAAAACTCAATAAAGTTGTTTCTCTCTTTCTCACTCTCTCTATATCTCACTGTCCTCTTTCTTTAAAAAAAAAAAAATGATAGAATAAGAGTTTAGGGGCCCAGAGTTTTTGAAAGATGAGTACAAGGGAAACAGTTGAATGAATCTTGGTAATAGTATGTTCAAAACAGCAATTAGATGATTCTACAAAAATAAAATTTCTCTTCATTCATTCATTTTCATACCAAGGCAGCTGTGGGAAAAAAATTCAAAGTTCAAAAAATTAATTCTATCCATAAGATTTACCTTCATTTTCCTTGGCCAGCTATACATGTCTTAGGGAAGGGTAATGCATATGTTTGATTCTTGACTTTAGGATTTCTTTTTTAAGAAAGGGTTGGGGGGAGAGAGAGAGAGAGAGAGAGAGAGGGAATCAATTTTATTTATTCTTTCATCTGGCCTTTGTTTCTGGAACACTTAGTTGTATATGTGGTGCTGGAGTTTGAACCCAGGTTCTCATGCATGCCTGGCAAGCCCTCCAACTTCTGAGCCACTGCTCTAGCCCTTGACTTTAGAATTTAAAATTAATCTGCTATCCTGAAGGACTCCTTAGAACTGTGAGGGGCATGGATAGATGGTGAACCAGCACATAAAAACTGGGTCAAGGAGTTATTCATGGCCTTTAGCATTTTGCTGCATCTAGGGACAACATTCTTTCAAACAAATTATCCTTAATGAAGTCTCATAGTAAACATAATATGCTTCCTTTAAAGAGGAGCCCTAGCTCTCACTGGGCATAGCTCATTACCTAGGGGTGGAGGAAAGAGCTGAGGGGAGCATGGAGCAGAAAAAACTCACTCAAAAACTCACACAAGAAGCTCCAGAGCCTGAGGGTTAAAGGTCAATAAGAAGTCATGAGAGTCATGAAGTAGAAACAATCAGAATAACCTATTCTAGGAGAGACTAATGCAGAATGCAAGAGTCCCTGTACTCTGTTCAAGTGGCTGGTGATAGGCCTGGCACATCTTTCAGGCTCATTCCCACCTGCCATGCAAAAGGCAAATCGCCCTTGTAGCCTCCCTGCATGGAGTATTTTCTCCCCCATTTGTGTGGGTCCCCATGGATTTAATGGATTTTATCACTCCATTTGTTGGAAAGGAAAGCAGTGGGGAGCTTGGTACCCTTTTCTTCCTTTCACAAAATCTCCCTACCCGGCCTCTCCTCCCAATACCTATTCAACCTACTTTATTTTCCTGCATGAGGCCTCTGAAATAGGCAGCAAATCCAGGAAGAAACCATCAAGATTTGAGAGTCGATAGTGCTGGGTGAGTTCTAATTCTCTCTGTCGCGTGCTCACCTTCCTAAGCATTCATCCAAAGTGAGGACACTGAACTAGATGAGGTGGAAGGTGCCTTCTAAGCCCTAAAATTACATAATCGTAAAGGGAGGTAATGAAAAGCACACTAGAAACCCCTTTTATGGTGGGGAGATGATGTTAACCTTACAATATTGGCTGAAAGCAACTGGCCTCTCTTCATTGCTTCCTGGTATCCATTCATGATCAGATACAACCAGCACTGGATAGAACAGGCTCCCCGTAAAATAAAGATATGTAGATGTCCAGTCCCAAGGATTTGCAGTAATTGCTGCTGTAGCTGGGTGTTTTATTCAGCTTTCTATCACTATAACAAATATGTGAGATGATTAACTTATGAAGAGTAAAGCTTTATTTTGCTCACAGTTTCAGAGGGTCTAGTTCAAGATCAGGCAGGTCCATTGCTTTAGGTCCCTGGTGAGTGGACTGACTGGAAACGGCAGGGAACATGGAACATAAGGCCAGGAAGTAAAAGAAAGAGAAAGAGGCTGAGGTCCTACAATCCCCTTCAAAGACACAGCCTCAGTGACTTGAGGGCGTCCACTAGGCCACTCCTCCTAAAGTTTCAGTCACTCTGAATGGCACCAACCTGCTGACCAAGTCTTTAACATATGGACCTCTGGGGGCCCTCTCTGGGGGCCTTTCTGCATCCAAATTATAGCAGTGAGTGATGACTGTTGATGTAGGGAGGGGAAATCTTAATTGTAGTATCTTTTGCTTCTTAACATGTCATGTCCAATTTAGGTTTTGGGAAGCAGTTTTAGAGAACTTTAGAGCTTTAGAGATTGCCTTAACTTTGCATGTGGATCATTGTGTTGGGGAAAGAGATGTTGAAATGGTAGCCTACAGGCACCAATTTTCTTGCTCAGAAACCAAAAAAAGAACCTCTTTTTTTTTTTTTAAGTTTAAAGGAACACTGGAGGACATCCTTTAATCTAGGAAGAGGCTTGAGGCAATAATCATGCAGAATTGTAGTCAAATATAAATATGTGAAATTTCTGGGCAAGCCATGCAAATTTCAAAAGATCCTAACCTACCAAAGATCCATTTTTCTAATTTTCCAGAATAGGAAGCTCTGACTCCGAGAGGAGAATTCCTCAAGAAGTCATGTTTTTCCCAAACTCAAACTCAAAACCTGAGCTTAGATTTCCTGAGAACAGCTCTATTGCTTATTCTTCCTGTTTTGTTTTGTTTTATTCTGGTTTTCTTTTTACCATAAGGTCTTAGGCCAGACCTTAAATTTGAAAGTTTTTGAAAACATAACATTCATCTCTTATTAAGGGATAAAACTACCTTGCAGGAAATTTTACAGGCTGCAACCCCGACCCTCCCTGAACCCATCACTCTCTGAGTGTTCATCTAGGTGGAGATGTTCAAGTGAATGCAAATACACATGTGCTGACTCACAAGTGTGTGCAGGCACACACATGCTCACACATACATGTGCTCACTTACCTATGTGTACACATGGGGCTTTTCATACATGTTCTTGCCATGATGCCCCAGATGCTCTGTAAAACAGAAGGAGATGCCAATTAAAATAATTATAAGTTGGTGAATTTTTGTGCCTAAAAAAAATGGTCATAGGTTTCAGGTAAGGTTGTTCATTTTTTGCCCTCCGACTGCAGAGCAATCATGTGACTATGAATGTAACCTGAACCCATCTGACTTATGGAGCGCATGTTACTAAGTAGAACTTGTCTTTTTGGAATACTGTATTTATCATGATTTCCAAAGATACCAACAGACCTAAGGAACGAAATGGGTAGAAAGCAGTTTTATTTAAAATTGCAGTTAAAACTTGGAGTTGACTTTGAATGTCATGGACTGTCTTTCCCCTACCAGAACAAGTATCCCATACCCTCATTTGGAATACATATCTGCCATGGCTCAGTATGTGCAAAAGGCCTCAATTTGAGGCAGCAGAGGAGATCCCCAAAAGGGATCAGCATTCTTGGGGTGGTTGGTCAGAATGCTAGCTGGACAGCGACGCAGTGACTTTTCATGCTGTGCTGTCTGCTGTGGTCTTTCCTTAGCATGACACCTGCATCTGCTCCCCACAGAAATGGGCTTCTCTGGGGGTTCCCAGGAGTATCCTACTAGCAAATGAACAGGGAACCCGTTAGTATATTCAGTTTTTGTAGCTTTAGGGAGTTGTAGAGAGGTGGAGGCTGTGTCGTGTGGGCTTGCAAGAGGTGATTTTTTATGTTTCTACAGGCATGGCCTTGTGCCTTTGTCCCCCACTCCCCTTTGCACACCCACCCACATGCATGCATAAACCTGAGCTACACCATAGTGATAGTGGTTTTACTCCTAAAATGCTGGGATGGATTTAGTTGTTTTTTTCTTTTTTTCCCAGATTCAATCATTTTTAGTGATACATAGGATCCCTTTGGACAACTATGATTTGGCTAGAATTCTGATTGATTTTTAGTGCTCTGAGATTCCTCTAGAAAATACTTTGGGGGGCATAATATAGCCTTAAGTGAGCAAGGGAAATGCCCTCTCAAGCAATTGTAGAGTGAAATATTTTATTAAATGGACAATAACTTTTTATTCTCACCATCATTGTGTTGGAGATATTCTGTATTCCAGCTTGACCTCCTGTGCCGTCCACTCATGCAGGGACCAGGGAGAGCCCTCCATGCTCTGGCAGAGCATTTTTTTTCTTCTCTGCTGTGGACTCATAGCCACATTCCTGTGTGTTCCCAGGTACCCACTGGGTTCAGGTTTCCAGATGTAAATCAGAATGAATCCAAGACATTACCTGGACAGTGGTAGTTCAAGGGCAGCTTTCCCTCAGGAGTTGTTCTGTGAGGGGAGTGTCACAGTGCAGAGAGGGTCTTGCTCCATCAGGGCAAGGCTTTGTCTTGCTTTATGGTTGTTTTCAGAGACACAAAAAGTCAATTGACCAGAGGTGATGCAGAGATTGTCCCTTGAGATGTCTCTGGGCAGATGTAAGTGAAGTGTTCATTTTGAGCATCAGTTACCCATAGGAGAGAGGGGACGCAGACTGTGAAAAAAGAGGTGGGTACTAGGCCACTTTTTAAAAAAAGTTTTTTTTTTTTTAAGAAACAAAATGTACTTTCTTTGTATCACAACCATAACTGATTCTCAGAGTGTATTTTTCCTGCTTTGTACATGCAGTTGGAGCTCAGGTTGAATTCTGTGGCTGTGTCCTTTTAGGTTGTCTTGGAAGTGAGACATCATCTTTGGAAGGTGCCCTAAGATGATGGCTTCTTTCTGGCTGCTGCCTGAGAAGGGAACTCTGCCCCCCACCACCAGTTTCCCTATAGGGAACTCTTCTTCATGATGGAGGGATAAGTGCTGGGCCGAGATGGAAAGAAAGAAGCCGAGAGCCTCGTGCTCAGCCATAGGACTCACAGGCTCACTAAGCTTGCATTTCCTGAGACGTGCGACAGTGTGACAGAGTTGAACATGTGCTAGACTGGGAGCAGGATGTCTCCTGTAAGTTCTTGGACCTCAGGGTTCCCATCTGCAAATGAGAAATTGGAATCAAATCCCTAACTACACACTGTCTCTGCATTTCTCTGATTTTGCTATCATTAAAAAGGGAAACTTCACAGAGCGTTGCTTTCTGAGGGAAAAGAGTACATGGGGATCAATCCAGCTTGTATTCAGTAACTTAAATTTGTGCAACACACATAATAATTCTGCAGAATGTTCCAGACACTGTGCTGGGTGCTGCAGATGCAAAACTTGAGTTATAAATTCAGCATCCTCTGAAAACTAACAAACTGATGAATTGCCTCTGCTCCTAGACATGGGAACTCTGATGGGTTTCTGCTTACAAATAATTCTGGGACTTCCAGATCTGCTAGGGTGGTCCACTCGTGGCCCTGTTTACCATGTTGAACTCACAGGTCCTTTGATCCTGTTCTCTTATGCCATCCAAAAACAACACTAATCAACTCTAGCAGACCCTGTAAGCTGGAAATACAAACATAACTAAGGACGAGGGCTCTTGCTCTCTGAGAACCCCCAATCTAATGAAGAACTATGCAAAAAGATGACCTAAGGGTGTGGTCTAGACAATGGCTGAAGGATCAGAGAAGGGCATCTGAGCTGACAAGAGTGTGGAGCAGTGGGATGGGCAAGTTGGCAGAGAACCACACTTAGGAGCAGAGAATAGAATTATCTAGAAGCTACCTCTACCTTATTTGATTTGGACAAAATTCAATAAAAATATATCAAGATCTTGATTCATACAGAACGTGTACCAGGTTCAAGACAGTTTGTGGTAGAATGTGTGGTAGTCAAACATGAGTATGCTGTCTGTGGAAATCAGACAGCAAATTTAACAGAAAGCCAGATCCAAGGGCAAGCTGAGTATCACTGATTCCTTAAAATTCATTGTATTCCAATAAATTGGGCAAAAGTCTTATTGCTACATGTACAGTATTGACAAAGTAGAACTATTTTCTTCTATACTAAATGATGACAGGTTTTTAGATGTCCTAATGAGTAGGAGTTTCCAGTAGTAAAGAGAGAATTAAATAAAATTCTTTCTCCACCCAATTGAATTTTTTGATTAGAGGACCCACATGGTATGTTCTTTAAAGTCAGGATTCCTGTGAGCAGAAATCGTTAAGCCTTGCACTTAAGCTGCACTGTGAGCTGTGGCCTCTGATGTTGTGGAAAGTACAACTTGAACAGCTGTTCATGATATTCCAGAAGGTCAGAATATGAACGGATTTTTAAAAATTTGCTTGCATCTGATGATCAGATTTGGCAAGCAGACTTTCCAACTAGGCGAACTTGCATTAATATAGGTGTGTGGAGGTGGCTATGAAGATGAAGTATGGGGATTTCAGGGTCCTTGAATCCTGTTTAGCTGTACTTAGTGTCAATTGAAATCTCGTAAATATGGCTCCGTGCCCTGCCTCTAGTATCGTAAACATACATTTGGGCAAGGTGGACTGTTTTCTACAACAGACACTTATGTTTAGGTGGAAAGATGGGAAGCTGTTGGCTTTGTGCATACTGTGCCAGGAACTCAGTGTAGATTTGGGTTCCTCTTCTCTCCTCTATTTAGAAATCAAATGATTGCCATTTACTAAGCTCTTACTATGTGGCAGTGCGTGTTGAACACAAGGGGATAATGAAGACACCGTCACAGTCTCAATGTTCCTCTCTCCATTAACCAAGAAATTAAATGGAAACCTTCCACACCAAAGGGCACAGAGCTAGGTCTTTGCAGCAGGGCCTTTGAGCTGAAATGTGAGTTGTATTCAAAGGGAGCTGGGGCTGCTGGGGGCGGGCAACCTGTATTTACTTCCCTGGAGCAGGGGAGGGAGAAGCAGGTAATAACAGTTGGATTATCCAGTGAGACCTATTCTGTAGTCTCCCCTGTTGCTGCGACTTTGGTCATTTTCTGGAGGTTAGGGGAATTTATGCTTTCCAGAAATCTGTGGCCTTGGGACATTGCTTTTTTCATACTGTCTCTACCCATGCGTGGTGTGCCTGTGCTCCATGCATGTACTGCTGTCTAGCTCATGTCTCCTGTGCTTCACTGTCCAATCAGGGTCAGAGCGTGACAGGACCCATGTATTAAGGATGAAGATGTACCTGGATCACTCACTTACAGCTGTGGCCAAGCAGCACAGTCAGAGTCTTCAGGGTTTTCTTGAAATTGCAGCACATTATTTCTGATGCCAGGTAGATGAGGAAACTGAGACTCAAGCAAAATGAAACCTGAAGGATGCACAGAGATGCTGGGTACCCAGGGACTGCAGCTTCTCTGGGTCTCTGTTTCATCTGCAAGTGGCAGGCTTGACAGAGATGATGCTGGACGACCCTCCCAGCTCCACGTCTGGTTCAGCTTCCTGATGCCAAATGAATGCGGCCTCCTAATACCAGGCTGTTCCTTTTGCTGAACAAAAGTGATTTGATTCTCCCAATCAATAAACAAATTAGAGAAACAGTAGAGAGACCCTGGGAACCAGGGACAACAGATGAGGAAAGAAGCCTGGGGGAAAGGGGGAGGTGAGAGAGGGTCCCAGGGAGCCTCCTGTAAAAGCCAGAGCTGGGCAGGTGGGCAGTGGGAAGTGCAGCTTGCAGTAGCCTTTTCTATTCTGTGGCGTCCTCGTCCTCGTCTGCTGGGGGATCTGCCGATGGGTGGGAGGGGTGAGTGCAGAGCCCTGAGGGGCAGAGAAGGGGGGGGCAGTGGAGCAGGTGCAAGCCAACGCTACAATGCAAGCACTCAGGGAGGATCAGGGGCCAGGCTGGCGGGCAGCATGAAGCACATCTTGGGAAAAGGCAGAGTTGGGTGGGCAGCTGGCGAGGGGGGAAGATGCAGGAGGGGAGGGAGGGGACCTCTGCAGAGGGACTGGCCAGGCTCTGGGAAAGGCATGTGCTGAATCTTGTGCCTCCTGGATGCCTCCATGTCTTGCTTTAATGGAGGCGCATTTCCCACAGATGTCCACTCATCAAGCCAGGGCAGAAACATGTTCCCTGCTCGCCGCACAGCATCAGGAGGAGAAGGAGCGCGGTCCCTCCGTGAATGAGTTCTCAGCTGCCCACTGAAACAAGCACTGCTTTATAAAGCTATCAGGGGCCTGTGTCCAGGGAATGGAATGCCGTAGCCCATCACCCCCCATCAGCTGCCCCCTTAAAGTTTTATTAGGCTGGGTCTAGTTTTAACAAAGAAGTACTTAGGATTGCTTTATTACATTTTCAAATATGTCCCTTTCTATGCCACCTGTCTTCCCTCTTGTGATCTCAACTTGGTGTATCTTACTCTGACTCGACAAGAAATCAGTAAAGTCATCTCTAGTCACCGGTAGGGAAATTGATGGACTTCTGGGGCTTGTTCTATTTGGGGTCAGGTGATAACATTGTCTCCTGGATTACATCCAGATAGCATAGGGATCTCCAAGTTTGTCCCATGTGTCCCTCCATCCACAGGAGACAGATGTGCACAGCAGCATCCGCACAGTTGCTTCACGGAATTTAAACCAAGAGACCATGGATCCCAAGCCTTCATGTGGGAATCAGGGTGGAACCGTGAACATTTCACAGAGTTCAGGCTGCTCTCAGAAGAGCCTTGCATTTGAGAGCAGCAGCCTCATTACATTCTAAACCAGCTCCAAACTGGGTAACTGCCTTTCCTGGGGTCACAGTTAAACACTGGGATCTCAGAAATAGAACATCTGTGTTCTGCCTTTTTCCATTAGAACACTCAAATGCAGAACCCAGGGGAAAAAGCAAGATGGACAAACAGCATTGCTCTTGAGCATTGGCTTTGGGGTCAGAGGGTGTGGGTCTTCTTGGTGTGGGACCAATGTGGGTCTCTGTCACATCATGAGGTATATACTATGGGCACACTTTAGGAGCAGAAATCAGTGCATGAGTCCTTATGGGAACAAAGTCAGGTTGTGTGAACTGAGAAATTGGAACTGTCTAACAAAATCTATTATGTGGGGTTCCTGGAAGAATAAAACCTTTCGGACTATATTCAGAATTTCTAAGAGTCAAATTATTGCATATGACTCATCAGTTTTGTTATTTACTTGCCATATAGCCTGAGTATAGTTTTGATCAATTGTTCTTGGTCACTTAGCATCGGGATTGAGTTTCATAAACGAATGTATTTAATCTTCCGGTTCAACAAGAGTAAACAATTTCCTGGAGTGAACCTCCAGGGAATGGCAAGGCCAGATTCAAACCCTCATCTCTTAGCTGCACATCTCCCACTCTTCTGTTTGTCTCTGCTACCTTTTGAGGAAGTAATAAAACAAAAAAAAGTTATTGTACCGATGTTTCTTTATAAGGTTTTCACCCACAAAAAGGAATTCATTCTGGTAGAGATTCAGAGGGTTGTAAAATCATTGAACCTTAAAGAGAGAAGGACTGCAGGGTTGGTGAGGTCAGCCACCTCATTCTGCAGATGAGGAAGTGAGGCCCAGCAGGGCAGAGGCTTTGGCCAAGGTCAGTCCTAGCCCAGGGTGTGTTCCACTCTGACCTGTGGACTTCTTAAGTTTAATCCTAGTGATCATGGCCACTAGGTCTGTTGTGGACTTTGCTTAGTGTCTTAAGTCCCACTCTCATCTCATTTTTAAAGAAAATTAAAATCATTCCTGCCCACCTGGAACAAAATTAAAAGTGGCCTACAGAGAACTCAGTGGCACAAAATGTTGTTTCTGTGATATTTGTCTTCACAAAAAAAGTTTGTGAAGCCAGGTGGGGTGGCAAAAACTTGTAATCCCAGCAATTTAGGAGACTGAGGCAGAAGGATGGAAAGTTTGAGGCCAGCCTCAGCAATTTAGCGAGACCCTGTGTCAAGAAGAAACAGCAACAACAACAAAAAAGGCTGTGCAGATACAGCTCAGGTTCAATTCTTCAAAACCAGGAAAAAAAAGTTTATGAAAGCAATTTGAGATTTCTTTTGAGAAAAGAAAAGGACTCTGTACACATCCCCCCAGGCTCAGCAAGCCAGCAGGCCATGTTCCTGGTGGGAGGGCGCCCTTCCACCCTCATCTCTATGCAAACATTGTAGAGTGCTAGAATTGCTATAATCCTTGTAAATATCCTTTTACATTTACTTTCACTTAACAATGTTACAAATATTTCCCTTTGTTTTCTTCCTGATTTTAATTACCTGATAATATTTCATTGAGTGAATTTATAAGATCTGCCCTCTTTATCCAAGAGTTCCACATCTGTGGATTTCACCCACGTCAGATTGCTAATGTTCAAAAGAAACGAAAAAAAGAAAAAACACCTCGGATCATGTACAGACATTTTTAACTTGTCATTATTCCTTAAACCTACATTATTACAAGTATTATATAGTGTCTGTATTGCTTTCATATTGTATCAGGTCTTATAAGTAATTCTGATTTAAATCATGTGGAAGGATGGGTGCAGGTAATGTGTAAATATTAAATCATTTTATGTAAGGGAGTTGAATGTCATTGGATTTTGCATTCTACAGGGGTGGGGTCCTGGAGCCAATTTCCTGCAGACACCCAGGAACATCATCAGATATACACAAAACTCATCTGCTTTCAGTCAGAACTCTTGTGGGGCTGTTGTGGTGGCTCGGTGGTTATGGTATTTGCCTGGCATGCTCAAGTATGAGAGTTCAAACCCAGCACCCACGTATACAATGGAGTCTTGGAGCAACAAAGCCACATAAAAAACTAAAATAAAATTGATTCTTTCTTTCTCTCTCTTCTCTCTCACTGCCCCTCTCTCTTAAAAAAAAGAAAAAGAAAAGAAAAAACTCCTGAATGCTTACCTGCCACTCTGACAGCGGAGAATGTGGTGATAATTTTAAACTTCTCATCCTTCCTCTACGAATCATTGAATCTTTACTTTTTATAATAAGTCTTATTGTGTGTTTCATTCATTGCAGATTGTTACAAAAACATTTTTGGAAGTAGGTGGAGGTGCAAACAGAACGGAGGCCTTTTCTCTCACTCAGTGTAGCGGTGGGCTGGTACCCCAGTGTCACAGCAGAGAAGACTGGCTCTCAGAGATCAGCAACGTATGCAGAGTCTAAGACAGGGAAGGGAGACTCCATCCACAGCCTTAGACAGTGTCTTCCCCCAGCATTGTACTGAAGCAGGATTTTGTGCCCACACTGAGGTCACATATGGAGTGACTATCTTGATCTCCTTTGGTCTAGATACTAACGCTGACCTCAGGTTAGAATGCAGCCAGCAGTGAGGTCTTAGTGCAACTAGTGGCCACTAGGAATCCCCATCAGGAATGATTCTAGCAGAATGAAGCAGCACTGGTGCAACCTGCATTACACGTCTGAGGACAGGGCAAGCTGTCATGATCCTCAAGCAGCAGCGAAACGTGAAGACCCATAGCCACATTAGGCCCACAAGGATCTTTCTTTTACTAAAAATGGCACCCTTGCTGTGCATGTCCCTTGCTGCCAGTGATGGAGAGAGCAGACAGCTGGAAGCTGCACCAGGCCTGCCTGCACTGGCACTGGTGGCTTAGAGAGGCTGGCTGGTTCCTGGGGGAGTGGCAGCCCTTGCTGGCTGCTCTTTCTGGCCTGCTCAGCAGGAGGACATTCCTTACCAGGGCAGCCCAGGCTGGGCTTGAAGCCACCCAGCTGAGCGCCGCGTGGCAGTGGCAGGCGGTGGTGGCTAAAGCTTGGGTTCCGGAGCCCTGTGCTGAACCTCCAGCCTAGTGGCTTCTCTGGTTTGGACTTTAGTTTCTTCTTCAGTCACACAGGATGATGTGTGGAATTGTGAATGCTCAGAGAGAAGGCACTAGAATGCACTGGAGGCGTCATCTGCTAAGTTTCTAACTCTTGCCACTTCCAGATGAGGGCTTTCCTGGCCACAAAACCTTGAGAGACATGGCACCTGCTGGCTGGCAGCTGTGAAGTCCAGCTTGGTGCCTCTGGCTCAGCCTGCTGCTTTTGAACGATTGAGGGTGGAGACCAAGGACAGGGACTGAGACTCAGGGCCCTTTCCCCTTTATGAATAGTGTATACACAAGGCACAACTCTAATTCCATCCTGGAGGAAAACAGTGTGACACTACAGCTCTGCTCACCCCATCATCCTTTTTGAAGTGCAAACCCTCTGTCCACATCCTGGGAATGCAGAGATAGAATGACTCCAACTCCACGATGGCCAGAGGCCATGTCTAGATCACTTGGTGGGGCAAGAACCATGTGTCATACAGAAGCTGACACTTGGAAGTTGCTCAACTAGTCCTTGTGTCCCTGACAGACAGGCGATACAGTTCCTTCTTTTAATGAGCTCACAGTTTAGTGGGGAAAGGAAAATGGATAAATAATCACAATGGCATTTATGGTAAGTGGCTTGGTGAAAGTAAGTACTTGGCAAGTTGAGAGCCATCAATGTAATATTTCCTTTTATTGAAATATGAGGATCACAACTCCTTATTAGTGGTAAGGATTTTGATTCCCACAGGATGTCCAAAGAGATTTATCTCTTCCCATTCTTCCAGAAAAATGTATTGGGTCTGCGGTGGAAATAGAATGGATTGGTGGAAATCAGGCTGGGTTCCGTGCAGGGAAACCTGTGTTCCCAACCTTTCTTGCCAAGCGGCCTCAGGGGCATAATCTCTTTGTACTGCATTTGTTTTCATACATAAAATCGAGACATTAGCTCATTTTCTGACTACTGTTCAGGAAGACACTTTAAAAACCTTTACCAGTTCCCTGTCACCCACAGAATAAAATCCAAATTCTGAAAGGCAGAATCTTGGCTCTTCCCAGTGTTTACTCCCCTCCCCCATCTCTCTCTCTCTCTCTCTCTCTCTCTCTCATATATATATTCATTTCCCTGAATTTCCTGACATTCTTTGTCTTCCTGTGCCCCTGCACATCTGTGTGGTGCACTATCTCTGCCTTCAATGCTCTTGCAGAGTTGGCTTGCCCAGAGACTTTCCAAGTTCAAATGGAACTCCCTCCTCTGGGCAGAAAAGTTGCGTCCTCATCTGTGGCTGGTCTCCTGCCTCTTGAGACATCCTTCTGATGAAGTATTCTTTCCTTCCCACTGTTCCTGCTTCCCCACCTGTCCTCCTTCTCCCCTGAGTTTCTCAACGGCTTTGGGTCCCCCTACCCCCAGCCTATCCTCCCATTGCTGGTACGTAGTTGAGTGTAAAACAAAGACTTGTATGCATCACATTTTCAATATTTGCCAGGACTGTGGGCAGAAAAGAATCATGGGTGGAAATGAAAAGGAAACAGATTTCAACAAAGTCCTCAAATGAGTATTCTCAGAATCAGAGCTGGTCAGCAAGGACCGCTTAGTGTCTCTGGGGATATGTGTGCTGTCCGTAGCTAGGAATGCCTACATCAGCCGCACCCCACCTCTGTGGCTGCACAGCTTTTTATGCTGTGGCACTGTGAAAGCAGGAAGGCAGAGGGGACTGTGCATCTCTGGAATCACCATCCAAATGATGGTTCTACCCATTTACTGCCCTGCTGGTTCTCCCTTTGCTCCTTTGATTTCATAGTAGGTGCTCAATCATTATTTGTTGATTAAGTGACTACATTTATTAGTGCAGCAGTGACTTTTACTCTGGAGCATGAATTTTAAGATGGATCTGAGGAGGAGTGCACTTTTTCCATCTGTGGCCTTTAGTTGGACCAAGCAGCCTCATTGCGGGACAGGACCTTCTCAAGCTCAGTGCCATCCATCCCTGCCTCCTTTGCCACCAGGTGGTCCAGGAGGTATTTGGGAAGTTATAACTTTCTGAGAGTATTTGTGTATTATTCCTTTTCTAATCCTCCATAGTATCTAGCAGTATCATGCATACAATATTCATCACTTTAAATTTGCCTTTAGAAATTATTGATAGTCGGCATTTAACCATTGGTGAATAAAGAAGTTCCAGTGAAAATGTCATGAAGTAAAAATGTTTATGTATATTTAGACATTTGCTCCAGAATACCCTTTTGAATTCCCCATCTGTCCTGGGCATGGTGTGCAGGTGATTAGGGTGGGAAGCTGGAAGGCAACTCTTGGCTGCCTGTTCTACTGACTTCACTTTCCAAACTGCTGTACCTTCTAGTTGACCCCACAAAAGATGCCATAAGTATCTTGACCTATGATAAAGAACTGAACTTAAACTTAGCACCAATCAGAGCTACACAGAGAAGCTAGAGTCTTCATAGGTAGCACATGACAATGGCCAATCCACTCTTGGAAATCCAGGCTTCTGATTGAGGTACCCACTATTCCTCGCACAGGTACACATAGACATGTAGTCAAAAGTTGTCACCTGAAATTGTTTCTATTTTGAATTTAAAAATAAAAGAAAATTTACCTATTTCTAGTTCCTCATGAGTTATTCATTAGAGTAGTTTACTACTTACACAAAATATCAAACAGAGTCTAAATCACGAATGGTTATTGGTTACTTGGAAGTTGTTAGCAATTAGCAGGCTAAAAAGAAATAGATATCCCTGAGTGTCTTCTTGTAGGTGATATATAACATACGTAGTTCCAATTTATTGGAAGGAAAATACCCCAAAATATGAAAGGCAATTATAGCTTCTCTCTTCTTGCTCTGGCACTAAGCGGTTATATTTTAAGAAGGTAAATAAATGAGGAACATGTGTTTTATTCAACAAGACTTTTTTTTTTTTTTGTCTAGCTCTATTATTTGGTGTGAAACATTTGCTCTGTGACGAGGGCTGGCATTCACTCAGAGCCATAATTTGGGGACTGAGGTTCTCCATATTGAGAAGAATACTTTCTAGAATATGCTGCAGCCCTGCAGCTCAATACTCATGCTCAGGTCACAGAACTGCATACCTTGCTGCAAGACAGATCCTTTGCTTTTGAGACCAGGGACTTTTATGCAAAAGGTAATGGGAATAATCTTGTTAGCTAAAGTGCCCAAACACCACATCAGGAGAAAGGAAGACAGCATAAATATGAGAGGCACACAGATCTTGGAGACCCAGCCCTCTGAGTCACAATAATGAGAGATATTTGAACTCTTTTCTCACCTGAGAGTTCCGCCTACCTGTGGTAAGTTCATGAAATGAGCAGTGAGAGGAAAACCATTTGGCTACAGGATTAGTTGAGCTTCAGAGAAGACAACAGCAGGCGAATACTTGGTGTACAACACCTTAGCTTAAGAACAAGTGTGGAAGTGGTCCTGTATGGCTGAGAGGGTGACTCCTCAGAGTCCCAAGGAGAAGAGTTGCTCATGCTCATCCCAGTTTCCACCTCTGCCAAGATCTCATGATCAGTTACAGTGATTTGGAAGGCAGGTGGAGAGCATTGACCCAGCTCTCTTCTGGCTCTTGTGCTGTTTATTCATCTTATAAAACCTATGTCACTTGCACCTCCTTGCCCCGCCTGGCAGAGCGTCCTGCCTCCAGAGTATGGTGCACCTCTCGTCTCTAGTACTGGGCCCTGATACCTTTCATTTGCAGACATACTTTCAATAGAGAGTCCTGAGCAATTCCCTTGTATGGCTGTTTAATGTGACATTTGTGTCTGTGTCTTCCAACTCTAACCTGTCTGCAACAGTGTCCTTCATTAAAGTTTATTTTTAATTTTGTTACCATCATCATTAATCAAGCACCTCATAAAGCAGATGCTCTGTAGGTACTGGTTGATGGAATTACTTGATTGCTGTTCTCTTTTGCTGAGGGCCTAACGTGCCAATGAGCATGCCCTCACCTTTTTATTCTCTTGGACCCACTAAATATTTAACACTAGCACAATAGTTTTCTAAATGAGAAGGTGTGACTTTTTGGTCTCTTGTTCCTTTCTTTTTCCCCCAGGATATTGCCCTATTGGAACAATTTGAAACAAAAAAGGGGGAAGAAAAGCAGGGGGAAGAAGGAAGAGAGAGCAAGGCAGAGGGAAAAGGGTTTCTAGGAAGAAAGTGAAGGAGAATCACTATACAAAGAGGGTACGGAAGCAGATCTCCCTGCAAGAAGATAAAGGCTCAGAGAAGAGTCTTGATCTTCCTGAAGCCCTGAAACTGCTCCCTTCCAGCACAGGCCCCAGACAACAGCTCCTCTCCCAGGATGTTGTTAGATAGTGTTAGTTCTCCATCCATCATCTAAAAGGAATGGGAGCTACCTGGCTTCTGCAAATCTCTGGTCATTTGCACTGAAACAAATTTAGGCTTTAAGTTTAGAAGCTAGCAGAAAAAGAGAATCATCTTCCATGACATTTTTCACCTAATCAAACTCACAAATTTATCTGAAATTATCAGAATTTTGTTTCATCTGATAAAAGTCACAGCATTTTTCTGGAATGATCTTTAAAAAAGAACCATCTCTTATGTGGTAACAATATTTGCAAGTACAGTTTTACAAAAGACAGAAACACTAAGCAAACAGATGACATTCGCACTGACCCTTTTAAAATGTAGAAGATATAAGGTTAAACTGGAAATCCGAGAAGACATTTCTAGATACAGTGAGATAATATGGTCCATTCACATTGGGACAGTCCTCATCTGACCCATTTATCCCAAGATATTCAGGAAGAGAAAGAAAGATATAATTTCCTGGATGATGCAGATTTTTTTGATATGAATTTTAGTGGCTGGTGCAAATAATAATAGAAATAATATCCTTGCCTTCGCTGGGAGCTCTTCATTCAGCCATCCTTTATTTGTCCAAGTTTACTGAAGCAGTGCAGAAGTGCAGAGAAAGTATGGTCCTTGCTATTACAAGATCCGAGTTCAGTTCACAATATCACGGCATGCCAGTCATGTGATCTGCAGTGAAGGAATTAATTTTTCTGCACCAGTTTCCTCATCCGCTGGTGAGGAATAACTGCTTTGATATTTCAGGGATTCAATGGAATCATGCATGAACAAACTATCTGAGCCTTACTAGGTACCCCAGATGTGTTAGTGGAATCTTTTTGTTTACAAGCAGGGTTGAAAATGTGATGTCTTCTCTCAAGAAAGCAAAGGGAAGCCAATGAGTTCAAAAGTGAAGTTCTGGAATGATGATTTTTCATTGGTTCAGAATATTCTTGGTCCTCTGGAATCTCGTGGTGGTTGCCTTTCTCACTAGGGCAAAGAAAAGGGTGGTAAGGAATTAGGGAAAGACTTTCTCAACTCTTCACCCCTTCCTGGCCTCTTCTGCCTCTCCCAGCCCTGACGGTGCCTGGCCCCCACACAAAGGCTCCTTGCATTCAGCCCTCTGTCTCTTTGTACCTGTTGGGCCTGCCCCCATCAAGGGCCTCTTTTTGGCCTTTCTTTTTTCCTTTCTCAAAAGACCCCAAGGGGGTCCCAGGGCCCAGTGGCTGGGCTCCCAGGTTGCCTCACAGAGGAGGTGTTGTTCAATAGAAAGGCATGTGGAGTCCCAGGGTGAGAGAGGGGAGGACATTATCAATCATGAGCTGTTAAAAGCCAGGGAAGAGAAGAGAGAGCTAGCAAGAGCAGGGAGGACTGCATTCAGTGGAGGATTTTTTTTCCTGTTCCTGTTGTTGTCCTTGTTGAAGGGAGCGTTCTTGGACATCTGCCCAGACACATGCTGAGTTAAAGAGGCAGCAGGATCCATTCTTAAAGAATGAATTGGGAGAGGGGAGAGAGCTGGGGGTGGGAGTAGGAGTGAAAAGGAACCAAGGAATCATTCCAACCCCCAAACAAAGGAGGCCCCTGCAGACCAGCCCAGCCCCAGCCTGGCCCTTCTGTGGTTCAAACATTGGCTTGTTTTGCACATAACCCAGGAGCACCAAGGCTCCTTAATAGCTGCTTTGGGCCCACAAAAGGGCCACAGAGAGGAATTGCAATTTCTTGAGCTTTCTTCTTTATATCCAGTGCAGACTAAGATGCTAACCTGGAGCTTTTCTCCCTCACTCCCCTGGCCCTAGAGACACTCACTGAGGATCTGAAGTTCATGTTGCAGTCAGTGCAATAATGTGACCTAGCCTCACTGATGGTGGTATCATGTTCTACCTGATGACAAATGTCTTTTCTTTCATAAAAAGGAAAGACTGCAAAAATTGAAAAGTAAAATAAACGCTCTCCTGGATTCTATGGTAAGAAATCAAGAAGCTTCTATCTAATAAATCTTCCAATATACTTCCTTCGCAAAACAAAACCAAGTCATGTGGTGATGGTGGGGCACCTGGATTCTCAAAACATTCTCTTCCACACTACACGGTGCTGGTAGAGATGCACTGATGGGACCAGGCTTTGCAATAGATTGATTGGTGAGTGTCTAGTAGCCAGGGAGCATATATACATATAAACTATCAAATGGAAATCCATTGAAGGTCCCTTGTGGCTTAGTCCTGTGGTGGGTTTTGGGAAGATGTAGGTATGCTGGAACTTAGCATGGCAATCAAAATATAGTTGGCTTATTTTCAGCAGGACTTGACATACCTTTGCCTTTCTAGGCCAGTAAGTTCATAACACAGAGAGTAACTCTGTAACTCATAGACCCCATGGGTAACCAAGTCTTTTACTCAACATGTGGTCCATGGGAATGGCACCCTTTTGAATTCAGCATTGTTTTCTCAGTGAGTAGCATGTTTGTCCATCTTTTGTGCTTCCAACTAGGTCCTCTATGGGTGGACACACTTTTTCTGAAGTTCTGTAGGTGGGAGATGGAGAAAAGGGGAGGGATGACAAAGTAGTGCCCATTCAATCCTAACCACACTCAGGATCTTTTATTAATGGCCTGAAATAAAGAAAGATGGGCATGCAGCTGTCCCACGCAGGAAAGATTAAGAGGCGAACTTTTCAAAACACAGACTAGATTGCCTTCATTACATTTCCAGGAAATATTAAGTATTCACTGCTCAACAGGACCATGCATTTAATCCTGTTAAAACTATGACTCAAATATTTCTTTGTTGTCTCCAACAAAACAAAAGAAAGATCAGCACAGTAATGTCTAATTTATGTAGTTGAATCTTCCCAACAGAGCCCAAGGGGTCCCAGTTAGGAATTTTCTATGCTGAAATGTGGTGGAGCAGGTTACCTATGGCCTTGTCACATGGCAGTGAGAACAATGACACTCAGGATATATGAACTGATGCATGTCCTGACTTGTCAAATCTGGCAGTGGTTCTTGGACTATCAGTCACAATTCATTTTGTAGATGAAAATTCAGATACCAGTGAATGGGAGGACCTCTAATGTGGTGATTTCAGGAGTAGCTGGGTTAATTATGTTTGACCCATTTTAATCGGTTTTGCATCATTTTAAAGATTATTTCTTGAGCATTAGCTGTTTTTCTTATTTTGTATAATGCAAAGGGTTGGACAGAAACAGAAAGGATAGAAAAAGGAGAGGGGAAAATGAATGAAGAAAAGAGGAAACCCCATTGACTTGTGGTGCTTTACTTCTTGAGATCAACTACAGACTGAATTGTGTTCACCCCAAATTCATATATTTAAGCTGTAACCCCTAATGTGATTGCATTAGGAGTAAGAGGTAGTTAAGGTTAAATGAGGTCATAGGATACATCCTTGAGCCTACAGGATTAGTGGCCTGATAAGAAGATACACCACAAGGCTCATTTTCTATTTGCCACGTGAAGCCGTACAGAAACATTGGTTGTCCACAAGCCAGGAAAACAGACCTCATCAGGAACTGAACCCTGCTATATATTAAGTATCCCTTTTCTGAAATGCCTATGATCAAAAGTGTTTTGGATTTCAGATTTGTTTTCTGATTTGGAAATATTTGCATATACATAATGAGATATACCAGGGATGAGATCCAAGTCTAACCATAGAATCATAGAATTTATTTGTGTTTCACACACAACTTATTCACATGGCCTGAAGTTAATTTTATGCAATGTTTTTAGTGTGTCAGTATTTTGACTGCAAGTGGTCTAGGAGTTCAGGTATGAAACTTCCCACTTATGGTATCAGGTTGATCCTCAAAAAGTTTCAGATTTTTAGAGCATTCCATATTTGAAAATTTTAGATTAATGCTCAACCTGTATAATTTTGATATTGGATGTTCTAGCCTTTATTTAGAATTCTGAGAAAGCAAATTTCTGTTGTTTAAGCCACTAAGTCTACACTATTGTGTTATGGCTGCCTAAGCTGACTAAGATGAGACCCTTTTTCTACTTACATTTATCAGATAAGTGGAAAAGAATTAAAAGCAATGGAAATTTCTTTTCTAACTTCTCTGAGAATACTGATCTCCATTTAATGGTAGCAATTCAATAAGTTGCCATGAGGGAAAAAAAAATATCATACTCCTGGGGCAGATGGAGTTCCGAGGTCAGACCAGGAGAATTTCTACAAGAAAGAAACAATATGGTCCATTGGTCAAGTCCTTGTCTTTAATCCCTTTGACCTGGCACAGTCACTCCTATAAAATTTGGCCATGCTCAAGGCCAGACTGTTGTCCTGGTTGTTCTGCGTGTCTCAGATGGTTCTACATATTCACATTCTTGCCACTGCTTAACCCTTCCTGTCAAGTGGAAATTGACACTTGGCAGGTCCCTAAATGATATGAGTTATATAAAATAGTATTCTTGAAGGTTTTCAGTCTACAGAAGAGGACAACTGTGATACAATGCAGCGTTTTCCAATTGACTTACATGGGGACCTCATTCCTCTGTGTGTTAGTACAAACTGTATTATTAAAAAAAATAATAGCTAAATATGTTTGGTGAAAAACAATCTGTTGACTTGTTCATGGTAGAATTTCGTAGAACTTCATGGTTTCTTTAATGCAGTGTAATACAGTAGTAGAATCTGCACTGCTAATCTGCAAAAATTAGAAAAGGGGAGGAAGGTGATGTATTTTTCACATTTCGCAAACTTATGAGACCCAGAGTCAGAAAGAACTGGCGGTATACAGAACCCACTAAATTTGGGAAGTGATGCTGCTATTTCAAGATGAAATTTTTATACAAGGCAGTGACTTAATGTAGGTAGTACTTTACCCAGCTCTAAAATTGTGGACTAGCCAAGATGATCTCAAAGGGTCTTTCCAATTGTAATTTAATAGGTGTTATTATAAAACTTGAGAAGCATCTCTAAGGGGAGAATTTCAGAAAAAGAAAGATGTGTAAGGGAGATGTTTGGAGCTTCTCCAGACACAAGGGAGAGTTGCCCTCCTTTTTCCCTGTGTAAAGGGTGTTGCTGCTTATTGCAGATTTTTGGGCTTTGATCAGATGGAAACTGGGTGGGGCAGCCCTCAGAGACCAGAGTTACTGGGGATACTATTCTGCTTCCTTGGCCAGAATACAGTTTTATTCTCATCCTTTGTAAACAGTGAACACAGGAAAACCACACACAAGTTTTAAAACATAACTGTTATAAGAAAACTGAAGGTTACTGTGTATTTAGGGGAGGACAGGAGAGGAGCCCTATACATTGAGAACTTGAATTGATTCCGACAATCTGGATTCACAAAACAATACATTGTATTTTCTCCAGTTTGAAGCGTTTCCTTGGTTTCTGAGTAGCTTGTATCGGGAGGATGGGGAATATGTATCATTTGGAGAAACTTAAATTCAATTTTCTGCTCAGTGACTTTCCAGAATGCTCATTTGGTAAGGCCTAGTATAGAACTGTCTTTTCATTCTTGTTTTTATTCCTTACTCAAAAAAAAAAAAAAAAAGAAAAAAAAGAAAAGAAAAGAAAAGAAAAGAAAAGGAAGAAAAAGAAGAAGAGGCTCACTCAGTTATGTATTTTACAAATCCAGTAGAGACCTGTGTGTGAACAGTGCTAATGACAAATTATTCTTGGCCTGGCCTTTCCCATGAGAAGAGGAGAGTGTAGCATCAGCTCAATTTGTCTTGTTTTCCTGGACCATTCTGGACATAACCTTATTGCCAGGGATTCCAGAGCTTTCCCATTTCTGTCCTACATGTGATTAAGAAGTACCTTACATGAGAATTTTGCAGAATTTCTCTCCCAAGGTCCCTGTTTTCCATGACTTTTATTCCTAATGCTTGCAAACTTCTTCAATTGTTTTTCCCTTTGGTTACCATTATGACTTTTAGTTGTCTTACCCAGTTCTGATATTTAGTTACATTACATATGTTCGTGATTGTTACAGACAAGACTAATAAACAGAATACATGGGTTTTTGGACCCAGACAGAACTGAATCTGTTCTGATCCCGTCTCTTACATGCTGTGTGATTTCAGCCATGTGACTTAATAGCCAAAAGGTTCAGCATCATTATTTATAACTTAAAAATAATTGTACCTACCTTATCAAGTTATAGAGAGAATTAAGGGAAATGCATACGCAAGATAAATTCTTTTGTTTACCATGTCTGGCCAATTGAAGTGTTCCATAAATGAAGCTATTGTTATCATTGGTTTTTGATTACATATAGATTTTCTGAATTAAAATCAGTAGCATTCAGGTGTTTGTGACATCGATTGCTCTAGAACTATCCCACCTCCCACAAATACCCTTCCCCCTTGGATCTCTTCATCAGCTGGCTTTCTGCCTCAGGGTGCCCATGACTGTGTTGGTTTGAGTTGTGTTAATCCTACTATGCTTTCAGTCCTGCTTTCTAGAACCTTGACTCTTCTTTATCTTCTTTTTTTAATTTCCCTCCTAGGGCAGAAAATGCAAAATTAATATTCCATAGATATTTACAGATTATTCAGTAGATTCATTTAGAAAATGGCAAGAATGAGGAAAATAAAAATGTGCTTTCCTTGGCTTGGGAAAACACATGGTCATTGGGGTACAGGGTGCAGATGTGAGCTTGCCTTTATGGCCCAGAGAGCCCTTGATTGACAGACCAGTCTGGTGAAGTTAGATATCCTTTATAGATGAGAAGCAAAGAACTCAAAAGGGCCTAGGCCTTCAGCACGGGAGAAACCCAAGCCGCTCTTGCTGTGGTCAGTATCGGAGAACGTGACCACATTTGGGGGAGGTAGCATGCAGATGCTAGGCTGGGCTTCAGCTGCTCCGGAACTTCTGAGTCTTTAGACCTGATTGGTCTGGGAATGTTTATTTCCCCAGTTCTTTGACTACTTTCTGAGAAACAGCTCACTAGAGCTTTCCTCTCTAACCCTTTCTTTAGTAATATTTATTTCCTCTGAATCCCAGGATGCAAATTAGTCATACCAGAACTAAATATCAATATTATTTCCTAGCTATAAACTATGTCCCCAAACTCAGAGTCACTTAGATCCCTCTCCACAGTCTCATTCCCCTGGCCCTGCCTCTCTGAGGAACAGCTGATGTGCTGGATGGGTTCTGATTATAGTGGCATGGCCAGCAGTCCTGTGCTTAGCTCTCCATTCCCTGGGCCCCTCTGGCCCCGGAATAAGAAACAACTGCCTGACCACTCCACCCCTGCCTCTTCATATGGGTTACACACAGTGCATGCTGTTCTGCAAACCAAGTCTCAGCTTTACCAGCTCCTGGCCCCTGAAGCATTTCACATTTGGTTTTTAATCGCATTGGACAAATGTCTGCAACAGGTCAGGGCCATGCCTTAAAATGCAGTGTCACTCCAGACCCATCATGTGTTAAAAGGGCAGCAGATTAGGGACCAGGATACTGGGCGATTTGTCTCAGCCCACTAGCTGGGCATGATGGAAGCCCAGTACACATCTCTATCATCTGTGAGAAGTGCAATCTCCCAGCTTCACCCGGCTCTGCTGATTCACTCAACCACCTCAGCATTTCTGGTACAAGCTCAAGTTGGGGGATCTGTGCTTTTAGCAGGTTTGCTGTTAAGCTGAAGTTGAGTTTGAGTTTGAAACATCTTTCTGGTGAAGGGAAAGCTGCTAAGGACCTCTTGAAACGTGTTTTATTCCCACAGGGTTCTGGGAAGTGAGAGTGTGGTGCTGTAGCCAGAGGACTGGGGGAATGAGCAAGGTTTCTGGGATGGTGACAGAGGTGTTAGACTTTGGAGGACCTGAAAGTGAAGCAAAAGTCCAGTATACCAAAGTCCAGGCCTTTCTTGGCACCTTGGCCTTCCTGCCTCATGTGGGCCTGGAAGCTCACCAGGAATGGCAGGAAAATAGGGCTGGGTATTTAAGGCCAAGAAACAATGGCCAAGTCAGATAGCAGTCAGTGCCCCATAAGTAGAACTATAAGTAGTTCCTTCCTGCAGTGCAAATGGGCAAAGATGGACTCATTACTTAAGATCTGGAGAACACAGTCTTCCAAGGTACATTTCCTGGGTAAGAAATGATCAGGTTTTACTCCAGGATCCCGTGGCTCATAGCTCATATTCAGTAATAGTTATTTTAGTTAGAAAGGAAAGAAGATAAAGGGTCTTTCAAATTACCAGGTTGGCTTTGATTCTGTGTCTAGGAGAATGTGTGGTCTTTTGTTAAACAAATACCTTGTTTTGGGTGTGAAAGGTAAAACCTGCCAGGCAAGGCATGAAAGGAAGCAGATTTTTGTGCATAAAAAAATGACTGAAATTTTTTGAAGTAGGTGAGAGCAGAGTAAGAAGGGGCTGTGAATGGGAGGTCTTAATTTCTATCAGAATAGAGAATCAAGCATAAGAAAACAGGATTGGACTCCAGGCCTTAGAAGATATCTGGGTCAGGCATCAGACTTCTCGTTTCCTTTGAGGTAATGGGTGTGAATCCCTTGCAGATAGCCCTTGACTTGTGATGGTTCCACTGATGATTTTCTACACTGGTCGCTATGGTGTGAAAGATACACACCTTCAGTAGAAACACGACTTGCAATTATGAATTTTTATTTTTTCCCAGGCTAGCCTAATGGTATGCATTAGGATACTCTTGTGATGCGGAGGAGTGGCTGAGAGCCAGAGCTCACAGTCAGCCACACCATCACTAGGGGATGTAAATGACACTGCTCAGGTACTGTGCAGCTAAGCTATAAGCTCAGCAGGTTAGATGCGTTCCACGAATGTGCAACTGAGGTTGTTTTTGACTGATGATGGGTTTAGGTAACATCAACCTTAAATTGAAGAGCATCTGTGTACAGCTTTCCAAGGACTGGTCAACTGAACGGTGGGTTACCTTACAAGCTCCTGGTAGGCTGGGGCTACATTTCCTGGCCTTTATCCTCAGCAAGAACACAGTATGAAACCTTGATAGAGAAAACTCTAGTAGGATACTCATTGATAGGAATAATAAAGCAGTCAATACTCATGGGAATGTATGGGTAATTGCTGAGTAAGTGCAAATTAAGCTGACAGTATAGTTTATAAAATGATAAATGCCAATTCAGAACTGTGAGTTCAAAGGAAGTTTTGCTTAGTGTCTGCCAAAACAGGAATGATTTGCACAGATTAGTAGAAGGTGGCTAGACCCAAAGATGACTAGTGATTCACAGTAGTCATAGATGAGGCTCAGAAATGGGGAGAAAGGGCTATTCAATTCCTCTGTAGATGTCTTCTGTTGACACACACCATTAAATACAAAAATTAACCCAATGATAATTACTGTGTACTCATCATGTCAGGAGATGTGGCAGGGACTAGAGACTGAGAGATAAATTGAGACAGAATTATTTATCCTTGAGTAGTCGTATATAACATGACCAATAGGGAAATGCTTGAACTAAAACCCATCCTGATAACCTTGTTCAGCAGAAGTCCCCTAGAGACAGCAGAGACCTGAATCTGGAAGACCAAAATCAAGAGGGATGGAAGAGCCCAGGATGCTTCTCCAGAAAGGGTACAGTCCTAGGTTCTTGGAAAAGGAGCAGTTCTCCAAGCTGATGAGGGAGGCAATGTTGTGGCTGGCTCTGAAGTGTGGCCTGGAAGGTGTCGAAGCAGATGGGCCTTCTAGGAGCTTCTACAGCAGCTGTCATGGGCCACTCAGTATAAAGAGGGAACAGAGGTAATGGCAGTTGTGTATATGAAGGCCATTGTGCTGGGAGGAGCAGCAGAATTAGGCCACAGAGAGAGAAGTGACCACTGAGTGTTCAGGACAACTTTCCCTGGGAGAGCTGGAGGACCTCTCCAAGGAAGGGATCCCAAGAGCTCTTGCATCTCACCAAGTCCCTTGGATGGAGTGCATTTTATCCTGGACATTACACTAACCCAGTGTTCAAAGAACTGCAAAGGAGGCTGCATCCCCTGGGGCCTCCCTGTGGAGTCCTCTGTGTTCCTTGCTCTCAGCCTTCCTCTTCATTGCCTGGGTTCCTTCTTGAAACTTGCCTCACCAGAGAAAAGTCCAACTGGTTAAGATTTAACAAAAAATGTGCCAAGTAGATAAAATAGGACTCCCCCAAATTCTTTTTCCTTTTGTTCCATGAATACTTATTCTAAGAAAGTATAATTTGAGTATCTGAGATTCAAAATAACCGAGTGTCCTATATTTCTATATTTTAGCTGGTAGCCCTTCATTGGATACATCACCCAATCTCATTTTAGAGTTTAAAGATCCATGTTGTCCAGCTGTCCAGTGTCCCATATGAAGGTGTTGATGCCCCAGAGGTCAAGTGGTTTATTTGTTGGTCCACGCTGCCAAACTGGAGGAGAGTGGTGACTTCCAGGCCAACATGGTGTGTACTTTGCCACCTGTTCTCCGGAACTTGGTATGAATTAGTTAAATGTGTAAGCCTTCCTAGAAGTACTTGCATTTTGAAAAGAAAACCCAAGGGCAAACACTCCTAGCGCAAGATTGAAAATTCAAGTGCTGTTCAAGTGGGAAGGCATTCTGGTCCTGGAACCTTTCTGGACTTGGGCAGCCGGGGAAGCCCAAGTAGGTTTTCAGTCCAGCCAAGAATCATGTAAGCTTTTGGCCATGGACAAGAGTCCTTTCCATTGGATTAATACCTTGTCCTTTTAAGAACAAATTCACAGACTTCATTTCCTTAATGTTTATAAGCATTTTGTTTTAATTGTAAATGACATTCATGTACTTTATATGTTTCCAGTGCAGTTTCTACCAGAAAAGTTTCCATGAACACTGAATTATATATCAGTTCTTTCTAAATATCCTTCATGATTGAACCCAGGGGTGCTAAACCACCAAGCCACATCTCCAATCCTTTTTATTTTCACTTTGAGACAGGGTCTTGCTAAGTTGTTGAGGCTCACTTTGAACTTGTGATTCTCCTGCCTTAGCTTCCTGAGTCACTGGGGTTACAGGTGTGCATGGTAACCAGCTCATTCTTCTTTTTTTCCCTCTGCTCTCCTACTCCATGTGGTTCTGCCTAGTACACATCTGTTTCAACATTTCCACTGTCCAAGAAAAGGTATCAGATTGTTAAAACCACGGAAAAGAAGGGCTGATGGTGCCCTCAGGCCTAGTCAAGCTGTAAGTGCTAGATCTCACAGCTGCTAAATCCAGAGCTTCTCCTTTCCCTTCTTCTCAATCCGTGGGTCTTCCTCTTCCCTGGATTGGAATAATGCTCTTTACAGCCATGCCTTGCCTGCTATTTCCTTTTTTCGTAGTTTTTGTTCCTTCTCAATATCAGTTTGGGAAATTCTACATGAATACAGGCCTGCAGTTGTCCATTTGGCAGATGAGAAAAAGAAAACCGGAATGATGAGCATCCAAAGGACCAGGGCAGGATGTGACAGCAGTCTGCCTTCATTTCTTCCCGCTTCTGCCCCACTTTGGTTTTGCTGTGATCCATTCTTTGCAGTGTATGAAAGCTAGACATCATGTGCTAGACAGAACCGAAGTGAGGATAAGATATGGCATTCTGGAAAAAACTGAATAGCAGCAGAGGGACCAAAAAGATGAGAATGAAAATTGACTTCCTGTTTGAGCCACTGCCATTGTTAGATACTGTCACTTACATCGCTATTATTCTTGCAGCCGTGTATGGCCATGATTTTCTCAGCATCCATTTCCATTTCTTCTTTAAGAATATTTGCATGTTAATTTTTTGAGTTTTTTGTACTTTTCAGTCCCCATGAAGTCTTGCCAGAGGGCAGAACAAGCTCCACTCCACAGGCTCAGGACTTTGATGTGTTAGAAGCCAGCAGCACTGGTGGTCACCATACAAGAGCCAAGGATACAGATCAGTTTGGCCCAGGCAGTCATTGATATGCCCCCCTCCCTTTGCTGACATTGACTCTATAAGGGAAGAAGAAAACAGTATCTGAGCACAGAGCATGAATGCTTCATTCTGGCCAAAAATGTGTCAAGCAGGCTTCCTGGAAGAGGCTGGCCTTTGTTCCTCCATGGGAGCTAAATGATCTGCTGGCAAATTATCAACATTGTGATTGCATCCATTGTGAAACTGTTTTTTTCCCCCAAAATTATTTATTAAAATGTATATATGTTATTTGATAATGAGTATATGGACTTATTGTCTATTCTAGTCCTATAAAAACTAACAGAATGTGACTTTTATACATGGTTTTCACTTGGCTATCTACCTTGCGCTAGGTGAATGGGGTACTGGAAGCCTGGACCTACTACACTGAGCAATACAGGGTTTCTGCCCCAGCCTGTGAGGTGATTCTGTTCCTTCCTTCAGGAAGACACTGAAGGGGACAGATGCATCCCTAGCATCATGTGAGAGCCTCCCAACTTTTCCTGACTCAGGTCTTCCTGATTCTTGGAAAGGGTTGCAATCTCTACATCTTTTGACCCATCCATATGGACTTCAAGACTCAGATATATGCTAAGTGATGTTTTGATTATCTGTAATTTTAGATTATCTGCCCTGGAGTCATTGGTGTATACAGTGAGATGTATACACATTCTTTTTCTTGGCACACCAAGAGAAATTCAGCTAAATTTCCCACTATTCTCTCGTATAAGTTATGTATTTCATTTTTCCATAACTCTCTGGTCTCTTCCCACCATTGCTTATTTCTTTCTGGATTGATCATGCCTGGTCCATCCTTTTCCTGTTTCTCCTTTCTGTAATGAAGATGTTCCCAGTCTAAAGGATCCTTCCAGGTCCCATATGCAAGGAATACCCCATGCCTGCTTTTCCTTTATCTTCCTTAGTCATCCCTAATATTTGGTGAGACATGGTTGACAGAAAGCTACATTCAGTTTTGCATTACTTACTCCTTATCCATTAGCTAATTCAATGCATAAGTCTCCTTTTGTTCTGTCATTTACTATTGTGTGATTCTTGCTTCAAACCCTGTGTAGTGTCTTCTCATTGATATGAAAGATAAGGTTCAATATAGGTCAAAGTAGTAGAAAGTTCTACTATTTGTTTCATCTGATACTTGATCTCAGCTTTTGCTGTCATTCTTAACAAAATGGGAAGGTGTCTGGGGTCCAAGAAGTAGCTCTTTGTGGCGGTAACTGGGAATATCTGGAATTCCTGGTGCAGCTGTGCTTGGGTGACCTGACCAAACTTAAGCAGTCTCTTGGAAGTATGGGAGACAAAGGAGTGTCACAGTTATGCTCCCTTCACCGTATCCCTCAGTACTGTGATTTACCCCAAGATCTTGCTTATTGCTGCTTATAAGAGACCTCTAGCCGTGGTTCATCCCTCTTCTGGCCAATGAGGTATGGGCTCGACTGGATGGGAACTGTCTTCCCAACCCTTCATGAATGCAAATGAGCAAATCAACCCCGTTAATTATCCATGCTCTAAATCTCGTTGCTTTTTCCCTGGAAAACATGCTCCCCCAGCAGATCCCCTCCCCACCCATGCATACACTGCACCTTAATAACATAGTGCCTGGAGCCGACAGTTGTTGTGGCATGCAGGAGCCACGCAGAGACAGATGTGACGAAGATGAACGGATCCCATTTTTAAGAGAATGAAATAAGCTCTTTAAAACTAATAATCATGCTCTTTCTCAGGCTGATACACACTCGACTGTCGGTTTGAAGGATGAGACCCTGATGTGACTTCTCAGCAATGAATGATTCCCTTAATATCTTAAAAAAACCCAGCATTCTCATTGCTACTTTCCAAGGAATTAAGTATTACAGAACAGACAGATGAGAGACCTGGAGAGGGCTGCTCTTGGAGAGGCTGAAACCTCATGTGGCAGCATCTTAAAAAGTTCAGACGGGTGAATGAACCACAGAGTGGGAACCCAGGGTGAGGAGGCAACAGACTCTCTGTTAAAATAGCCTAACCCCTTCTCTCTACTTCTGTTACCCCCAGAGGATGGGCAGACTGAGAGGCAGGTAGGGAAGGAAGGATTCAGAACACAGGACAAGCCCTGATGCTGGTGGTGTGGGGCTGCCCATCACCATATACTGGATTTTTGAGCATCTCACAGACACTCAGCTGTTGTTACAGAAGATATGGAGAAACATGGGCCATGGCCCTGCAGTTATTGATCTTTTATTGTCTTGGTGGTTCAGTCCTATACTGTGTAGAATGAGCTGCTAGCACTGGAGGTATTTCAACGTTGAGGCAAATGTGTCTTAGGCTGAGGTCCAGAGAGGATCTCGAAGTTAAGTGGTGATTTGCGATTAAAGGACGTGATAAACACTCCTTCCCTGCAAGGCTTTAAAAGGTACCTATGTATGGTAAGCACGTGGTGAACCCTAGTATATGAACAAAGGAGGACATAGACTTGACGTTTGTTGCATATAGGGATAGCACAGAGGTGTGTGTTGAAACCTCCTTAGGAAGATCAGGTGGAGAACAATCATAATGACACTTGGCTTTTGTTAGCAGCTGAGCAGGAAAACAAGAGAAGATCACTTTGTTTAGGTGTAAGCTGCCTTGTTGATCCGTATTGCTTTTTATTTTATTTTGCTCGTTTTATTACTGCTTATTTTTTCCTGCAGTGGAGAGCTGGGTTGGTAGTACGTTTCCTTCTGTAATTGGTCTATGATTTAGGATTAGATCACCTGACACGAGTCTGCCACTTTGTATAAGGCTTTCAACCTCTGTTGCCTGTGTACTCCATGGGACACGGTCACTATGGCAGATATATAATTTCCATTTTTATACATGTGGACTCTGAGTAAGACACATGAACTGACCTGTCCAACTTCTCACAGCCAATGAGCTGCAAGTCTTTTAACTCAAATTCCAGTGCATCCCCTCGCACCACCGCCAGCTAGCTACACCACAGCAGTTTTCAGGGGCTGCTTTTGCAAGGGATCCACGCTGCACAGCATACCTTTATTTTTTTGCAATAGAACAACGCTAAGCCATGCATGGCCCACTTTTAATTCTTTCCCTGAACTGGGTCAAAGGAATTGATGAATGTCTGTTCTCCTCGACTTTGGGTGGTTTTCCTGTTACTAGAATTCATCCTTATTGTCATGACGGTTTACATCTTAAAATATACTTCTTTGTTTGGAGCCAGGTTTCACCAGCTGGAATAAAGGAATTATCTCTATTCTGCTGGACAGTGTCCAGGAATCTGGAGTAAAGAGAGGGAGATGACAATGAAGAAATAGCCCAACTCTCATATTTCCAGTGCCCAAACCTGCCAAGGGTTTTGTAAAACTGAAAAAAAAAATATTTTAGAACACGAAAAGCATTGAGTTCAATGCTACTAAAACCTGGCAGTATATTTAGAATTACCTACAGAGCTTTTGAAAAATGCCAATGCTGGGGTCTCACCATGCTCAGGGACTCAGCTTCCATTGGTTTGAAATAGGTCCTGAGTATTAAGTGCTTTTAAACAGCATTCAGGTGAGTCTAATATGTAGTTAGAATTTGGAACCTATGAGTCATCTATTTTTAACATTAAAGTGAGGAAGTTAATACCTGGAAAGTTTAATTAGCTATCAATTGCTGCATTAAAATCATGCTAAAATTTCGTAGCTTAAAATGATAATCATGTGTGACCTCTCAGATATTCTGTGGGTCAGGAAGCTAGGGGCAGCCTAGTTAGGCCACTGTGGCTCATAATCTCATGAGTTTGCAGTAGAGGAAGATGTTAGCCCTGGTGGTAGTCACATGATGGCTTGAAAGTCTTTTGGATCTCTTTCCAGGGCAGCTCATTCACACACTGGCAAATTAGAGTTGGCTTTTGTCAGGAAGCTTTGGTTTTTCCCCATGTGGATTTCTCCCTAGGCATGCTTGAGTCCTCACAGCATGCTGGATTTTCTTAGAATGAGGGATCCTAGGAGGAAGCCACAATGCCTATCTGACCTAGTCTTTGAAATCTCACACCTCCTTTCTGCCAGGTTCTTTACTAGCAGGGAGTCACTCAAGGTGGCTCACTCAAGGAAGGAGGGATTTGGCTCCAACTTTTAAGAGGAGCAGTACCTAAGAATTTGGATCCATATTTTAAAGGAATTTATGACCAAAGCGATGTAATTACATTTGGTGCTAGAGCTACAAGTTCCTTGACTGCTAGTTCAGTGCCCATCAACTATTCTCATCATTAATTGATTAATTCTAAATAAGGAAATCCCCATAAAATATGTAAGATCCCATCAATTACCTCCTTTCTAAGAACAGGCTGGCTCATCCGCATCCTGAGAAGGGTCCCTGGGTTGTTAGGCATGTGACCATTGCTCTGTGATTCTCTTTGACTCAACTGCCTCTTTTCACCTATTAGAGTCCTCTGAAGGATCGGATTACCTTGCCAGTAGAAATATATGAGCTCCCTGTGTGATATACCATAACTGCAACAGCACATCATATAATTTTCCCCGAAGGCTTGTTGCAGCCTATGTCGAGTCATTTGTATTTATGACAGCTCGGGTGTGATTTAGTGCGACCTCACTTTGATAAAAGCCATTTAAAGCTCATAAATATGGGTGACACGCTGCCTCCCTGGCTGAGGTTTTACAGGAGAGACTGAGATTTGCATTGCCATTCAACTCTCATTGTTCAGGAAAAAGGAAAGCAAAGAACGGAGAAAAGGGTAGGAAAGTGGGAAAGAAAAGAGTCCCAGAGGGACAGAGACTGAGAGGGAGAGATGAGGGATGTTGCAGGTTGCCACAGGGCTGTGGGAATCAGGCTTCCTGCCCTTGTAGCATGTCATCTGGCCTTCCTCTGGGAGGGCTGGACTGGGTGAAGGGCACCAGCTCAGAGGGAGCTACTGGGAAGCACACAGGAGCAAAGAGGTCACCAGACTTTATGGGCCATTTACCTCCTCCTTTAAAAGCATTGTTAAATCACAACCAAATTACAGTAAATTGTCGATTTTTACTGGACAGGAAAGCCCTGGAGCTTCTCTCTTCACAGAACAGCTGTCTTGGGACAGCTGTACTGCAAGCTGGAGCAGGTGACTCAACCTGGACTTTGGGATCTGAAGACACCAACCTAGAGCATCCCCTGCCAACCAGGTCTCAGAGTGAACTTTGGGGTACCTAACAGTCCACCACTATGAACTTTTTCTTTGTGTGTGTTTGTTTTGGTTGGGAGGCCTGCATAGGCTACAGATTCCTGAAGGGGAATTGCCATTACCTTACTCACTAAAAAGAGGAGTGTGGAGTTAGGCTCAAGGGTGGCAGAGACTGTAGGAACTTGGAAGGAAGCTGGAATGACAAACCCCCAAACAGATAGACATCCCCCAATTCTGAGTGGGCTTTGGGTTGACTACCTTGCTTATTTTTAGGCCTGATGTCCCGTCCAAATAAAGGTACCATCATGTGTGCAGTGCAGCGCCCAAACCCCTCCAGTCTCTCAGATGGATTCCCATTGGCTGTTAATCAAAACCTCTTGAAGATGCTGAGGTCATCATCCATGACCTGTGAGCTGGTGAGGATTCTGGAGACCTAGGGCTGTCCCTTCATTCTCCACAGAAGAAGTCATGGTCAGCCAGCTGGTCAGCCAGGCGACTCAGCCAGTAGCTGTCCCACAACTGGGGAGGTCCTGGGGAGCTAGATCTTCTTTAGCTGGTTTAGTTCTTTATTCAGAAGTCGCATATGCAGATGAGGAACTGGGCAAGAGTGTGCTGTGGTGACATGTCACCAGGCAGTCCTATGGTGTGGAAGATGGAGAGTCCATTAGGCAGCATTTTATGCAGCTCACTCTATGAGCTTGGGGGCCATCTTCGTCTCACAAATCTGTGCAGCATTTTACCAAACATCGCCAACATTTGAAAACAAACACATACACACACATGTATTCCACCAAAGGCAGATTTTTGAAGTCCATCAGCATAGGCTGGAGTGATGCTAGCAGCTCCCCAGGTGACCGACAGCATTGAAGAGTCTCTCATTTTGCAGATGGGAAGACTGAGTCTCAGACGTATGAAGCGGTTTATCCAAGGAGGGCACGAGTGAGATTAGCGACTGAGCGGGGATCAGAATATCATTCCTCTGATGCCCATTTTTCAAGGTTCTTCCTGAGAACCTTGCCCACTGAGGCCAGACACACATATTGTGGCTGTGTGCCTCCCCCAGGAGTTTCTTAGCAGGTCATATATTTCTCCAGCCAGATGGGATGCCCTTAAGGGCAGGCACACACATGCAGGAGTCACCGTTTATCCATTCAATGTCTCACACAAGACCGGGCACGTGGGCCAACTTAGGAGGGTCTCAGTGCCTCTTTGTTGACCATTACTGAGGAATCTAGGACTCACTCAACACAACCACTCATCACAAGCACCTCGATCAGAGTATCCTCACAGCAGATGAGAGGGGATATTATTTTCCATCAATTAAGTCTCTTGTTAGGTCCTGTTGACCTGTCAAGTTCACAAACTCCTTTTGTCTTTGATCCAGATTTTTGTTTGTCTTTTTACCAAAGACTCAATTTTCACTCCTGTTCTTTTATTTATTTGTATGTTGCATGTGTGTATGGGGAGGGGGATGGTGTTCTATTCTTTGCCTTATAACACAGTTATTTGGGATAAGGGAACTTATTTTCTCCCTCAGATAAATTGGTTGTTAATTAAAGCTTTTTGATGTAGTGCAAAGGAGGGTCTGTTTGATATCAGCAGCTGTGTGTTATGTGATTTATAGTTGGTCCAAGTGCTGTCAGGAATATCAGCCTTGTCTCCCTTATTGCTCCTCCCTCTCTTTACTATTTTCTCTCCCACCCCTACTTCCCCTCGCTTTCCTCACCACAAAACAATCAAGCTACTCTTACACTGCTCTGATTTAAATCAGGCAGAAACCCTTTTTGCTTCTCACTTGCTTGTGCAGTGGTCTACCTTACTGGAAGTATCATGCAGGGAGATGCCTGGCACCTGGGTCCCTGGGGAAGGATGAAACAGGAGCAGGGAGAAGTTTCACAGCCTGCTCAGAGGGGCACTATTAACAAGGCTAGAGCTGGGCTTGGAAACCAGGTTGGAGAGCTCTGAAGCCCTGTGTTCATCAAGCTGTCAAGGGAAGAGAAAACATGGGCTTTGTCCTGTGGGTTCTTCCCATCAAGCTGGAGGCGCAAGTTCAAAACACAAATCGGTTGGGCAGCTCAGCAAGGCAGCATATGCTAAGTGTCTCTGTGAGTTTTCTCAGTAATTGTAGTTTCTAGGTTCAGAAGAGGAGATTGCTGGAGGGTGTTGATGGCCAAGGAGGCTTCACAAGGCACACACAACCTTCCTGCTTCGGTCTAGGAAGATTGTTGAGGTTGGCACAGAGCTGATGGATACAGCCTAGGAAAATTTTGCTGTTAAATATGGTGCAATCTTCACACCCATGCCTGGGGCCAGAAAAAAAAAAAAACCTGACTTTGTAATGAGAAGGGTCATCATGGTAATCAGTGACATCTAAGTTTTGGTCATGCAAAGGAAAGCTTTTACTTTCTGAGTGGCCTAGAAGAGATACACTCAGCTATTCTCTTTTCCCATAAGACTGTGGTCAGAATGTTCATTTATAGTGATTAAGATTTGGTAGACTGTGGTTACTGGAGTAGGAGGTGCTGCTTCTCACTAGTTTGGTGTCCACACCCAATAAATGACTCCTCTGGACCAAAGTTCTTCTCAAGGCCGGAATATCTCCAGGAGTCTCAGGCAGTCATCCAGCCTCTTTAATCTCTCCTCATTACCTTTGGTCCCCACAGAACTACCTGATAATCATTCACACACACACATCTTTCCAAAAATAGAAGACTTCACACTTTATCTCATTAACCCATATGCCAGCGAGCTAAATTCCACTCAGGGCACCAAGATTTTCTGCTCAATGCCCTTCAACAGTCAGTCCCTGGTCTCTGGGTGATTCATTTCCCCACTGGTTTGCACAAAGCACCAAATTTGAAGGAGGAAGACTGCTGCTGGGTGTCTCCAGGGCCTTAAGCCCCATAGGGATGGCTCATTTCTACACGTTCCACAATGCCAGGAGCATGGTGCTCTGTTCCACAGCTCTGGGGACCTTCCTCATGGACAGCTGGCTCAGTGCTCTCTCCACCATTTATTCTAGGCAAAACCAGTCCCCCAACTGCTGCATTCTCATAACTAAATTCTCCAGTGAGCTTGGTTCTAATTAATTACCATGTACTCAATGATCAAGAGGGAAACCAGCTTGTAAGGGAAGCAGTAGAGAATAGACAGAGGAATTCAGTGGAGATCTTCAGGTCTCGAGGCCTGTTGTGGGCAGCAGTGCTTCTTCCTGAGTTAACGAAGAGGTTGTGTCTGAATCTCATAGTTCTTACACTCCATTGCCTAGCAGAGGAGTGTGGTAGTGTATGCTATGTAAAATAGCATCATTATTAAAGATACAAGTTGTATACTATAAATTTTACCCTTTTAAAGTGCATAATTGCATGGGTTGTAAATATATTGTAAGTTCTGTAATCATCACCAGTATCTAATTCTAGAAAGTTTTCAACTCCCAAAAGAAACTCATCTATACCCCTTAGTAACCTCTGCCTAGAAGCTCAGGGAGCCTCCTTTTAAGATGTACAGGAACTACATTCCTACCTGCTGCCTAGGGCTTAAACTTTAATCCACTTCAGTCCCTCCCCTCAGATTGGCCAGGAGATGATTTAGGAGGTTAGATTCTCAACTCTGGCTACACTTCTCAACCGTGTTTTTTTTTCCTTATTTGTTATTATTATTTCTTATTTTAATTTTTTAAAGATCTAGATGCCCAGTTCTTAGCAGTCTTTCCCTATTTCTTATTTCCCCAGCCCTCAGATACTACTTTCTGTCACTCTGGATTTGTCCATACTGGATATTTCCTGTAAATGGAATCATAAATATATGCCCAGCTCCATCCTGAAGTGGTAAAATGAAATATCTGAGTTTTATATGTTTTTTAAAAGTCTTAAATGATTAGACATAGCCAGAGTTGGAACAACTGGGGCAAGAGGGGAAGTGCTCTGCATAGGATAGCCTGTTTGCTGAAACAAACGTTGAGTGTGCAGGAGTCCTTTGTTGAAAGACCAGGTCCACTTTCGTGAGGTATCAGAATATTCTCACACACTGTCGTATGACTAGGATGCACATCCTGCTTGAAGGGTCCACTATTCCACTTCCCAGGCCTCCTGTTTCAAAGGAGTCAGCCCCAGCTAAAGGCCACTCAGGCTACGCCTATTTGCATGGTGTCTGGATGGCCATTTATCACATCAGTATCTCTGTCCTCTGTTCTCCCTCTTCTGGAATGAACTAGGGAGTCCAGGGTCAACTAGAAAGAACACTCAGAAAGTTCATGGGGCCATGAGGTGGATGTCCAAGCTTGGCTTGCGGTTGTGTGAGGAAGTGGAAACCCATCTCCAGTGCCAGGGACACAAAGAGAGCCCTTCTGGTCGAGCAAATAGATGCACTGCTGTGTTCAACTGTTCCTTTTTGAGTCCCTACAATGTGTCAGATACAGTAGTAATAGATCAATGAATAATATATGACAAATCCCTGCACTTCTGGGGTTTACACTAAAGTGGGGTAGGACAGCAGTAGAGAAAGAAGACGGACAATGAATGAGCTAACAGATACATAACAAGATGCTATGAAGAAATGATGCTACAAAGAAAGATAAACCAGGGTGAGAGGATGAGAATGTTAGAGGAGATGAAAACTTGCCAATTTGAAGAGTCCAACCTGGGGAGGCCTTTCTGACATATGTCACGACTCACATCATGTTAGGAGGGGGAAGGTGGGCATTCCAGGAAATAACATTCCAGGCAGAGAGATCAGCAAGCACAAAAGCCCTGATGTTCAACTCTGCCCTAACATAATAATTGGCAAAACTTATAATTAGCAATGCTTAAAAGTTCTCTAGGGTAGGATCCCACCCTAGCTAAATTAAATTAAAATCTCCGCTCAGTGTATATGTGTGTTTGTGTGTGTGTGTGTGTGTGTGTGTGTGTGAGAAAGAGAGAGAGAGAGAGGGAGAGAGAGAGAGAGAAAGTGATTCTGTAATTCTGTAGTATAAGTAACTGGGGCAGCAAATAACTATATTAGAAGGACATCAAAAAGGTCATCATGACTGGAGCCCAGTCAGCCCAAGATCCAAGCACTGGGAAAATGGGTAAATCAGTGCAGAAAGATAGGCAGGGTTTAGGCAGGTCATGGGAGCCTTGAAAGGCATGGTAAGGATTGCAAACATCATTTAAGTGTTGGAAAGCCACTAGGATAAGAAGAGCAGATCAGCACCCACCGATCTATGCCCTTTCTCTGGAGATATCAACCAAGATGGGAGTAGTGTGCAGGGAAGCAGTCTGCTTTATAAAGGGACACAGAGTTAATCTGTGTTTGGTTATATGTCTCTGGAGGAGACAGACAGGTGGACATACATCACAGGCTAGAAATCACAAAACTAAAAAAGTCATATTCCAAATTTCCCCCAGTCTTTTAGATGAAGAAGATAAATGAATTTCTAGGTGTAAGTGCAAGGAGGGCCTCCAACTGTCTCATTTCTTCCTGGAGAGGTGATTTTAAAAATGCAAACACAATGAAACAGATGAGGAGAGTTGCAGATTACATTTCTGACAATGCGTAATCTCCGCTTGTTTGAGCGTTGTCATTAGGAAGCCTTCTGATTATTCTGGCAGCACTGGGTTCTAACTCCCTGCGGACGGAAAGAGGCATGAAGAGAATTACATTTCTCCAAGGATGGGGCCAAAGGTCGTCCTGTGCATTGGACAGCTGGCTCTAGTCATTGAAGTGCTGCGGCCTCAAGTGTTACTAACAGAATTGCTGATGGTCCTGTTGTCAGTTTCTATACGCTCACTATCTATTACAAATTAAGCTGAAATTGTGGATTCTGAAAAATCAAGGAAGAGATCTCCACCTGCTACCCCCAATCTTTTGCATGTGTGGCAGGTCCCTGGTGCTGTAGCAGCTGCAAAAGGCTGAATGGACATGGCATGGTGCATCCTGTGGGTGCCAGAGCCACCCAATCTATTGCTATTGTGAGGGAAATGGCACAGAGCTCTTGAGCCTTTCTTAGCAGCATATTGGTAACATACATCTGAGAATTTTAGGTAGGGTCTTTTCCATGTCATAACAGTGCTGAAAAGACAGGTACCCGCTACTTCCACTTCTGTTCTACTCAAATCCCACAATTTGATAATAATAGTACTGAATTGGAAGTCAGAGATGTAGCTTTAAGCCTGAGCCTATCACTAACGAGCGAAGTGGTCTTGAACAGGTGATTAACCTTTTCAAACTTCAGTGCACTAATCTGTAAAATGAGAGGATTCAATTTGAAAGTGCTCTAATGTTTCTCTAGGCAGTCTGAGCTGGGGACAGCTCCCCTGTTTGTCAGGGCACTGATGTGTGAGTGACTGAGAGCTGAGGTGGGTGTCATGGGATGATTCCTGCACAGGCTGTGTGTGATGGCCAGGCCCCAGATAAGGCCTCTATGACATGGGGAGGAGCTGAAGAAGGTGAAGGTCATAGGGAAGAGGACACTGGTTCCAGGATCAGAGAGAGATAGTGGTTCTGTCCTGTTCTTCGTCATGTCCCGCCTGTATGGCCTCTAGCGAACAGCTGCACTCACTGAGCCTCAGATCCTTGATCTTCCAAGTGAGATTGCTGTGCTACGCAGAGATTCTGCATGTCATAAGAGAGATGTCTAAAAATCATGGAAACAGAAGCAATTATTAAGTCTGTTATTACCAGCAGTCACCCATTCAGTATTAGGCAATTGTTTTATTTATACCTATAGCATCCTGGATAGTCTTCTAACATCACAAAGAAGTCAGAAGGAGAAAGATTAGCTCTCTTAGTATCAGGTTCGATTTAAATGTTTCTAATCTGGCCTCAGGTCTTCCCATTTCACACTCACTTCCAAAACTGCATCATTATTGGTATTGAGGACCCCACATGTTATCTGCAGATTGGATCTGGAATGTTCCTTTATCCCTAATTTATTAATGAAACCTCTATCATAAACTTGTGACATATCAAAGAATTCACATCCTACAAAGCCGTAAATGTCTAAAAAATTCAGACAAGTCCCAAATGACTCTTCTTCATATGGGGTTTTAGAATCTGCTTTCACCCATGGGAGCCAGACACACCCAACATTGCTCTGGACAGCTTAACTGACCATGTGAACATTCAACCACAGTCTGTGTTCACTCTAAAATCTTTGTGTTTTTCATTCACCATTCATCAGACATTTGTTATACTATGTTTGAGGGTGGTTGGTCCTGGAGATAGGCAAGCTCATAAGTCCAGCACCTACCTTCAACGAGCTCCCAGTCTCCTTTCAAAGGCCCAGTGCAGGTGTGGAGGTGTCCTGAAGTGTACGAAGCAGCAGCTGTCTGATGGAGCATGGGTCATGTGCTCGAATCATAATCGTCATCATCCTCCAAGAGTTAAGGGGCTTAGCCTGTGATCCCAAGAGCTATGTGTGCTAAGCATCAAATGAGTAGCATCGATAGAACATGGTAGAACTGTTCAGAGTTGGAGGGTCTGGGAATGCTTCCTGAAATACTTGAATCTCCATTTGGATCCTCAGGATGTTTGTAATCTGGATTGGCAGAGCGAGGTGACATCCAGCTTTATTTAGGCAGAGGATGGGATCTAGGCTGTGGTCTTTCTGTTTCATGGAGATGCAGCTCTGGGAAGGAATATATAAATTGTTAGAGGCTCCAGAACATTTTAAGTCAAGCTCTTGTGGCTGCTTTTGCTTCTTTGACTGTGGTGGTCTTTCTTCTGTCAGAGTTGGCTTGTGTGGGCTCTGGATTAGCTGTAGGTGTAACTTCCCTCACCCCCTGCCTTCTCCTGGCCTCTTCCTTTTCCCTCTCTCTGCTTCCTTCCCTCCACACACCCAAGTATCTGCCAGGCATGTACTATTTATTCCCAGTCCCAATGTCCTCTTCCTTAAGATAAGAGTGCTTCAGAATCCTCTGTATGTCCCAGAGTCCTGCTTGTCCACAGTCTAACTCTCCTGACACATGCCCCACAGGTGGGGAATGCCAGCCTCTGATGGAAAACCTGGGCATGTCCTCTCCGGGGTCCTCTCCAAAGCTGCTGCACCTCACGCAGGCAAAGCTACACTTGCTGTGCCTGGGCACCTCTCAGGGAGCTTACCCTCCTTCCAACTGCCAGCAGTTGCTCACCCCATGCCCCAGGTTCATGGCCTTCCATGCCCTCCCAGGTGCAGGCCATTCTGGGAAGCAGGCAGGAGCCTCAGCTTTGATCACACACACAATAACCTCAGCGCCCAGGCATCCATGCTAATCACTTTTGATTACGAATGGATTAAACAGGACAGCAGCTGCACAGGGCTGCTTTGATTCAGGCTGGCTCAATAATGAGATGCGCAGGCACAGGCCAGGGGGCTGGAGCCATCAGCCCCACCCCACCCTTTTCTTTCCTCCTGCAGGGGACCCTCCAGGTTGTGGGCACAGCTTAGAAACAAAGGGGAAATGGAGGTAATAGACACGGGCCCTGAACTCCGCAGCTTCAATGCGCTCAGCCACATTTGAGATACCCCGTGGCCAGCGGCATGCTGTGTGCTTTACCCATCGCTTAGCCTTGTTCTGCACCGCTGCTGCAGGAAACACAGCTTGCGCCTGCCATATTCTCACGTGGGGCAAGGCGTGGAGCCTTGGGTTACACAGCAGCTGCCCTGCAGAGAGGAAGCTCAGGCTGAGCTCAGGAGCAGCCAGATCCACAGAGGGGCTTGGTGGTGTCTTCCTTCCCCATCCATGACCTTACACGGCCATTGGGATCACCAGGGACAGATGAGATAATAATGCCCCTAGTGTGATTCTTCTTTTCTATAACAGGTTCAAAGCATATTCATGGCCCCCATCCTGTCTTATTTTCCTCAGATCCTGTGAGCCAGCTAGGATCTTGAGACCTCCTTTCAGAAATAAGGAAGTTGAACTACAGAAAGGCAAATGTTTCTCCCAGGTGCCTTTTGGTACCCATGTGGTTCTTTAGGGGCCAACCCAAGCACTGTCCTTTTGCCACCCTTTTGCTTCTCTTTCCCCTCATTAGAGAATATACTGAGTGCATCCTGTTTCTGTTGCAGTGATGGCTGGGTGTGTCTACTTTTGTTTACAGACTGAACCATGCAGGGTTTGTTGGGGAATGAGCAGCTGTTCTGGCTAAATTGCAGGACTTAAGGGAGGCAAAGGAGATAAGAGGGAGTCAGCACCAAAGCCAAGAGTTCTCTGGGCTCTTGGATCCATTAATAACTTTGACCTTGGGGTATTTAATGTTTAGCCAAAAGAATTTGAAAGGGCAGTGGGGAGTCCCCTGTTTCTAATAAAAACTTCCACAGAAGAGCCAATATTTCCAGCTACCTCCTGCCCACCCCGTCCTAAGCCCATGAATGCATGGGCTGGCCACTTAAAACCTAGTTACAGCAGAATCATGGCCACACAGCCCACAATGTTCTCACATAGAAAGAGTTCAGAGGAGGGGCTGCAGGGATGGCTCAGTGGTAGAGTGCTTGCCTGGCATGCATAAGGACCGGGGTTCAAACCCCAGCACCACATATACCACTAAGTATCAGAAAAATAAAAGCCCAATAAAAAATAAATAAAATTGGTACTCTCTTAAAAAAAAAGTTCAGAGGATGGGCTTTGAGGGCAGGTAAGGGAGAGAAAGGGGGCAAAGTTAAATACCAACCATCCTATTTGTCTCTGTGGGACAGCACACTCTGTCTATTATCCCATGGAAATGACCTGAGTTGATGATCTTAAGGAGTTAGGCTCAGTTACTTCTCCTGTTAGTGCTTTGTGGTCTTATCTGAGAGCCACATTTTGAGGGAGGCTTTTCATTTAAGCTGTGAAACCGTGTCCACTAAGGAAAATTTGCAATCACTTTGGAAATTCTGCTTGGAGATGTACAGAGATTGAGTGTGTCCTCAAATATACCAGGGGATGGCCAATGGCAGGTGGACTAAGCAGATTGTCATGTGTGCCCATGGCAGGACTGGAGAACAAGGGGAGAGGAGGAGTCTGTAATCCTCTGGGCTTGGTGTCTGAATCTAAAAATCAGACAAGAATCATGGAATGGGTTGCTCAGTCTGTGTACTTCCTCATCTGTAAAATGGGGCTCACATTTCCTATTTCACCAGAAGATCATAAGGGTGACAAAAAACAGTTTCTTGTTCCTCAGAACTAGGGGGATGCATGCTTGCTTTGGCAGCACGGATACTAGGATTGGACTGATAGAGAGAAGATTGGCATGGCCCCTGCGCAAGGATGACACACATTCGTGAAGTGTTCCATATGTTTACATTTATGATTGTACAGCTCGACTCATTAATAAAAAAGAAAGAAAGAAAGAAAGAACTAGTGGGATGAGTTTCAGTGAGGCATATTTCAACTGAACCCAGGTGGAACTGGCTGAAAAATGACTGCTGTACCATTAAACCAGCGAGTGCCCCTCCCCTGAATTGCTCAAACTTGTCCCTGATCTGTCAGAGAAGTTGGAGACAGGGATTCCTGCATAGGAGGGGGCTGATCTGGATAATCCCGTCCATGTGAACACTTTGGAAGCCCAGAGAATGTCCCTGGGCAGGTCGCTGACTGGTGGTTTGCCTCCTTTCCTCCATCTCTCTAAGAAACAGGACACTTTCTTCGCTTTCCCGTTTTTCACTGTTGCTGAGATGGTTAAATGGGATCCTTGCTTGAATGTTTTTAAGTCTAAGGGTAAAGATATTTTATCAACCTCTTATTTCACCACTCTTGTTATAACAGAGATGCTTTTTACCTTGAATAGGACAGTGTTTCCTTTGACTTGGTTATAGCAAATACTTGCTGTTTTGCAGCCAGTAGATTATGGAGGGTAATAATGAAAAGACAGCCCCCGTTGCAAAGTTTTTTAAATATTGAGTAAAAATAGCTTGTGTGTCTTAGAATTGGGTGCTGACTATTTCCACAAGGTTCAGGAAAGCCTCAGCGTAAATGGGGAGGATGGAGAATAGGTCATTTGGACACCTAGATGCCTTGCCTTTAGATGCAGCAAAGGCAAGTAGGTGACATGGCTAAAGGAGACTTTTCTACTGTGCTGTCCTCCTTCTGTCCCAGAGCCAGCTTAATACAGCTCCCCATGTAGTAATGGGTCCTTTGCCTTGCAAATCATGGGCTTCTCACACCCCTGTTATTTACTTCTGGAGTTTCTCTTTACCAAAGGGCACGGGGACTCTAGATTTTCTTACCTAGTTAGAACTGAACACAGCAAACAGTTATGGTGGGAATAGTGGTTATGGTAGAATTGATTGAGAGTGGATGTTTTCCTAAAGCCAGGCTCAAGTAGGAAGAGGTATGGAAAGAAAAAGTAGACCTCTTACTTAGCGAAGAAAGAGTACATGGCTCTTTCCCAAAGACATGTGTAGGCTTTGCTAGCTCCTCAGTGGCACCAGGATCCTTACCACTCCACCATTATCCCTATGTTATTTCACCCTCAGGTTCCAGGAGACTGTTGATAATCCCTGCCTTTAGCAATAGACAGTTCTGTGAAGTCGGACAATGCCTCGGGTGAGTGATAGGGCCACCTGTTGCCTTAGGCTGTCAGATCATGAGGGATCTTGTAGGATTCCTCAAGCATTGGTCAGAGATGTCACTTGCCCAAGATGACACTGCCAGTGAATTGCCAGTTGTGACTGCAGAAATGCACACAGCCAGTCTCTGCAGTGGGCTGTTCACTTGGGTTATAAATAAATAAAGGGCTTGGACATATGATTAGTAAAGGAATCTCAGAATGAGTTAACTGCTACTTTCGGTCCTGCTAATAGTTCATTTATTGTGCTCTGTCTTAGTTGGTGAAATATAGACGGGCACCCAACAACTGATTCAGTCTGAAATCCTGGACAGGTTTGTCCAAAAATGGGTTCAGGGAGAACAGTTAAAGAGTATATTAATTGGGGAAGAGGTCTTGGGGGATTTAGTGCACATTTGATTGAATTGTTTGACGAGAAGGAAACCTCCTCTATCGCCAGCTGCCTCTGTGATCTGATTACAGAGTTCCTGAGTGAAGTCACAGAGAGTATTACATTTTTAGCAAACTGCAGTGGATTGAGGCAGGATCATGCATGACACAAACATACACACATACCCTAGCCTGCTAGAGTAGTAAACCAGCTGCTTCCAGAAGTCCCACACAAAATATAAGAGGGACACTTTTTTTAGCAAAGTACCAAGGTGTGTGTATATTCCAAGGAGACAGGCCACCTTCAAAGTGTGGTTCTGGGAATCTAGTCTTATTTTCCAAAGATATTTTGTTTGCCACACCTCCTGGGAGCATGTTTAAAAAATTGTGGTGGCCCCTGCAGAATGTTTTCAATGATAAAACAAACAAACAAAAAAACCCCAAAAAACCAATCTGGAAATAGCCAGCTGTCTGAGTCCTCAAAGAGTTCCCAGTCTCTAAGAAGATCAGAATCCCGTCCCTAGCACATGCAATACCTGTGACACTGATTCCAGAGAATGGCTGTGTCTGTGGAAGGGTTTGCAAACTGATTGTGCAAATAGTTTCAAATAGCCATTCATAGAGATTTTCACTTTAACCAATAACAAGCAAGTTCCAGTTGATAGATTAGAAAAATTAAGCAAATAACCTGTTCTGATTTCTTTAAAAAAATTTAGTAATCTTTTTGATGAAAACCCTAAGCCAGGGTATTTGATAAACAAAGACTGTCTTTCACTGTTTTTGTCTTGTGAAGGTGGTTGCTTGCAAAGGAGAGGAAGATCCCACTTTTCGTTTTCTGCTGTCCCTAAAGGTCCTGCCTCCTGCTCTCCAGCTTCTTCATCTTGTCAGGGGTGAAATAGTCTTGCTACTTATGTTCCTTACAATTCTTGTGCTATGTAAAATTCGAGGATGACAGAATCATTTTTTCACACCTATAGTAAAAAAAGGTGGTTTATTTAGGATTTCTAATTTCTCTGCAATGTTAAAAATGCCCACATATGATTATAATAGTCTTCTTCAGGATGCAGTTATCTCCTCCATTATCACTAACTCTGTAAATCAACACTTACCTATGTCTCTTTTAGCTCATGTCTCTAAAAGACCTTTCCTGCGTGGGATGCTGTGACCCATGAGAACACTTGGGTTTTTGGCCATGCCATGTTTATGCTGAGAATGAACATAGGCTTTGGTTTCAGATGGAACTGTGTGTGCTGTGGGTCTGTCTGTCAATTATAGCTGGGTGACTTTGAATAGTTATTTAGTGTCACTAAATTTCTGGTTTTTTCTCATTTGTATAGTGGTATAATTTTAGTTCCACTTTATGAGGTTCTTGAGAGAAATCATGTCATAAACTTATTCCTGAAAATCATTTGATAGATTTTGGGCATTCCCAGCTTCTGTGATGGTGCCTGAGAGTTGGCATGACCTCATTTGCTGGGAAGGAGGAAAGAAAGAATGAAAGAAGGAATAAAGAAAGAAAAGAAGGAGGGTAAACTTCAGCGACAAAATATAGACATGATAATTAACAATGTCCAGACCAGTGTGTAGTACAGCCTCCAGTGATTCCTTGATCCTCTGGTCTGAGGAGTGGAGATCCTTTGAACAAAGTCCAGTTGACCTCAGAAAAATTTTAGAGCGACATGAAAATGGTAGAGACATGTCTTCCATAGCTACACTGTGATGCTATATAGGGCTAATGGGAAACCGACTCCTGCTTTAATGATGAGACACTGGGGATTACCTGGTTGGGGAAACTATGTTGTCGGAGGCTGTGGCTGCCTCTGTGGTGGACTGCAGGACTCAGGGTGATAGCAACTTTCCATTAAGGGGTTCTTTAGGAATTTGTCTTCATTTATTTATTCATTTATTTGGTACCAGGGATTCGAACCACTGAGCCACATCCCCAGCCCCTTTTTTATTTCATTTTGAGACAGGGCCTTCTTAAGTTGCTTAGGGCCTTACTAATGTGCTGAAGCTAACTTTGAACCTGAGGTCCGCCTCTCTCAGCTTCCTGAGCAGCTGGGATTAAGGCATGTGCCCCCAAGCCCAGCTCATTAAGGGTTTCTTGAGAGGGTCATGGATGGTAGGATAGAGGACTGCACTTGCCATGATCTGGAGCTACGTTCCAATTTTATTTCTGCCACTTTTTGCCTTTGTAACCTTTAGGACATTATTTGATCAGTTTGATTAAGCCTCAGTGTGTTCAACTAGACACTGGAAAAAAACAATACTATCCTGCCTGATAGTGTGAGGATTCAGAAGGATGATGAAAGAAAGCGTCTACCTGAGTCAAGAACAGGAAAAAGTAGGTCCTGAAAAATCATCATTATTTTCCACATAATTTCCCAGAGTTCAGGGTTGGCTTTCTTGAGTAGACCCTTCTTTTTACCTGAAGCTTATAAAAGTATGGCTACCTGCAGCTACAAGGTTCAGCTATCTTTGGGTCCAGCTTAGCTTTATCCCTTTTAGAAAGCCACCTGTAATTGTGATTAATTGCTCCAGATTTGGCCCGAGGGACCCAGATTCTCTGCCAAATTGGCTATGCTGAACAGAGCTTTTGACTCTAGCGCTCAGATGCTCTCTGAAGCAAGCACCTCTGACTTTTCCATTCTTTGCTGCTGAGTGAACCTAGGGGTGTAAATCAATTTCCTGGGATTCACCAAGGGGATGAATTCGAAAGCTTTGAAACTCGTCTCACAGCCAAGTGAGCAGATCATCTGGTCAGTTCTAAGCAGAAATTCAGTAAATGATGAGAACAGAGAGACAAGGGTGGATATTCCCCAGCATCCAGCCTTGCTTGGCATATGTTCAGTGAGGGGGACCGCCTTTATTCACTTTTTATGGACTTTGGAAACAGCCCACAGATGCTTGCAATGTGATTTCTTAATTTTATTCAAAGGAAGGGACCTATAGCCCAGATTGTGTTCCTGAGAAGCAGCATCTCTGTTGCTCTTTTCTTTCCTGGTACATTAGTCGTGCTTTCTTAAGCATGCTGCTTGCTGAACTTGGGATGAAGAGGGCAGACATCACGGTGTGCATAAAGAGTAATGAAAGGAAGAGTAAGTGTCTTCCTCATGAGTAACTCATGCAAGTATTAAGGGCTGTGATCTCAAAAGGTGGTCTGGACATATGCCCAACCCCCTCCTCTAAGAGACAGCTATCTTAGCATCTTTAAAGTGGTGAACTGGTTGCCTCTGTTTCCCCAGGGAAATTCTGTTCACATTGGGAATGGCCTGCCCACCTGTTTAGAAGATAAGGATTTCATATTTTTCATTTCTATAAAGTTTTACATCCAGTGAATCTTAACAGAGAAGTTAAAAAGTTAAAAACTTATGGTGCTCTGAGTGAAGTTAGATTGTGCCTGGAACTCCTCTTCTCAGCCCCTCTGACCCACCTAAAAATTTCCCAGATCCTTTCTTCTGTGGAATCCAGGGCTCCCTAGGGCATAGTAAGAAAATCTCTGTTCTATTGGTTTCCTCTGCGTGGTTCATGTCAAAAAGCCCAAAGCTTCATGGAAAACCTAATAAACTCTGCAACAATACACATTTCAAAAGTATTTGGGGGTTCAGAGAATGTTATGCTGTAAAAGAACATTAGTTAACCAAACCAGATTGAAATACCATTATGCCACCTAGGAGTGATGAATTTCTAAGACTACTTAACCTTCTTAAGCCAGTTATAGTGAAATTCCTAATAAATGGTTATTTTAGCATTCACATCACCAGTTTATTCCAGGTTTACTGTATTCCCCTCCCAATACTCTGTGTCCATTGTGAAGTTCAGTTTTCTTGGTCTGAGGAACATTGCATTTGAAAAGAATTCAACTGTTCAAAGAAGACAGGGCACATTTTTGTAGGTTTAAATGACACAAAACAAGACTAATTATCTCAGTGGGTCCTAGATTAAGGTATTCAAAGCCCTCTTCTTTCATTACATCTTGATAGTTACAGCTCATTAACAAGGTGGGGGTTTAACACATTCCCACCCAGAAGATGAAATAGCTGTGGTTGAGACAACAGCCACATATACACACCACTGAAATAGAGTGGGTGACATGCTCCGGGTTGCACAAAGATCCTAAAAAGAAAAAAATATAAAACCTCTTTTGGCTCCATCTCTAGGGTAACTTGTTACAGATCTCACCTGTAAATATTAGAACCCCATCATTTAAAGAACAATAAAAGACAAATACACACAATCAAGACCAGGCTTGCTTTGAGTCATATATGAAGTTCCTATTAGTCATCTTTGTGGCTCTTAGAGAAGGGAACCTGAAGTTAATGCTGGAGCTGTCTATCAGTGGTTTCATTCCCTGAGACTAAAGCCATCATAGTCCAGCCCAAATGACAGCATCAAGTATGTCACTTGCTTCTTAGACTAATGGGAAGTCAGCCCCTTGGCCTCTACACCATGCACCCGAAATGCCCTAGGTTAGAACTAATGCCTTTTGCATTGGAAGGTTGTTTACCTTCAGCTCAGATTTGAATTTGAGTTCTGCCTTACTGGGAGGTGAACTCATAGCAGTCTGTCTTGCCATCTGTCCAAATTCCTATTTGCAAAACAACAATGGAGTCACAGCCCAGAACTCTCTCACTGTCCTCAACTATGACTTTCTGATTAGAAATACTTCCGGAGTAGATAAGTTCGTATGGGTGTGCATTTTAGAGGGAGAGTTGGTGGAAGAGAAGAGAGAGAGGAAACTAGATAACATCCCCTCCATCTCTTTTTCATACCAGAAATGAGAGAGACACTTTGAGGGGCTAGAAGGGTGGGACGAGACCATAGAGTTCATTGGATGGATGGCAAAATGATACCTGAAAGGGTTAAATGATCTCCTAAAATAGGCCCCATACATAATGAGGTGAGGCAGAACTAGGGCTAAGACACAAGTTTTCTCCCTCCCACAGACTAATGTTCTTTTGTGTGACAGTGTCCCGTTTATCATCCTATGAGGACTAGCAACCTGCAGATTCCATTTCACCTCCCTTCTTATTGCTATGTCTTGTCTTCCTTCTGTGGTCCCAGTGGAGTTGTGGGGTCCTTCATGGTTGCTGGTTCTAGAACCTGTTGCTTAGACTTATTTCTTTCTCTATGTTGACCTCTGATATACTTGTAATTCTTCCTTCCCTGTTCATAATCCCCCAGTCTCCAGTCTTCCGGACTTCTAAAACTTTCTTTTGGTTATATCCATGTGGTTGGATTTCATTTCTCTGGTCTTTCCATTGGATAAATTACTTAATCTTTCTCATCCTCAGTTTCTACTAGATTAAGTCTAATTAAAACTCTAGTACCCTCAAACACACATTAGTGAATGTTCATCCTGGTTTGCTGGGGCATTGCCTTCTACATAGACTGTTCCAAATGTTTTTGTGGGTTGAGGTGATGGAGTAGGATGGGGTCATCTGTTCTATAGCTAAAGTAAGAAGCAAGTGATACTTCCAGGAATAAAGAGAAAGTAAAAGATCCTTTTCCTACAAAATGGGAAGAGAAAGGAGGACACACTGAGAAGAGGGGAGATAAGGTAAAAGATCATTTGATGAAAGGTATCTTTGAAGGCAAATTTTGATATGACTCATTCATCCTCTCCAAAGCCGTCTTTATTCCTGCCAGTGCATCCATCCATCCATTTCATATGCAGCATCTCTTTCTCTGACTGACAAGGGATGAAATATCTGGGAAGAGCAAATGACCTGGAGGTCCCAGAGCTGCCAGGCTTCTGTTAGTCCAGTTGTGTGTCTGCAGATCTGCTGTCCTCCTGGCCAGATGTCCAGCATGACCTGCATCCTTCTCCCTTTTCTGTTTGTGATCTTCTTCCCAGACACAAATGTTCTCGGTCAGCTTAAAGGACGAGTGAGGATCCATTAGGACCTATTCTACCATATTTTTGATAAAGGCTACCAGAGGGGAATGATGTCCTTATGAATAAGAGATGGAGGCTCATGGTACAGATCCCTCCCCTCCTAAGGGGGAAACTTTAGCAGCTATAGAGTTTGCAAGTTTGAAGGTGGCTGCTTAAATGGACCTGCGTAGGCCCAAAGTGGCCATGGGTGCTGCTAGAACTGTACTGTGGGTGATTTTCAGTGAGGGAAGCAGAGAATCCTATTTAAAGAACAGGGGAAAAAGAGAACAAAATGTCTCTGCTTGGGAAGCTGAAGGGATTTCTCCTCTCAGCCCCACAAGGCCCCATAGCTCTTGTTCATCTCCTGAAAATCTTTCTTTGAGCATAGATAGACCAGGGAAAAAAATCAACTGAATTTATGCCAAGAGAGAAACTGCAGCTCTTCAAAAATGGAATGCAGGGTCATTCTCCTAATATTTGAACGTGGACTGTTCCAGAGAGCAGTAAGACGTGTTGGGAATGAGATTGGTCTAAGCAGGGCCCCAGGAACACTGCCCTGCTCTACCAGGGAGATGAAAGAATTTTCTCCTTCCTTTGCCTTATAAATGTAATTGTGTCTGCCCTTCTCCCCCCCCTCAGATCTCTAACTGGGAGTGGTGCAGATACTTAGCCACGCTGGGAAAGGCAGGGGCCATTTCATTCACTGAAGTCTGATTGAAGTCCCTAGAGCCATGGTGGATTTCATTTTTCTCCCTCTCTCTGTCTGCCTGCCTTGGATCCCTCCCCACGCAGCTGGGCTGCCATAGGACAAAACTGCTTCCCAGTGGGACTAAATTTGGATGGGATGCCAGGGGGGTTGACAGCAGGAAAGGGTTTGGTGAAAAACAGGCTTATCTCTTCTTATCGCCTCAGTATCCCCTGAATTTCTGAGCATTTCTACCCTACCTTCAGGTTAAGGTCAGCAGCTGACCGGAGTTTATCTGAACACAGATGATGACTAGCAGGGGTTCTGGGGGTTAAGAGAGCCATGCAGGCCTTCTGTGAACTAGCTGTGAGATCTTGGAAATATGTCCCTTAGCTTCTTTTTTTACTGCAAAATGAGAGTTTTAAAAACTTGTTTTAATTGTAGAACATTTATTTTCAAAAGAAGTTTTATTCAAGAAACGGGGGAAAGCAGAGATGCTCTGGTTAAAGGGAGGAAAGGGGACCCAGTCAGGACCCCTGGTGAGAACCACATTCCCTCTTCCTAGTTTCCCAGGGGAGGTGGCTGTTGAGTCCACCAAGGACACAGTGAGATCCTCACCCTCATCAGGGACCTTCAACTGCCTTTTTCAGGTCCAGGCACTGAAGGGTCCAGATTTTGGTAGTCTGAGATTTTGAAATACAGGAGGACTTTCTTGTCCTGTACTTCTAATTGATACTTGAATGCCATAATTAAGTGCGAGAGGGACTACCTTCTTTCCTTTCTTGGGTGAACAATATGTGGTGTTCTAAGAAATCACCCACTTTGGGGAATGCTCACAGCACAGGATTTGTGCTCTGTCCAAGAACCTGTTTGGTTACAGCTTATTTAGAACCCAGGAGCCTGGCAGGCAGGGAGTCCTGTCTTGATGGTGAAGAAAGTCAGGTTTCCACACACTGTTCTTAGGGCCATTTCGAGGGCATGTGGCAAGGCTTGCCTTCGGCTGCTTATAGGGCACCTGCCACTGTCAGCATCCACTAGATTGTGAGTAACATTTAGAAACTGCAAAATGAAAGACTGGGAATGTTGCTCAGTGGTAGAGCTCTTTGCTTCTCATGCACACGACCTTGGGTTCCATCCCCAGCACTGGGAACAAAGAAGAAAGAATCAGAGTATCTGTGCTAAGGGAATTCAGGAGTTTTAGAAATTACTTGATTACCTGACACCACCTCCCCTCACGCTCCCTCTCTGCCTCAGAGAAGCCAGCGCATCTGAGCTGCAGATGGGCGCTTTCGATCTGTCCCTGTCTCATCTGCGGGAAAGGGAGAGCTCTCTGGCCCTCTCTCTCTGGCTGCTGGTGGATTCATTCACTGTTCAGTCTCTTTCACTCGCATATAGTCCTTTCTTAAATTTAATCTCTGACTTCTACACACTGAAGTAAAAGCCAATATTCTTATAAAACTGGTAGCGGGTAGAGAAGAGCTGCTCCATCGTGGGAGTTGATTAATTCATTCAAATATTGGAGTGGCTCCTTCACACAGGAAACGCGCCTGGCGCTGAGTGCCATTTCCTTTTGTCGGCTTGAAGGAGGCCTGAAGCGGCCTCTCACACGGCTGTTCTCCACACTCGGCAATTTAGTCATTCTCATCCTCACCCCCGTGTTGACAATATTCTCCACTTTCCTTTTAAGTCATTTGATCAACAGGTTATTTAACGACTAAGTGTATGTCCAGACTCTTCTCAACAATGCGGAATTTGCAGAAGATAATGTACAAACCATATTCTCTGTAGAAATGGTCTTGTTTTCACTCATTGGTGGAGGCGGGAGCTAGACCTAGGCTTGGGTGAAAGGTAGTCAAACTCCTGTGTTGGACACACCAAGGACATAGCAACACATGATCTAGGGGAACCATGGGCGTGGAGAGAGGGAACATAGAGAGGGATCTAGAGACAACCAACAATGTAGCATACTCTCTACCACACTGAGAAGTCAAATATTATGTACACAATCATTTAATTCTGTAAAATTCACAATCAGATGTATATATATATAAAGTTGATTATATTTGTTAGGGGCACAATATAGAAAAATCAAGAGCCTGGGGGTTGGGGGTGTGATCAATTTTGGGTAACTATGGTTTACAATCAAATGCATATCATATTGTTATTTTATGCACATTTATGACTGTAAAACTACTCAACTCCATAAAATTTTAATAAAATCTGGCAGGAAAAAAATAAAATAAATAAAATAAAAAAGAGCTAGGATGTGGCTCAGTGATTAAGTGACCCTGAGTTCATTACCTGGTACCAAAATAAATAAATAAATGATTTAAAAAAGAAAAAGAAATGGCCTTGATGGGTATGTTCTTGTTAGGTGAAAAAAGGAAAGCAAAAGGCACATACATGAGCACAAAACTGAAGTTGAAAGAGATGAGAACTAAACTGTGCACATCTGACTCCTTCCTGGGAGGAAGACAGAAGGTTTCCATGCAGTGTGGAATAAACCCTGACTTTGATGAGTTGGAGACATAATGAATCATAACTAAAGATGCTAGATCTCTGTCCCCAGTGGAACCCATGGATCTGGCCATTTCCCAATCCCAAAACCACTGACATGAGGAAATGGCGCGTGTGTTAAGATGACGGGAACACACTTGTGGTTTATTATTAGTGGCAGGATCTCAGGACTAGGAGGAACTGGATGTTTTGATCTTACGCCTCCTGCTTACCTGACGAGTCCTGTTGGAGGTGCTGGGAGGGTCTCTGCTGGCTATGCCCACAGGTCTGGAGGATTTGAGCTTCAGTTCCTATATGCAAACAGATGCTGCTGCCATGTCCTTGCAAAGGTCACTCCCTCACCCATACCTCACCCCACCCAGCATTTTGCCCCACCTCCCCCTGAGCTGCTCAGGTTAGAGGCTTAGGTAATATTGATAAATTCAGAAGAGCTGATGATCACCAATTAAGTAAGAGTGTCTGGAGGAAGGGTTGGTGAAGGGTCATTCTCCAGAATACAAGTGTCATGTTACTACCCTTGGCTCATTTGACTAAAACTCTGGCACTCAGCTCCTCTGTCACAGCACCTCAACAAATGGTCTCTGATATGTCATAATTAGACATCTTATTATAGAAGAAAAATCTGAACTTTGGGAATATGGAGTTTGGGGTTTAAATCCCAAATACACATACTTGCATGATACCTAGCAAATATTACTTAACTTGCTACATCTCTATTATCCCCATTCATAAAGTGGAGATACCTTCTGTCTCATGAACAGTTGCAAAGACTGAAAATGAAAAATTATATTTAGCAGCAACCAGTGCGTGGGGACCCAGGCCATCCTCAGTGTTTCAGATCATACCCCCCCTCTCCATTTCTGGAGAAGGCTATTGCTGATGTTGAATAGATGCACATGCCAGTATATCACAACTGACAAGTCCCTGTCACTGCCTGTGCTCTTCCAACGGCCGCCACCTTTTCATTTTTAAGGCTTAGTTCAAATTCCATCTTACTTCAACAGCCTCACGGTGACCTCTCTTGTATTATCCATCAGGTTTGACACATGCACTCTGCTACACTCTATTTGTACCAAATGCACATGCCCTGCCCTTTGACCAAATTGCAAATTCCTTGAAGTCAGAGACTGGGTCTTCTGAGGTTTGATCCTTAAGTGTCTAGGCAAGTGGCTGAATCGGTTGTTGCTTGTTTGTTTTATCACAATCAGAGGGATTGAACTGGCTGTTTCCTGGAATGGAGAATACAACCCGCAGCCAGGACTGGATGAGGGGAGAACTTTGTATCCCAGCTCCAACTCCACCTAGGCATCACCTTTGGCAGAGCCACTTCGGGAAGCTAAAAAGTCCTGTTGAGCTCTTCCAGAGGCTGGAAGCATTGAAGCCCAGCATGGCTCCCTCTCTTTCTTGAACCAAACAAAATATTGTTACAGAAAACATGAAAGTTTTCCTAGTTTTCTCAATTGCTCTCCAGGTCTAACAAAACTAGCCATTTTATTCAAAACCCCTTGAATAAAATAAGCATCTTTCTTTTCTCTCTTTCTCCTACCCACTCCTAGCTTTTTAAAAGCAGCAATAAAAAATGTGTTTATTTATTTCATTAATCAATCATGTGTTTTATTTCATTGAGCATTTTCTGGTTGCAAACCCTAGAGAGAATGCAAAAAAAAACAAAAAACAAAAAACAAAAAAAACCTTAAAATCTTACCCTTCAATATTATTTAAGTAGAGAGGTGTAGAAACATAAATACCGCTGATTCTTATCCTACAATATTATGTAAGATTATCTTATCCTGTAATATTGTTTATGATTGTTTAATGTATAAGCTATGAACATCTAAGTAGTAAAAGAAATCGCAGGCAACACAGGATAATGGGAAACTGAGTCACGTATAAATGAGAAGAGGAAGGTCATTTTTGCTGCTCTGATTTTAAGAAAGAAAGAAAAAGAGAAAAAAAATCTTCCTGGAGGAGATGGGTCTTTGTCTCTGAAACAATAAATTTTAACTTCTTTTATCACAGACTACTTTGACAGTAGGAGTAAAGCCAGGGACCTTCTCCCTTAAGAAATGTCCACACCTAATTATAGGGACAAACAGTCTCAGTGACCTCCTGAAGTCTAACCACAGCCTGTTATCGTTATCTCTATTCCAGACTCTTTGCAGAACTGGTAGTGCATAGAAGGAAGGCAAGAGGGGACAGTAAGAGGGGGCTGAAGTCAGAAAGATGATGGGCACTCAGAGAGAAGCCATCCACTCGAGATTCCTAGAAACACTGTGTTTGCCTCTTGTGACAGCACTTCTTGATCCAGGCTCTAGTAATAACATGTGGCAGGTTGGTTGTCTTGGGGATGCTGTATGCAAACTGTGAGAAGGATCACTAAGGAAAGCCCCTTTGTTTTTTTCCAGCTCCTTACAGCCAGTGACCTTGCAGCCAATGACCTCAAAGGATTTCAGCCACAGGTGAGTTCCCATGATGCTTGCACGAAGTTCAAGTGAGTGAAATGTTCTGCACTTTAGTCATAAGCAAATGAACTTGGCTCCAGGACAATAACTTCCATTTGGGACCTCGGGCTCTCTGACCCCCAGTGTGGTCATGAGAATGATCTGACGGCTTTGCTCCCTCTGGCTCTTCTCTCATCTCACTGTGGACAAAACTACTTCTTCTGTTATTGGTTACTTGGTGTTTTATAGCAAAAGAAAATCTGCATCAGGATGCTTGCATGTTGAGTGGTGGGTTACCCAGCTTAGGGAAGGGTTGAATTGAAGCAGGCAGAGGGTGGCTGGTGCTGGGGTTCTCCCCTGTATTTATCTCCGTTTGGACAGGATATTCACATTTCTGTAATCTTCATGTGCAAATGCCTCTCAGTCATGGTCTGGTGGCCAGGTTAATTTCAGACTCCTGCAGAGACAGACAGTTGGGTTTTGCTGATCTTGATCAGGAAATGGGGTACTGTTATCTCTTGTCAGAATACTGCTTGGAAGTAGCAGTGGGCCAACCACAACAAGAGGGTGCATGCAGAGGCTTTCTGGAGACCTGCATTGCAGAAGAGAAAAAGGGAAATCATCTTCCTTGTCTGTGGAAGAGTGGTCACTGTCACACACACACACACACACACACACACACACACACACACACGACAAACAGATTCCCAGTCCACTCCTTTAGACCCCAGTGTAGATAGAGCAGGATAGGAAGGTAAATCCAAGAGTGATGGCTGTGGTGCTCAGTCCCTGTCCTCTTTTCTAATGAAACTATCCCTCTCCCCCAATCCAGTGATTGCCTTAGGAACCCAAAGAGCATTGCTTTTGTGGGCAAAATGCTTCACAGTCTAATGGCAGTGAATTTCTAGGATAGCGTAAGCAATTTTCTAATAGCGAGAGTTCCACGTATTTGGCATATTTTCTTCTTCAAACATGTTTTGCATGCAAAAGCCCATGTGCCCTCACTATGCTTCTTTCTCATTCATGAGTTGCATCTTCTGAGTGCCGTTCTGCTGCAGGGGAAGCTGAGAACCCAGCTCTGATGGGAAGTATCCCTGGATCACCTGGCGAGTGGGAACAGGGAGACAGGGGGGGCAGTGAGAGGCAGGAGGGCGATTTGCGAAACCAAGAGCCATTGGTGAGTTAAAAAACCTAGATCCACATTCCAGTCGGGGGTGTTTCCTTCACTGTCAGTCCTGTCAGGAAGGCAGCAAGTTTGCAGAAATAGAGGAAGTGTGCCTTTTGAAACCCGTAAAGTTTTTAAGGTACCTATTTGCATTCTACACAGACTAAGGGAATGTGAAACCAAAGTAAAAGAAGCAACATTTCCCCTCAACCCACTCACCTCCACATCTTCACTCACATACACTGGTATCTTGGCCAAAGATTTCTTTTTATCTGAAAATTTATTTCAAAAGGAGGAAAAACGGTTTGTTGGGATGCTGTTTTGCTACTTGGAGAAGTACAGAGTGGAGATCAAATTTACAGATTGTGCATGCATGTGTGTGCGCGTGTGCATGTGTGTGTGTTTGTGTGCCCGTGTACATACGTGTGCGTGCATGTGAGCATGTGGAAATCTCAGGGGACATGGCTTCTTCCTGAAGTGGTTATTCTCTTGATATTTGCATACAGTGTTTGATACTAGATCTAACAAGAAGCATTAAGTGAAGGGAAAGTTAGACGTATCTGAGGCTCGGCCGTAACTTTTGCAGGTAGGGAAGGGCATTTTCCACACTGTTTCCAGTTCACTGCCCTGATTCTGCTCAGCCTGTCCACATTCTTTCATTTGTGTGTCATCCCCCGAGGCTGGTAGCATCAATGTGTACTTTTCACTCCTCTTGGTGCCTGTCCCTGAGGCCAGGAAGTCCTGGGAACCTTGTGGCCAGTATGTAATACCCAGATCAAAGTTAATGCTCCTCTGTTTTCTCTAAACCACTTGGATGTGCCTCAACTCAACACCAAATAGAAACAAATAAAAACAAAGCTGCCCACCACACCAAATTGTTGGCTTCTGTTGTTATTTTTCCTCTTCTTTCTCTGGGTTTCAGATGAAAACATGCCCTTGCATGCTGATGCCTGCAAAAATTCATGGCATGTTCCCTCCAGACCTATCACTGACTGTCAGGAGGGATGCAGAAGGAACCCTCCCTGTGACAACTGTGAAAAGGCTCTCAGCTTTCTCCTGGACCACACTTATCACTTGAGTGTAGATGGGCTTTGCTTCTCCTTCAGTGCCAGTTTTGTTTGTTCCTTGATGCTGCAGCCACTTAAAGAAGGTAGTCATGATTTCTTTACTAATCTTTGATGACTTTGAAAGCATGGAGAGTAGCAACTGTATTGGGCTGGACTGTTCTGTCCATCTGTCTCTGTCCTCTCCACTTCCAAATAGAACAGAGAAGGATTAGGAAGTAAATATCTGACTTTTTCCGCATCGTTATTGCTTTCCAAAGCATCACACTCCATCCTGGAAATAAGCACATGACCTTGCAGCTGGGGCCTGAGAGGCCAAGCTGTCTAAGATTCTGTGTGATGGTGGCTGGTGGTCTTCCCAGAGGTGATGAGCTTCTCCTCTGGGCCACAGGACACTCCTAGAGTCTGGGCTTGGCTGGGAGGTGGTAATATTCTCAGAGAATTTTCAAAGCCCAGATGTATAAACTTCTGAAATTCATACCTACACCACCCAGAGTTTTCTCTCTTGTTTGGTTTACCCCAGAACACATCTCTTTTATCTTCTGCCATCTTGTTCTTGCATTTGAAGCAACAGACACACTTGAGTCCCCTCCTTTCTAGCCTTGGATGATGGGAAGTGAGCACCCTCGTCTCCCTCTGTCAGACCCTTCCTGTCCACCACCAAGGGGAATAAGAGCTGGCACTCCAGCCTCTTTAGTAGAAATTCTCCTCTCCCCTTTTCTTCATATTCCTTTTCCCCTAATATAAAAACTTTTAAGGATTCACTGTAGAAGCTTGATCACCAGGGAACACCACCACCTCCAACTTGAAATACACCAAAAAACATACAAACAAATCTCTTCTTCCTCCCCAGAAACATTGATGATGACATTTGTGGTTGCATCTTCCCATCTTTGTGCTGCATAGAATATACATCTATAGATTTTGTAAATTGATGCTTTTCTTTATACGCTTCCCTGTTACCTTCTTTTGTGTGTGTTTGCATGCTTCCCATGCCCCTGGAAAGTCGTCTTGCAGCTGGCTATTGTACTTGTTGCCACTACCATCATTTATTGATACTCCCCTGTGACTTACTTTTGCAGGCACAATCCGAGTCAGAGGCTAGCTAGCACCCAATGCCCTGATCGAGGACGTAAATAGCATCCAAAGCTTCTTTGCATTTATTTCTGCTTCATTTCTTAGTTCGTGCAGAGAGGTGAAGTTGCTGAAACTTTGTACTAATGTGCCCACCAACTAGTATGCATGCTGACAAGTGTACAGGTGCACATGTGGTAAAGAAATAACTAGCCTGGCAACCAAACCAGTGCCCAGCCTCGGTGTTGCAAAAGTGACCTTACAGAAACACATCACTCACAGAGGAGTCTTGGTGTTCCCCTGCTATGTAAACCTCCCTTCACCATGGAGGAGAGAGTCTTCCTTTAGGAAAAACAGAATATTACCTCAAGGATGGGGCAAGTGTCAGAGCTGCCTGTGAAGGGTGGCCATTTGTAATGAGTTTCTAAAATATTGATTGCTAATTATGGCCAAGGGCACCTTATAGTGAAAGATGAGAAGATAATAAAGTGTGACATACAAGAAAACATTTTCAGCAATGAGAAAACAGGGCTCTCAGCCACTTCATTCAACAGGTTTTCATGCAAGATCTTTGTGTGGCGATCCCTGCTGTGTACAGACCCTTCTCTAGCTGCTGACAGTTCTGGAGCGTTCTGGCACCAGCGTCAACTTTGTGACCCTGGGAAAGCTACTAATGACTGCAATCCTCATTTTTCTTATTAAGCAAAAACAGTTGTGTGACTTATATCATCAATTGTTGTGAGGATTCTGTGAGACAATGCATGTAAGAGCAACTTAGTAGGGGGCCTGGCATACACAAAAAAAATTCAATTATTTCTTCTGTTAGAGTAGTATAGGTTAAATTAATTTAAAATTTTAGATGAGGGAGAAATTATATCTGTATGGAGCAAGTGTGGAAGTCTTCCAGGCAGAGCTGTCATGCACCTGGGCCAAGATGGGTGAGAAGGAAGTGAGATGGAAAACGTGTTCCTGGGCAGAGGAGCCTGGAAGAAGGCTGTCGCAAGGTTCCAGTGTTTGGGGTGCGTGTAAGACTTGTCTGCCTCGAGGAGCATGATGGGAAATTACTTGGGAA